>VZRF01012741.1:1962421-2119851 GCA_013396875.1 Vireo altiloquus | reverse complement strand
TGCCGGCACCTTCCCGCCCCCCGGCGCCGCGTGGCCGCCCCGCCGCCCATGGCCATCGCCGAGGGAACCGCGCTGCCGCCAGCGCCCGAGCAGAGCCGTGCTCGGGGACACCTCTCGCCTCCCGCTGCCCCTCAGCCGTGTTTCAGGTTCGCCAGCCCACTCGGGGACTTGAAAGCCAGCGGCCTCCCGCCACCTGCCCTTCACGTGGAGGCGGTGGCCGGAATTGTGGAGCGGCTGGGGGATGCGGCGGCGACACGAAGCCATCGGTCATCGCCACTTTAGAGCCGTCCGTGTCGTTTCTCGGAGGAAAAATGCCGCCGCATGGCCGCTGGCGTCCCCGCGGTGCTGACCTGAGAGACGGGGAACGTGTGAAGGTGATGCCGAGTGAGCCGGGCTGCACCTGTACTGGCCAGCGGCCTTCCATCAGTGCAGAGCTCCTCTTGCGCGCAGAGCCCCAGGCTGAGGAGCTTCTCTCACAGCAACCCGGCCGTGAGTGACCTGAGTCCGGACGTATCCAAGAACGGTCTGGATGCAATCCAGTGCCATGTGCTCTAGGACGGCCCTAGAACAGGGTGGTTGGACCAGATGACCCGCTAGCATGACTGATGCTGTGAATTGGTGATTCTGTGAAGAGGAATGAGCTCGTGGTGATGGAAAGCCCCACTTTGCACCAGTGATGGACTCAAGAGGAGGCAGAAGCCGAGGTGTGGTAAAGAACCCTGAGTAGGATGCTGTGACCACCGTAAAGGTAAGGGCTGATGAGCACCATGTCATGCGGCTTCGTGCTGTGGAGGATGTGCTTCTCCAGGTAAAACGTTGAGCGTCCTCTCAGTATTGTATTTATTGATAGGAAAGAGCACCTTGAGAGTGTTCTCTGACCAGCTCTCCACGCCTTGGCTCCATAGCCAGCCACCTCTGGTTGTTACTGGGCTTCAGGCTCACTGTTCTCACCTCACAGCAGACCTGTGGCAGCCGTTTCTCCTGGGATCAGTGGTGGATGTTGTGTGGTCTGGTTTTGCCATGGTTGTGGCTTTTCTTCTTCTTCTTCTGTTTGTCATTTTTCCCCTCTTGATTTTCCATGTGAGTGTGAGAATTGGCACTGCCCAGACTGTTACCTGAGCACAGGTTGGAGAGGGTTATTAAATGCAATAATGGTTAATAAATGTCACTGGTATTGAGTGCTAAATTATTTCCAAAATTTCACTTATGACCAAAAATCCTGGGATGGTTCAAGTGGTGTGAAGCCAAAGGCTCTTCTGACTGAGAGAATTCCTTTTTAAAAATATCAATATTGGGTGTTTTGAACATTGTCACTTTTTATCATGAAAGCAGGAAATCACGCATGCACATCCAGCTCTTGCTTGACCCCATCTCCTGAACTGTGAATATTACCTCTGGTGATTATGAACTTGCCAGCTAACCAGTTTAGTATTGACTTAGAGTTCAATAAAAACTATCTAAGGATAGTTTGGAGCTCAAAGACATTTATGGTTCGTGTGGTCTATAGGGGCGTGTGATGATGTTGGACTCCTAAGGACAAGACACTGCTTGCATAAAATGTAACTGTTTTTTGTCTTGACTGCAGTAACTCGAGAGTTGTCCTCTGCTTTCCAGTTTGCCAGCAATATTTGGATTGTTGGCATTTGATATTTGAAGAGTAAAAAGTTGAAAAGATTAAGAAATACTGTAAACTACCCATGCCTAGTAATTCCAATACTTAATGCATCAAATACTTCTTAATTGCCAAGCAATACATTACTTTATAATCACACTCCATGGTTTCTTCTTGATAAATCGGCTATTTTATCGTATTGTAAAATGACGTTTATTGTTTACAGTAGCAAATCAGCTCATTGAGCCAAATATAAGAATATGTCCATCGATAAGTAGGTGTTTTAATACATCTCTTCAATGTCTGCTTTATTACAACTACATTTTGCAGCTTTCCACAGCAGTAAACAAAATGGCAGTCAGAGCCAGTAAGTAATTTTTCAGACTTAAATATTTGTTCTCTCAAACTATTGGCTTCCTTCATAGTATCAACTCTTTCCAAAGGTGTCTTGAATGAATTAAGAAAAGTCCTTTCCCGACTATAGAACAGTATCAGTCTTTTATTTTGAGACAGGTCCTAATAATCAAACTGTTTTTTCTGGGCTTTGCTGTTCCTGTGTTCCCAGACAGCTGAAATGAGACCAACTCTCCCTGTGCCGTATTGGAAGAAGTCTCCATGACCTGGTCTATATTTTAGACAATTTCATTGACATTGTACAGTGTGTATGGTAACATTGTCAATGTTGTTGCTGTAAGATTTACAACGCAAACAAACAGTAGTTTGGAAGTTTTGAAAGGATGAATGCTTTAGTGAATACTTTGAAGAGGGGAAACATCTTTTTCCTGATTACTCACTCCTCATTTCAGAGTGCACAGTCCCCTGGGATGCAGTGGTTTGTGAGTCAAGAGTGAGGAGTATAAAGAGGACTTTTGCGATTGTCAAACCCAGGAAAAGCTGTTTATGGTTTTGGTGTATTTCCCTGTGATTTAGCAGAAGACAAAGTTTTAAGTTTTAAAAAATTCAAGTGACCTTCACTTGCCCAGCAGGTCTTTATTGTAACTAGACAGGGCAGGCAGTATCCCTCTTGAGTCTTGAGTGAAAACTAGAAATGCTTAATTTTATGATAATTTTTTTAAGGTTTCTGATAATAGATTTTCTGGGGATATGTCTTTTCCAATTTTATTTGCCTTTCAATGGTAATATCTATGAAATGAAATTGCAGCAAAATCCACATTGTTGTACAAATTTCAAACTCCAAACTTAATGGTTTTGCTAAGTATGTGATTATTCATTACTCTTATTGTTTTGCTGCCTTCTCCTATTTCCCATCCCAAGAGAGTAACGCAGGCAAGGGAGGCATTCCAAGCACGATACGTCACATTTGAACACTTCTTTGGATTTGATGGATGCTCTGCTTTCCACTACTTTATTTGAAGGAATTATCTCTCAGTCCGAATAAACTAAAAGGCAAAACTTAAAAGCAAAACTGTGCTATTCCAGAAAGCAAAAATACTGCTGTCATAGCTGGGCTATTGATTTGTTATTGACTGTTTAGTCAATCAGTCCAGGGCTATACAAATATGTGGGGACTGTACAATTACTGACACAGTTGCCCCAAGGAGTGCAGATGAGTATCTGAAAACATCTTGCATGAAAAATTGTCATGAGGTCTACGTTGACTCTTGAAGAAGAACCAGAATGATGGGCAAGAATAATTAATAAATGGGGAAATTGAGAGAATTCCTGTGCTAAGCTATGAAAATTATATGAGAGAAGGGGGGAAAACAAGGCATGAGTGAAGAACAAGGAACCAAATGCGAATGGAAGGAGAAGGCTGTGCAAAGCCTTGGTTGTGTGAAAAAATGGGGGAGGCAAAGGAATATTTTAGCAGCAGCAACTGAAGCAAAAGCAGGAAACAAGGTAGCAGGGTGTCTATCGCCAACCTAAGAAGGGAGGATGATCAGAACACGGAAAAAGTCAGTGAGTGAAAATGAAAAAAAATGTCTTAGTGGGTTCATAGAGTAGCAAATGATAGGAAATGGTGAGTAGCTACATCAGGAAAGGAGACTCTCTTGTGACACCATTGTTCTGGATGGGTGATTGGCAGGATCAGGGATTTCCCAGGGCTTGGGACTGTGATGGCTCCATACTCTCCTGTTAGGTCTGAGGAAGCTCTAGGATACCCCAGGAAGCTTATCACAAAGATTATCCAAGACGTGAAGTCAAAAAGAAACTACAAAACAAGAGGAGAGTGTCCTTGGCATACAAAGAGCATCTAGAAATTAGAAATTAGATGAATGTGAGAAAATTGGGAAAGCAGCATGTTTCTTTAATAATTGATTTACATTATTTTATGACAAGAAGTAGGCTTGGGAAAAGCCCAGTGTACTTTGCCTTGTGCCATGCTGTCTTTGGAAGCAAACAAGTAGTTGTGATCATTTGGTTCTGATGCTAAATTAATGTCTTCCTCCAAACCCTTCTTTGGATCTTATAACATGCAATTACTTATTGCTAAGAGGAAACATTTGAAATAGAAGCCAAAATACCACAGTATAATGAAACAAACAGTAATAATGGAAAACAAAGTAATGTTTGTTTGTTGCCGTACATTGTATGCAGTGGAACAGAACTTTTCTATGGTTGACAATACATTGTAATGGCTGCTGTACGGAAAAGTGACTTTACTTCTTACAACTTTATGAGTCTATTCTCTTCTATTTAGTATAGCCAATACCATTTTGCCTTAATTGGGGATTGGGAAACTGGAACTTTGACCAAGGATAAAATTAAGATAACTTTGTCTTTCTCTGAACACATTGAGTACCTCCCAATATAGCACCAAAAATAGCATCTTTCCACATTCTACTCCCTCTTGTTTGCAAATGCCTTTTTTCCCATTTGACATGTTGTCAGAGGTAACAGGAAGGTGTCAAAACATTCCTGTCGGACAATTTGCTGACTTTCCAACTAAGGCAAAAAAAAAAAAGACAAAGTGTAGATCATGTATGTAAAAGTCAATCTCATTTGGGAACTCTTGTGTGCACAGAGCCTTCAAAATTGCTGGGTCAGCAGTTGAATTTCAACTGTTTTAGGAAACCATGGTGTACATCAAGCAGGAGCAAATGGCACACATTTTTTTCCTATATTCCTATATATCCTGAACATCAGGAAGGAGTCTAGTATTAGAGATTTTGGGTTATGGCCTTATTTTTTATGTGGGTTGAAATGGAAGTGTGAAGTGGAGCTCCAGTGATTTCTCCTGTTAAGCAACAAATAACGATGTGTGAACACCTAAGAATGTTTTAAGTTGTAGTAGAATATGGGATTTGAAACTTGCCCACTTGAGAGTGCAAATTAAAGAAGGCTGAAATATGGTTTATTAGTACTATCTGGACAAGCTATGTTAGAACCATTATAAAGAATCCATAAATAGCAAGACTATAGGGAACACAGAGTAATCTGAGTGATTCTCTTAAGGAAAGACATCTGACATGTTCAGTTTGGTTTACACATAGAGTGCATGCGATATTCATAGTGATCATAGTGCATTACAACACATTAGTAAGCTAATTTTTTTAAGCTGATTTTTCTCTCTGAATCTTTGCTCTATAAAAATTGCACTGAACGAACGATATCCAGCATACAAATGTGCAGGGTTTTAAGATCTAGGCGTATAAATTGTATATGTTAAGTAGTACTGTGTTTTGTGACTTTTAATCATGGACTCAGCTTGTACCTCTCACAAACCCTCTGTGTATAGTAGGCTGCTCACGAGGGTTGCCCAAGAAAAGGAAAACCACTGCATGATTTTTAATAATAACTCTGAAAGTATGCAAGGACACGTAACCTTTCAGAAAACTAAAAGAATTATTTCTTACTAATGAGAAAAAGTATGGAGCTGGATCCATCCATGAGAAGGATTACATAATGTCATTATTTGTGAGGATGGAGAGCCTGAAGCCACAAGGCGCCTTCAAGTCTGTTTTTCTGGGTTTACAAGCAAGAACTCCATGATACACTGAAAATGTTTAAAAATACATACAATTATAAGAAAATATAGAATAGTGGTGGCTGGAGAAAAACTCTGTTGCTTGTCTACTCCAACCCTGCAGCTCAACCCTGAGTCATCTAGAGCACATTTGCTCATGACTGTCTACGGTTGGGTTTTGAGTATAGTTGCATACTCAGGGGTGAAATCCATATCCTGACTCTGAGGCTCTTTCTCCATCAATTAATTGGCATATCTGTGGCATTGCTTCTGATGACATTCTTTAAGGAGAGACTTCTTTTTATGCTGATAGGATTCGTGGGCCTTTGTACATTATGTTAGTTTTCACTCAAGAAAATAAATATATGTTGTATTTGAGTATCATAGCACAGCCTAAAATATTATTATGAGCTACTCGTAAGAATTAGCTACTCTTTGCCTGGAAAGTTAAAATAAGAGCTTTTTTGATCTTGGAAAAATAGGAGAAACAGAATGTAGCCCAGGGAGAAGCAGCATTCATTTTTTCTGCTGGTCATTCTGAAATTCTTTCTGTGCCAAGTTATCTCGGGTTCCTAATATTACACTTTTTTGAAAGATGTATGTATTCACAGGAGGATGTTTTTTAGGAGGATGTAAACTAAATTTTAAAGGAATATTTTTCTTTTTTATTTATTTTGCTAAGATGTTTTATGTTTTGAAATAATGCATGTTTAATCGTGCCTTATCATACAGAGTGCACTTTAAAAATGTGTAAATATATCACACTTGTTAATTATTTTTTATTTTAGATGCCTTCAAATACAAGCTAGTGGAAGTCTCCATTTACATACAAGAGCTGTTGCTGGTTTGGTAGTGTCTCTGAGAAGAGAATTATACCCACTCTGAATGAATATGCAACAGGCTCTGCATTACAGTACATACACAGCTATGCTAATTATTAGCACTGCTTTTTAGGGTAAGGGCTATAAACTTGGTCCTTTGGGACTTAGTATTTGCATTACATTTATTTGCAGGAAAAGTACCCTTCCAAAGCATTACTCACACAATTTTTCATAAAGAACTTGGAAACTGGTAATATCTTGTTCTTAGACATTATTCTAAGTTTTTAAATTCTCTTTTTTATTTTTAGACATTAAATATTCTAAACTTCAGAATTGTCAAGAATTTAACTCTTTTCAGTTGTTGCATTAGAGTGATTTTTAAAAATTGTAAATCCATTTGCAATACTGATTTCCAGATAATGAACCATTTAACTTTTCTTTAGTGCCTCTACCAGTGTGCATCAGTAGAGATGAGATGGCAGCCAGCCCACTTGTGGGAGGCATGACCTGGTCCACAGCCTCCATAATAGGCTTTCTTAAACCAAGATGGACTGTCTTAGAGTGAGAGTTAAAAGAGCTCAATGAAAAGAGCCTAGTTTTAATTTGAAAGACTAATTCATTTATCAGTGTGAATTGAGAGCAATTCTTGAAAAATCAGAGAACATAAAACCTGAGGAGAGATGAGAATCAGGTCTGTACCTTTACACTCAACCCCAAATTTCCTACATGGTCTGGTCAGAATGAAGCAGGTTGGAGTGTATTAAAAACCACCTCCTGAAAGCTGAACTTTCAGTGAATTTAAAGTTGTGATGTCAACATAGCAACAGCAGTTTACCTTCCCTGAAGTTCTGACCTCGGCTCTTTAACTGGAGGTACATCCCATGTTGGTAGGAGCCAAGGATTACTCCCAATTTACCTCTCACCACTTTGTCTTACTCAGTGTTAGTCTAGTTCTATAAGAGTGATTAATTTTACTTCTTCATCTGCTCTCTTGGCAACATGTTACTCCTTACAGGTTCAGAGTTCCCTGAAAGGAGAAGTTGTGACTTTGTTTCGGCCCGACATTCAGGTCATTTCTAGTTGTACTGCTTACTGACTTGTATTCCTGTGTCTTCCCTCTGTTGTTAACCGGTTACACCAAACCAAATCAGCCCGTCTAAACTTCCTGTATGGAAATGGGAGCTGAGTTTTGTTTATTTGTGAGTTCATGCAACTTATTGTATATGATACAGATAATTTTTCATTCAAGACAGTGCAGAATATTGCTGCTGATATTGTCAGATGACAGTCTTGGTTTGTTTTTTGTTATCTTGAACAGCCTCTCAGTTATGCTCTTTTTTGTGCGCACACCAGTCCATTCTCATTCTAATTCTGGGTAATGAAACATATAATTTTCTGTTCTAGTTTTAATAACACAATTTCCGAGCATGTGTCAACTAAGTATCCCCGTGAAAATGGCTACTCAATTCCTTATCAGTGTTTTTGATCATTTTTGCTCTTTAATGCAGAAATCTTTGACACATGTTCTCCACCCTGTTCATCCCCTGAACTGAATTTGAGTTCTGATGAGGCAGTAAATGCAGAGGTCTCAAGTGAGCACCTGGCTTCACTGAAAACTTTAAATTGATGTGGAGACAGGGATCTCACACCTGGTGTCACTGTCCTGGGCAGGGGTAGTTTCCAACCCTCCCAGCCTTGTTGGTGCAGAGCAGGACAGTGTGTCTGTGCTGAGAGCTGTAGTGTGGGAGCAGTCAGGTCATTGAGGTGGCTGGGGGGACTGAGATGCTCATAGAAGAAGGGGCTGAGGGACAAAGCTTTGTTTAGTCCAGAGAAGAGAAGGCTAAGGTAGATCTAATAGTGGTCCTAAGGGGTGGTAATAGACTTTTCTGAGCGATGCACAGCAAGAGGATGTGGGGCAATGGTCAAAATTGCAAGAGGGGAAAATATGGCTGGACAGAAGGAAAAGAATCATTATGAGGGAGATTAAGTTCTGGAACGGATGTCTAGAGAGTTTGTGGGTTCTCCATCTTCAGAGACTTTCAAGACTCAACTGGGCAAGTCCTTGGACTGCCTTATCTGGCTTTGAAATTAACCCTTTGAAAAACAAGGTGGATTGGATGACCTACAGAGGTCCTTTCCATGCTCAGCTATTTTGTAATTTTATGAAACCAGAGGGAGAGATCTGAGATTTTTCTCCTTGATCTGTAACTGCAGTTCTAAGGATTTTACTCATTGAAATTGCAACTGTTAACATCGTGTCAGAACATAGTTAGACGAAATAAAAGTGTTCAAATTACCTTGTGTGGGTGGAGGTAATCTGTGCAGCCTTGAACTGCAAATAGTAATTAAACAGGGTGGTAGCAGAATGTATCCTGTGCTAGAGCTCCTGTTCTCTGCATTGCTGTGTGCTGTTTCTTCGCCGCCTTTTGTGAGAGTACCAGAGTGGCTTTGGCCCGAGGAAGGCAGGAAGCAAGAGAACTTGTGAGAGGATCGTGGTCTGCTGCTGATTGTTGTGATGCTGCTCTACTCAAATGTGTAGTAAAACAAACAAACAGACAAAAGGTTAGTAAAACACACCTGGGGTCGGGCATTTGGTATTGCTGTGAGGACAGTGTTTTCTACATCTTTGTACTGTAGATCACATCATATGCCTTTATGTTTAGGTTTCAGGCTATTTCAGAGTCTGATCCTTGAACTTTTCTGGAATGTTAGCAGTACAGGGCACTGTAACCCAGGGGCATGGTCGTTGATGGCTGCTTGATGATTCTGCCAACATTTGACATTCAGAAAGGGGTAGAGTTGGCTGATGTGCCTGGTGACTCTCTCTGCCTTGTCAGTCTGGTGCTGTTCAGTGAGCAGGAGCTGCAGCCTGAACCGGAGTTTCTTGGAGGGTCTGTTACTGTTACAAGGGATGTTCCCTTACTTGCTCAGAGTGGCAGAGACAGTGCTTGAACTGAGAGCTGTACCTACAGCCCCACTGGTACCACCCTGTGCCCAGAAACACCTCCTCTCCTGCCCACAAGTCTCATTCCCTTGCTGCCTGCCTGTGAATCCTGCCCGACCATGGGTGCATGATGTCTCACCATGGCCATGTGTGCTGGCTCTCTGCTTTGCTGGCTGCTGTCGTGGGCTTCTCTGGAGTCATGGACAAGATGAGCCATGGACTCTGCTTATCTCATGAGATCGCTTCAGTGGCTCTGCTGTCACATGGTGGTGACAGCAGCAGAGGCAGGAACTGCCTTTGGCTCCTTCTGATGCAGCCAGTCATGCTCAGTAGCTGCCTCCTTGCTGACTGTCGGTGCAACTCAAAGACTGAAAAGGCAGCTGAAGTGGAGGAAGGCTCATAAAACAGCAGTCTGCTCCCAACTAGAAAAGGAAAATATGTCTGTGAAATATGTTTGGAGTCTTGAGTTTCAAGTCTAGATGAACATTTATTCATGTCACTAAACCAGCCACTTTTTCTGTTAGTCTCAAAAGACCAACGCTGGTGGGTATAAACCCAGAGTGTCCCTATCACCTTCAGAGGTGGCCTGCTTAGCCCAAAGGTTATGTCTATCAGCTGTCTGCTCCCAGGAAATCCGTGAGTAGACTTCAGACTTCATGGCTGTTAACTGTCACTTTTCTTAGGTTATAAAATTCCTTACAGAGCCTCTACTTTCACATGATTAATAAGATAGAAGTAACTTGGTTCATGAGCAGGCTTTAACAGAACACTGAGAACACACTACTGAGTTGCAAGGTGGCACCCTAAAAAGCAGTATTTCCTCTTGACAGTTAGAAAAATTATTTCTGGAGATGTGTAATGAGGAAGATTAATTTCAAAAGTAGAAAATTAATTTCAAATTGAGCTATTTCCCTTCAGATTGAATAATATTTCTTTCTCTCAATGGTATCTCACGAGTGAAAGAAGACATGGAGGAAATTTAATATATGAACAGAGAATATGTAAAGTTACAAAAAGAAACTGTATTTCTTATTGGAAGTCAGAGACTATAGAGGCTGGAGCCACTGTGTTGTTGCTGTTGGGATCTACAGCAAAACTGAGCAGTAACAGATAAAACTGACTCAGGAGGACTTCTAAATCAAATGAATAATCAGTTATGATAGCAACTGCTCCTTTGACCTGTGTTTGGTCTTGAAAGCTATGCAAGGCCTGATGCAAAGACTCTTATTATATATTCTCACCTCTCTTGTCAGTACAAAAAACTCTTTTTCTGTTTTTTTATTAAGAGGTTAATCTTCATTGCTGCAGATTTCAGAGCTACTCAAGGAGGGAAGAAAAGTGGTGATATGTTGAAGAGAGGTACCAACCTTATCCTTCAGCTAGGTTAGACTTTGGAATGTAACACTGAAGCACCAAGTCTCCTGCTTGGTGAAATGTATTGCTGTTGTCCTGCTGTGGCGTCTTCAGAATGTATTTTGTAAAGTCAGATTGAACTGAACCACGGCAGTGACACATTGTGCTGGCTAAAACTACATATAAAGGATTAATTTACTGGTTTATGTGTCTTTCTTTGTGTGTGTCCATGATGGATGTACAAGAGTGTCCCAAGTGCACTCTGAATACTAAGTCATTCATAAATGCTGTTGATGAGCGTTCATCCTTTAGGCTGGCAAATGCACTGATTCCCTTGCTCTCACTGCCTTCCTCCAGTGCTTCTCAGCTATGGACTTACACAGAAGAAATGGTGAAACAGTGTTGAGGCTCCTCTCCCTGCTCCAGGGTGTAAGATGTGTTTGCTGTATGAGAAGGAGTTGTGGTGCCTTTCTGATCCATCACCCTGAAATTCCTATACTGAGAGAAACTCAGGGTGGAATTTATAAGGAAATTTATGGTGTAGAACACAAAAATAGCTAACAGAAACCAAAAAACAATGACAGTCTCAAACCTTGAGAAATAAGAGACAGAAAATATAGAGCATTAAAATGCTTTCTGTCAGATCAGCACTACTTTGTTCATCCAGTGATTTTTGCTACAAACTTTAAGGCTTTCACTGTTTTGCAGTTTCCAGGCTCTAGGAAATCATGAGCTTTTCTAATACTCAAGCTAATTTTCCATGTGTGTTTTTTTTTCTTTATCAAAATCAACATTGACTCACCAAATGTGATTATATAATCTCTGTTTTTTTCTTTCCCATTGTTGATATTGTATTTTCCCACTTCTTTTCCCAGAAATATGTTTATTGTATCCACCAAGAAGTCCACAGGCAACATAATTACACCAATCTTTATATACTATGTTGTTGCAAGGACTATGTCCCCTTACTTCTGTTGTCTAGGCAGTCACTAGATGTTTAAAACCTACCCCCCATTGGTTAAAAACCTTTTGAGAGTTTCCAGAAAATTCATACTATTTCAGTGGCTTTTTATAGGACATTTAAAAACCTGTATTGATGTTTTCTGGTTTTCTCCTTACATCAAACACTTCCGAAGTTATCAATTCCAAAAGAAACTGAGAAATAACAAACCAAAGCTGGCACCAGTGCTGTCCTTCTTTTCTTCCCTGGTGGTGCTGAGCTCCAAAAATGGGTGCATTGCAGGAGTTTTGCTCAATCCATTTCTTAACTGAAATTATTGATGAACACTCAATGATTTGGTTTGGGAAAGAGTTGTGTGGCAGCTCTAGGTTAGTCCTACAAACACAGCCCTTCAGGATGCCCATGGACAGTTAATTGTTGCTGTGCTCCTCAAGCCCATTAGGAGAGTGAAAGGCTTATTTTAGGATAAGGAACTAAAAAAGACTTGGCTTGTTCAGCATAGGAGGGGAAAACCAGAGACAATATGAATACCTGAGGGAATAAATACAAGACCAGGAAAAGAACTATTGAGCTAAAGGGCAGTATTTGCTTATGAAAAAAAATGGGTCTAAACTGACTGGAAATCAGAGGAAGGCTTTTTTATTTTTATGAAGTTCTGGAACAGCCTGAAAATGAAGTAGTGGGTTCAGAAAAAGAACAGCAGCTTTTAAGGTGGAGCTCAATACTTTTATGAAAAGAATTATATAACATGGTGCCTACGGACTGCAAGTGATGACTCAGGAGATCCCTTCCAGTCCTATGTTCCTAAATTTTTGTGAGCAATTCAAGTATAAGAAGAAAATATCAATTTTAAACAATTTGTAACTCGGCTCAGCTTGAGTACAATTCAGTGGGATGAAGAAAAGGCACTTTTTTAGCTTAAGGTCATTCTGCCTTCTGCATTTCAAAGGCCTGTGGCAACCATGGTAGCTCATCAAAATGCTTGTAAGAATCTTTTAAAATACAGGGTTTTAGACATTATAAATCTTGGACTGGCCACTAACAATAATATTTTTTAATTTAGTCTTTTTTAAAACTTTCTAAATCGTCCCCCCTAACCTATAGGAGGAGGAAGAAGTAGCTCCATTTTTATCATGTGTAGAGGGAAGGATCAGTATAATTCTTTCAAGGGAAAATTATTGTGCTGCTGTGGATTAATTGTGGCCCAAGACTGGTCTGTAGCAATTACAGGGCCAGTACACAAGTGTTGTGAAGACTGGACAAGAATTTCTTCATTCTTTTTCATTAATTTGTTGGTGAAGCACTTTGTATATTTTCCAGAGAAATTTTGCTACGTTTACCACATCTGGAGCACTGATTCAGTAACTAAATTCTCCATGCCCATTACTCAGACTTCCTTGATCGACACAGTTATCTTGTTACTGATTGGAAATGCTGTAGAACTCTGGAGTAGGACCAAAAAAACTGGGATAAGATGTGTCTCAAGCCATGTTCTTGTTTGCAAGCTTTTTCTTCAGCATTCTGGATTTTCTTGTGCATTAGGCTCACTAGAAACTCTTGCTCTAGCCTAGATTAATCCCTAAAAGCAGAACACAAATTACTTTATACTTGTGGATTAAGAGTCAGTTAATGAGGACAGTTGGTACTGCCTCTCCAGTTTGGCTGAGTTTCTTACAGCCCAAAAGCCTCTCCAAGATTGCAGCTCTTACCTGCAGAAACCTACCTGGGAAATAAGTAATCAGTGCATTTTCTTCCTGGCCTAATTGCATTTCTCATGAATCAGCTAAACCCATGGTGGGACTTCAGCAGCTATTTCTGGGTCCCTGAAGGGGGGTGAGGATTGCAGGAAGTTTGCAGCATGGCTGTGCTACTGCAAACAAATTCGTCAGTGTCAATGGTTTCCAGGCTCTTAGGCTGAGCATTAAAACCAGTGGTTGCAAGTAGGACATTTTTCAGCAAAAATTTTTCCTTTTTTTTTTTTCCTGGAAAGAGAGTGGCTTTTCAATTAGATACCACTTTGAGGATGGAAGAAAAAGAACGTTTTTTGGAACATGTATTTTTTTACTTAAAATCTGAAAACATGCAAATGTCCACAACTCTGATAATCAAGAACATGTTTTATACAGACCCTTTCCAAATTTAATGAAATATTTTTGTCACTGATTAAAACTTTCCATAAAATAAAAAATATGGCTTCCCAGCTGCCTATGCTCTATGCTGTTTGAGTTTTCACAGGTTGGGTTTGTCTGTGGGGATTTTGAATCCCTTACATCTGCAATAAATAGGGTAAAAAGAACTTGTAATAGTTGCTGAGTGTCTCTCCCTGCTCACCATTAGTCAACTCTTACAGAGTTGCATTTCAAAAAAGCCCCAATAGAAATGTAATGTTTCTGTTGTTCTGTAGTGTAGCACTGACATTTCCTACTGTGAAAAGGTTACCATTTTTTTTAGTATATTTCTATGTGAAGAATATTCCCATTTTCAGCTAAAATGGACTGAAAAAACTCCAGCTTGTCTTTTAACATCCATTACTAAGCATTCAAATTCTCCGAAGTGCAGGAGGATACTCTATGCTGGTAATGACTGACTGACCTTTCTATTAACACCACTTCGAAGGCAGTTTAGTGGCTTACCTCTTCAGCAAAATTAATAAATTCAGGGGTTCCATTAATGAGTATTTTGATTCATAGTTCTGCTTTAAAACGTGATTATATGTTACTCATAATGTTGCTTATACTCCTCTATACTCTGCCTCTTCATTCAAAAGCTGGCCTGTGATGTAACTGCATTTCCATCCTTTCTTTTTATCCCTGAAGCCACATCTTGAAATCAGTGGGGCCACATCATTGCAACAGAGAAGTATTTGGCACTGCCTCGTCTGAGAGTCTCGTCTCTCCACACATTGTTCTTGTTGTAGCTGGAAAACATATGTCCCATTGCTTCTGTTGTGGAAATACCAAGTGAGATGTAGAACGTCAACTACAGTTGTTCATGGAGAGCAGAAAGGCGGGGGGAAGCCTCTGGAATAAATGCTGGAATTTCAGGAAGAGCTCTCCAGATCGCTTCCTCCAGCATTGCAAATGATGGGAAATTCTGAGACCTAAGACATGGTAGACATTTGTTGTTTACTGGTACAGAATTTTACACTTTGTAAAACTGAGAGATTTCTGTCACCTTTTCTGTTTAGAAGCCTCTGGTTTGAGAACATAATTAATATCTTTCCTTTTTTTGCTGTCAGCAAGTAAAGCTCTCATTGAGCTTCCAGGAAGGCAAGAAGGTAGTTATGCACTTAAATATAACAATTATTTTTATGTGAGTAGAACCATAGGAAATTTTAATTCTGCTGCTGCTAGTTAACTAAAAAAAATTTTTTCAGGCTTTTCTTTCATGCAACTAAACTGAAGCAGCCATGAGTCAGCAGTGCACCCTGAATGACTCAGCAGTTTATTTGATTGGGAAATTCTACTGGCGCAAAAAGAGAGAAAAAAAAAGCAGCAAAAATTAAAGTATATAACTCCATCATTAGTACTTCTTTTGTCAGTGCGGGCAGAATGTTGTCTCTAATTTCTGAAAGGAAAACTAAACTCTGATTTAGTTTTTGGGTATTTTTTAATCACTTTTGTGTGGAGATTCCAGCACTTCTAACTTGAGATGTGTGCAAGGTAGAAGGTATTTCATGTCTGCAGTCTGGGTATGGCTTAGTTGGAAGTTGAAAGCTAATTTCATTACTAATTTCATGTATTTTAATCACTGTTTCCAACAAAAACAGGATTTATTTTAGATGTATTCAAGTATTTTCTATTTAAGGTTACTTCTCATTACCAGGCTAAACCAATGGTGCTGATCCATGGTGCCTCTCTCTCCTGCTGCTCTGTCCATGATTATGGTATTTGGCATCCAGCATCACAAACACTTGCCCTGGAAGTTGTAACAATGTCACAACTAAGGCCAACTGCATTAATCTGTTATAGAGAAGAGTTTTTGTTTAAATCCATGCATTTTCATTTTAAAGAGTACATGATGACATCAAAGATCAATAAATGGTTAATGTGTTATATTTCTCTGGTGAGGAAAGAGCAGATTAAGAACTGCTATAAAAGGCAGTTGTACTTTTTCAGTGGTTGCAGCTTTGCATTTTGACTTTTATTTATGCAATTGCCATATTCCCATGACTCTGTCATAAACGAGTTGGGAAATTCAATAGTGTATCCAGGCCAGGTAAATACATGGGGACAAAACATGGTAATGGCTTTCACATTTTGTATCCTATGTGTTTTATCTCAGATAAATAGACTCAATAAATGTTACAGTATATGCACTTGTGCCACAAATATTGCATTTGATTCCTAATGGGTCATAAAGTGCCTTTTGCAAACCTTCAAAAAAATGTCAGCCTGTTCTATGGAAAATATATTTCAATACTAAATTTACTTTATACTATTTGCCCTGCTGAACTTGTTCCTGTCTCATGTTTCTAAACTATGTAGATAGTAAAATTTATGTTTTGGGTTTGATCTGCCTCTTGGTTACCAAGATCTTAATTCCACTGAAGTGGTACAAGCTGGAGTCTTTACATCCTGTTGCGTTTTAATGTGTTCAATATTATAGCAACCTAAGAATAATAATATCAAAACCTATTATAAGCTACATGAATTTTATTATTTGAACATATAAACCAAAAGTAATTTACAATATTGCATCACAGTAAGTCTAAATTATGTTACAGAGATCTGCATTATATCGAATGGATTCTCTGTTGTGTTTAATATTTTGACCTTGTGGGATATGACTCATTGAATAAACTGAAATGATGATGATGAAACAGAGGATAGATGCAGCATCAGCTATAGTGTTGTGACTTTTCATCACTTGGAGGAAAACTCAATGAAAATTTTGTGTTAATGTGGTAATCTCTAGATAAAGTTGGTTTAGATGAATTATCTGACCATCATCACAATTAACGCATTAATGCTTGAGTCAACTTGGGAAGTTACAGAAAAGCTGAAAATCTAAATTTGTAAAGCAATATTCCATAACTGGTAACTTTGGAATAAGCTTGTTTCTTCTAAGACCAGAATTTTATAAACGTTGTTCTTAAAAATTGAAGAGCTATTTATTCTGAGTGGAATATGGCACATATTGATAGAGCCAAATGTAGCTACATCTAGATGGTGGTATTTGTTCCACATTTATTTTGGTATTTAGGATGATGCAGTCCCAGATGATTCCATTTATGTATAATAAGTTACTGTAAGTTACAGAGACAAGGCTAATATATAATTTCTTTTAGTAGTTGCATACAAGCAAGTACCAGAATATCCAGTGAATGGCTTCAAGATGTCAGTAAATCTGGGCCACAGAATATTAAAACTGTAGAATCTGAGTTAATTAAGATTCGTTGTATTCATATTATTACATATGTGTTACTGAGGATTCCATGTGCATTATATCAATGGTCTTTGAACCATTTCTGGTCATCATAAATCTTTGAGCTAAAGAAAATGGATGGTTCAAGTGGCACCTTAGTGAAGCTGGAGCTAAAGCCTTCAGCTCTACTCTATCCAGAGTTCCAGGAAACTCCAAGGAAGTTTTCTTTAACTTTTATTAGTTTGTAGAAAGTTATTTAATGTTCAGGGTTTGTTGACCCTAAGGAAGAATATAAAATGTATATTGGCACTTAGGTAAATACTTGTGAAGAAAGTGCAATGATGGCCAGTCAGCTGCCCCTTAGACCTGCTGTTCCCTCAGGGAACCATTAGGAATCCATCCACCAGCCAAGCCTTTCAAAGACTTCCCATCAAATGAGATGGGATTGAGCCAGACCTTTTGGCTGAAATACTTAAGTGTGTTCTTCAAGCAGTAAATTTCAATAAATGACAGGAGAATTAGGTAGAAAGAAAGGAATATACTTGAGCAAATAAATGTATTCACATTCAAATTAAATTTTTGATCAGAATACCAAAGTCTAAACGAGTTAATTATACTGTTAAATCAGCTCAGGTGTCCAAAAGACTCTGAAACAAAATCTGTTAAGCAATCAAATTAAAACGTTAAAAAAGATCCAGAAGCAAACACTGACAACTGAGCCTACCTTGAACCTGTTCACCCCTGCTCTACTCCCCAGGAGCTCTCCAAAGAAGGTTTATAAGGCAACTGCCATCACTATTGCTCCACAGCAGGATGGTGATCGACTGGACTGGCTGTTCCTAGATGTGATCTGTTCCACCACACAAGAGTAATTTGTTTAAAACCTATCAGAAGTTCACCACTTTAATAAGAGGGAGATTCCTGTAATCTGCAATAAGAGTAATTAAAGATTTAAATGCTGCTCACTTTTATGTGTCTTACACACATATTCAGAAATAATTTATTTACAAAAAAGTGTCTCATACTGACTCCCCTGGGGCCAATGATGTATGTGCCATTCCCTTAGTGAGGTCAAGGCTTGGTAAGAGAGTGATTAAAATGAGAATTAAAACGTGAATTTGTAGGGAGACTTGTGTCCTTTCCAGAGATAATGTGGTAACACTGCCTCATCAAAGGAGGAGTAAAATGATCCTCAGAGATGCTGATATTTGTCTAAAAACTGGAATAACAATTTTTTTCCCTGTTTAAAGTTCAAGAGCTAGGAAAGGTCTGTTGATTTTTTTGTTCAGAAAACAAGCAGCTCTCTCACCTGAGTTTACCTGTCCCAGCATGTGGTGCTCCCCAAAACATGATGCACATGCATGTCCAGGTGGGAGGATGGGAGAGTGAGGAGGTCTCACCCAAGCTGTTTTTGAGTAGGCACAAACCCTCTGCATGGTGTGACAGACTTTTCATCATAGCAGCAATGCACTGGACATGCTTTATGTACTTAACTAGTCCTGAAAAAGTCAGTGACTCAAAGTCTTTTGTGTGGAATGCTCTGACTAAAAGAGTTTATGAGGTGTATAATGTCTCATGCTCTGCACTTCCTAACTACCGGATTGACTTTTGCAGCTCAAATAAAACCTGACATGCTGGGTCTTCTGACACATCAGCAGCTGAACAGCTCTCGAGGGCTGAGGCCAATGGGTTCCCAAACTCTGCCCCACATTTGTGTAGCTTAAATGCTTCATGCACAGGGCGGTCAGGGAACATGAGGTTTTAAAAAGCAAGTGTAGAAGCCTGTTCAGTTTGATTAATTTGATCGTACTTTCCTCTCCTGGTTTAATAGGCAGAATACAGGCTGTTGTCTTGAATTTTCTGACCTAATGTTCAAGGAATTTGTTGTTGTTTCCAGTCATTAATAAGGGCCTTTATTTGAGGTAATAGAACAATTGCTGCTTACCTCTGTAAACATTTGTCACATCTCCTCAGAAAGAGTTAGCAACTGTAATTTCTAAGTCATTAATAACCCTTTCCAAGAGCTGTATTTCTCTGGGCTTGTCCTTCTTTTTTCCATATAGACAGTTCTGAGATTTTTGAAGTTTTTCCTCATTATATTGTTAAGAATTTTATCCAGGATTTGTGGAAAGCCTCTCTCAGACTTGTTGCTATAGCTCATAGATTCAAGCTGCATATAATGCACTTGAGATAGATGTGGATAGAGAAACTTCAAGTGTCATATTCCATTACAGTCTGAAATTCTATGAAAGGTAAAGCACATTGTAAAATTGCATTGTCTCTCCCATCATTTAGCTTCAAGAAAGAAAGAGCTCACAAAAATGTCAAAACTTGGTAAACTCTATATTAAATATAATGAGCTTTTGACTTTGCTACTGCCAGAATCACTGGCAGATGAAAATGTTGTTTAAAACCTTCCAAGAATATTTCTCCTATTTTCTAGCTTGAGTTTTTTCAAGAATGGTTCCTATACCTGGACAATTTGTTGTTAATTCAATGGTGTCATATAGCTAAAATAGACATTCAATGTATTTACCTCTCTGATGTACTTCAGACATCAATCATAAACCTTTTCAGGCTTCAGCCTGCAAGGCTGAGCCTAAGTTCATTTAGTTTTCTTGTGGAAGATAAGCTCTGCCTTTCCCATTCATCTTAGTAATGATTTTCTGCGCTTGATCCAGTTTGTGTTCATTTTTCTAGAACAGGGGTTGCTGAGGCTGTGCATAACCCTGGGACAGGAGCGATTCCAGTGCCTTGGACAGTAGCAAAATAGAAATCTTTTATCTGCTGTCCCCTAAGCTTGAATCACAGACTCACTGAGTTGTCGAAATTGGAAGAGACATTTGGAGAAGTTATACTCCCACCCCCTGCTCAAAGCAGGGATACTCACAGTATCACTCAGTTGAGTGTTCCTCAGTTCAGTGTGTCAGTTTAATAATCAGGAGTAGTTAAAAAAACTGGATATTGAGAAAAATCAGGAAAAATGTAAACAAACTGAAAGCTGCATGTTGTACCAGTTAATGTATACAAAGATTTTGGTTCTGTACCTCAAAGGAAATGCAGTAGAATTCCTGAAGAGGGAAAATCATGGGAACAGCCTTCCAAATCAAAGGAATGATGCTGCATCCTGTTGGAGAATGAATGAAGAGTGGGACTTTTTAGCTTGTAAATGAAGAATGTGGTAGATATCCATGAAATCAGAGTGGCATGGAAAAAGTCTTGCAACAAAATGTGGGGCATGAAATGGAAGTAGCATCAGGCAGGTTTAGAGCAGCAAAAGAAGGTGCTCCTTTAGAGCCATGGATTCAGATGTGGAACTCTCTGCCACAGGATGCTGTGGAAAGCAAAAGTTTTCATAAATTTAAAACCAACTGGAAAACTTTATGAAAGAAAAAATCAATCAACAGCTATTAATTAAGAGACACAATTTTTGGCTTAGTAATCTGAAAGAGTTTTCTGGGGGAAATACCATCCCTGCTAGCCTTGTTCTTTGCAGTCTGTGTGATAGTGTGCACAAGCTTTAAAAAGCTTTGGTTTTTAATTTAGAGTTAAGTTAAATTTTAAAATCTTGAAGTCCTGTGTAAATATTTTTTCTCATTAGAGGACAAATTTCTAGAGATCAGTCACTGTGAAAAGTTCTGTTGAAGAACACTAGTTTTATGCAATGTAAGGGTATAATGGGTCTGATACTTGTTCTCTTTCACCACTATCATTTTATTGAGGTAATAAGGATACTTTTAGTTTACATCAGGGGAAAAGAAAGAGACAGCTATTATGTCTTAAGAGGGTGAAATTACAAAGACTGCAGTAGGCACAAGAAATGTATATTTCCTCCAAAAGATAAATGTTTCCTGAGATGTTTGAATTAGCTCACATCTGTGTCCTCCATAAGAACTAGGAAAATTGTATGTGCATTTAGTGTTCCGAGTCGGCCTGAAAAAAACCAGAATAAGAGCTAATTATGTTAATGGCTGAGGGCTAAAATCTCCTTCACTTGAGTGTGTCTTCATGGCTGTTACAAAGGCTGAATATTGCAGTATTTAATGACCACCCAGAAGTCAGACTTGCCAAGAGTGAGGACTGAATATTTTTATTAATTGCCCAGTGCTCAGTACAGCTCTGGTCACCGAATCTCTTCACAGCAAGAATTCACTCGGATCAGGTTCTGAGGTGGGGCAGGAGCCACAGCCTTGTTCACATTGCAGTAGCTCCTCCTCAGTATCCTCCTGCTGGTAACCTCACAGGAGGGAGATTTTAGCAAATGCTTATGCCTCCTACTTTGATAAACATAATGCAGCAATGTCTTCAACTTCTTGATAATCTTGTGTGAGAGAACTTTCTTTTGCCTAAACCCAGTTAGTACAATCTGATCCTTCTGTCCTTTCTCAAAGACATGTCCTACTCTACTGTACTTGCAATTATCAAAGTAAGTAAATATCTGCTGTTTAGTGATAACTATTCTGAAAGTTTGCCTTTAAAGCTAATGGGAATACTTTTTGATTTTGTTTAGTTAAAAAACCATTAAAAGTAAACAGTAAAAATACAAAATGTTCAGTCAAAAGATTTTCATTTAAAATCTCAAGTTTTGTATTTGGAAATGCTTCCAGGGTATCTTATTTTTGCTATTGTCTTCATAGAGTTATGTTTCAGTTCTCCTCTCATGGAAGTACAAGACTCAAATTACATCTCTGTTCTAGAACCTTAATAGAGTTTAAAGCCCTCTGTGTATTTCTCTTTTTTTTTTCTATTTTAATGAATCAGCATTTTACCAAGAAAAGCCAACATTTTATGGAAAACTTTTTTTTTTTTTTTTAAGTAGGAAGTAAAAGTACTCCTCTTAAAACCAGATGTAGCCATCCAGTTTATGGAAGGATAAGAGAAAGAAATCTTTTGCTTCCATTTTAGATATTTTAATGTCACCTTTTGACTTAGGCAGATTAATTCTTACTAAGTTGATTTGTGATTCTTAGGGTCAACGTTTCCTGTAGCATGTCAGATCAAACCATTGTGGTATTACATCTCACAGTGAGCAGGGGTCTGTTCCTTAATTCCTGTTTTCCCCGTTTTCTGTTGACCTGCAGCATCAGAGGGGTTGTCCAGAGCCAGCCCAGCAGCTTCTCCCAAGCCATCTTGCTTGTTTCCTGCTGAGGGTCTTATAATGGCTTTTCACTGTTTGCCTGTTCCAGCAATTATTTCCTGGTTTCTAGCCAAACAGTGATTCACACAGCATATAAAGGTTTCATTCCACTTCTGTTTTCGGTTTCCAACTTTCTGGTGTTTTCCTGCAATTTCAGTTCCAGAAGACATACTACCTTTTTTCTTCCCTTTTAACCTCCTACTTCATTCAATTTACCGTCATTTGTCTACTCCACCTCTTCCTTTCATGCTGTTAGAACCGAGCTGTGCTGTAGAGTTCAGAGGCTGCAGCAGCTTGCATTTAATTCTTCTTTGCTCTTCAATATTTTTCACTTTCATCATGGAGTTTTAAGTTTCACATATTCTCTTCTGTATGGAAAAGACATTCCAGCAGAAGACATTCTTTTGATGCACGGTCTTAGCTGCGCAGAATAACACAAAGAACAGCTCAGCTTTGCAAGATCTCTTTTATGAGGCCTCATACCCAGCGATGAAGGCTGGAGCTGGCGACCATAAGGAGCAATACTACACAGTTTTTTTCCTTCTCTCCTTTGTTTTAAGAAGCAGGACACCACTCACATGCAAATAGCAGCTGTTTGCAAGTGAAAAGCAATGAATAATAACACTGTTCTGTTCAGGAAAAAAAATGGTGTTCTAGAATTGATAATGAATCGCAGAAGATATCTTAATAAACACATCTGCTTTAGTGTAATGCCAGAGCTTTTAAATGCATGGCCTTGCAGTCAGAAGTAACATGGAGAAGTATCAAATCCCTATGATTTCACAGACATCAGGAGCAATTTCTTTCCCTCATTTCTGAGTTCTGGTACTGCAGGTGGCTTTCAGTGGGCCCCACTTCATCCCAGCCCAAGTAAATTTTGAGGGGAGGAAGAAACAGCATTAAAAATGGGTCCAGACGAGCATTGCCCCTTCTGAGTGAGAGGGTCTTAACTTTGAGTCTTCTTACCAAAGAGGATTGAGGGCTGTTCTGGCACTCCAGCATTAATTTAAAATCTGACACCCCCCTGCTGTTGCATCAGTGCCCATGTGTGTCTCACCTCACAGTAGTGACTCACCTCTTTTCTCACCTTTCTGGTCAGATTGCATCACTGCATGTGCTGATATTGTGATGTGTAGGCTGACCCATAACAGAAATCTGCCCTATTTTGCCTGCAGCAGGTGGATAGTCAGTAACAAAACTTGTTGGTTCTTCCCAAAAGCAGGCTCAGATCTCCAGGGGCTCAATGTCATCTGTACCTTTGGTACATTTGCAATTCTTGCTTTCTTTGCAGTAAATATTTTTATATTATCAGAGTTATAACCTAATGCGTATCTGAGTTAGAACCTAATGCAACAACTGCTGGAAGATGTTTTTTTAGGGCCTTGGCTAGCAGAAGCAGTTTATCAACCAGAGCAAGTGCTGGTGTGGATTCAGTCCATCATGGAAAGGTGGCAAACCAAACACAAGCAAGAGTCCCTCCAGTGCAGGAGCAATCCTTCCCTTCCTGTGAATCCTTTTTGGTGCACAGGAGCCTGGACTGAAAATACAGTGCTTAATGAATTCTTAAACAATGCTTTCCTTTTAGGATTGAAAAGCAAAACTAACTTGCATATGACAAAAACCACTGGAATGACTTCCTTCCAAGGGGGATAAAAGCAACACACGTGTACAGCCTGTAAGTTTACTGGCATTAATAATATGGTAGTGCTATTTTGTGTGTGACAGAAGAATGAAGTCACACTTTTATCAGTGGCATTGAAATTAGAATTCTTTTTCATGGGAGATACATGGGTGGCAAAATGTTGGTGTTGCTTAAGCTATTGTTGTTTTATTATGCCACTGATTTTATTAGTATACTCTTGTTTTGCTAATGAATTACTAGAGTTTGTGTCTTGGAGGTTTGTTCACAAAATATACCCTTTATGGAGAAAGTGCAGGAAGTAAAAAATGTCATATATGCATGTCTGTTGTTTTTGTAATATATATGTAAAAAAAATTAAAAAAAGTACTGTGAAGTGCTTGCTCAGTCAGTGAACTTTCCTACTGAAATGTATTTTTCAGTAACAGAACTCCTCATTTGCCCTTGCTTGTTATTTTGCAGTAAAGATGTTTATTTTCAGCTGTGTTACAAGTTAATGATGGAAACCTAGGGACACTGAAAGAATTTCTGTTGATTTCAATAAGATGTTTCTTGAAGTCTTTCTTAATTTTGTGTTTTAAAGGGTGAGATTTTGCAGGGAAGTTTCTATTGCAGCATCTCCTACAAAACACTGCAATTTCATGTTCTGGTAGAATTCTGCAGAGGGTCTTATTTGTAGCTGGAGATATGAGGTGTGGCCTGCCCTGAGTAGTACATTGCAGACCCCTTCTTGTTTTGATTTCTTACCACCTTTGGAAACTGTGATCCTGATACCTGAAGAAGAGGACTATAAATCAGCAGTCACTTTCATCTTATTTTCATTTAAATGTTTATTGGAAATCTTGAAAAAATATACATATTCAGCATCATAACCCTGTAATTTATACTGCCTGTGAGGGCATTCTTGGGTTGCTATGCTGAAGGTGGCTGCCTTCTGTGATCACTGCAAAGCAGATTATGTATGATGCCTATGAGTTGGGCTTTATCTGCTTACTTTGCTGTTATTATCAATAATAATGAATGTATATGAATTTTTCCTTCACTTGAAGTAGTGAATTAGTTCAAAATGTGAATCCTGAGTTCACTTTCATAGCTTCTTCCGGCTTGTCACAGTATTTTCACAGCATCTTCCCAACTGCCATTTGAAACTCGTTGGGTCAGTCCCCTTATGATGCTTGTGTGCCAGTAAAGAGAATCCTATAAATTTCCTCCTCTTGAGGCAGGGATGGAGTCAATTAAAAAAAAATTAACAACATGATCAAAGGGGCTGGAGAAGATTTTAAATACTCTCATCAAATATACAGCTTTCTGCATGATAGGAAGCAAGCACAGAGGAAATACCACTTTTCTCACCTGCTACATATGTTTTAGAAGTCTCCCAGTCCAAGATAAGCCCAGTGAATTCCGACCAGCAGGCACGCTTCTCTCAGTCTTTGAGATGTTCCTTGTGATGTTGCCAGAAATGCAAAGCAAGGGTGATAGAATAATGCTGTAACGGAAGATCAAACTCATTCTTTCTGCTACATTACTCTAATTTTTGTAATGCCCTCCCAGGAGCATAAAAGATCCTTGATGCATGGAGCAATGCTGATATAAATTATTAGCTCTCTGCTCCAATTTGTTCATCCTGGATAGTCATAAAATGTGTTTGTTTCAAGCTAAAACCTCTGCTTTCCAATTAGATAACAGTAAACCATTTTCTGTTCGCTTGTTTTTATTTTCTATAAGAATATTTGAAGGCAGAAGCTAAGTTATTTTGACTTTTAAATTTAGATTTTCAAGGATAGGGGTTTAGGATCCAGCTGTCTATATCAGCATGAAATTATTGAAATTGTTTGTTTGTGGTAGTAAACCAGTTTGTAAAAGACTTGGAGCATAAGCTTTGTGATAGATATTTCCAAACCTATGGTGATAGTATTTACTGTTAAGTCTGGCAATGTGTTGCAAATTAATGATGACTCAATTTTCCCCTTTATATTCATTCATCAGAATGTCCAAATTAGATTATACTGACTCCAGGCTTTTGCTTTAACAGGCTGTGCAAACCCCCGTGGAAAAAGAATAGGAAATTTAATAGGAGCACGAATAGTAAGATTCTACAAGAATTTAATAAAGTCCCACAAAACTTTTAAGATCACCCCTGGAAGTAAACAGTAAGTGATACCTCATATAGACTTGCAATAGCTGGTAAAATTGGATAGCAGTGACACAGCTTCCTAGAAAATTATGTAGGATTTTTGAGGAAAAAAAAAACCTCTCAAAAACTCCGAAGACTATGATTTTTTAATTTCCAAAAGAATGTTTCCATGCGGGACTATTCAAGTCCAACCTATCATTAAGATATCAGATCTGTAATGGAAAAACCCCAGGTAGAGCAGAGTCTGCGTCAGTTATTTTTACATTCCAGGCATTGCCACCTCTTTTAGAATGGGGCCACACCTTGTGGCCAGCTTGAAACGTGGAACTAACCTCTGGCTTCAGCTGAGCCCTCAGAAAAGAATTTGATGCTTATCACTTCTGCTTGAGCTGTTTCCCCGTTTGCAGGGAGATTCCATTACCCAGCCCATCCTTTGCACGTGATTGGGATAATTAATTTAGGAATTATTTGAGGAGTAAGAAGGTTTCAATGGAAAAAAGAGAAGGAACTGCACTGTGAGAGAGGTACTTCCATAGAAAGGGTTGGTTCCAAAGAAAGGTGAAAGAGCATTTGTATGGGGCAATGCAGGTGGCACCAGAGCACTGGAGTTTGGTCCTGAAGACACAGCCTTCCACTCCTCAGTGGAATTCCTTCTCCTCCTTCCAGTGCAGTGAAAAATCCCTTCTCTCTGGCTGAGCATGTATTTTTCATTGTGATACGACCAGCACTGAAGACATGAGTAAGAAAGCAAAGCAAAAATCTTTCTATTACGTGGGATGAATCACCCATCTGGATGTGGAAAACTTCCTCTGACCTCAAAAAAAGAGGCAAAATCTCAATTTTTAGTTAAGTTTCATTATTGGGAATTTAGGGGTAATTCCTACAAAATTTGATAAATGAAAGGTAAGGAATTGTTATTGCCTTGTAGTGCCTGAACTTGTATAGTTTATAGATGTATTTTCCAGTCATTTTCCATACTGGTGTAAAGGAAAAGTGATTCATGAGCTGTGTCATGCTTTCAGAGATACAATGTACCATGGAACTCAGTAGGTAACTGATTCCAGTCCCCTGCTACCCTGAGCAGCTCCTTTCCAGGACATGCTGCTTGAACATTCACAAAAACAACAATTATGTTCCTTCTAGACAGATGAGAGGAGTTGATCCTCCCCTGGAGCAGCAATGACTTCAAGATATTAAAGAATATAATGGCAGAGAGGTGCGAGGGGATCTTAGGTATGGGATCAGTGATGAGACAGGAGGGAAGAGCTCTGTCCGTAAGAAACATCTGCATCTACTGGAGCAAACTTCCATCCTCAGCACAAGATCCAAATTTGGATACTGCCTTCACTGCATAGCCATCACCTAAACTCACAAATTGCTACCATACCATTTCAACATCAGCAGCAGGGGAAAAAAATCTACAGAAGCCAATTTTCTTTTCCCATTCCAATGCCCTAGGAATGGAATGCCTAGTCAGATGCCAAGGAAACCAAAATGACACAAAACAAACGGGCATAAATCATCACTAAAATACACCAACATGTTTTGTCAGCTTCACCTGGATAGGCTTAGAGAGCCAGCAAAGCCTCTGCTAAAATCATGTGGGTGTTTTGCTCTGAAAATACCTTCATAATTGTAAAAGAAAAGCCATCACCATTGCCTAAGGAAAGGGGACACTCTCACTGTTACACGCCAGTCACTCCAGTCTGCCTTGCAGAGGATCTTTGCACACACAGCCTGCTGTGTTTGTCCAAAGGCTGGCACTACTCTTTGGTTTCATAGGTGGAAGTTCAACCCAGCTGAAAATTCATGAGGTGGAAGACATAAGTCCAAAGTTCCCTGCTTATTAGCACAGTTCCTGATGAACTGGATCTATAAGGGAATTAACGAGTTTGATCACACAAGACAGTTTCAAAATATGAAGAGTTGTTTTGAAGTTAGCTTCAAATGTTTTCCTTTCAGTGTGTGATGGGGATGGTTGTTGATGTGTTTTGTGTCTGATTTCTGGTGTCCTTTTG
The DNA here is from genome assembly GCA_013396875.1 of Vireo altiloquus. Lineage (NCBI taxonomy): Eukaryota > Metazoa > Chordata > Aves > Passeriformes > Vireonidae > Vireo > Vireo altiloquus. The sequence continues at coordinate 2,091,934 of VZRF01012741.1, read as the reverse complement.
GTATTACAGGAGTCATAAATACCATGATTTTTTTAGCTTCATCATTGCTCATACAAGATGAATTTTGCCATCATGTTTTTAGTTTGCAAAATGATTATGTTGTGTTCTAGGACATGAATTTTATTTCCCATTTAGTTCCACATCCCTACTTTGAAAGGTCTCTAAACAACTGTTCCTGAACTTCTCTTTGTATATCCCTAATCACCTTTTTCTTTTCCTTGCTATGATTTTTGGATTTTTCCACTCTTTCCTGTGAAAAGTTTGAATTCTGAGGAGGTATTAGAGCAGTTTTTACTCATGTTATTTTTATATTGGAATACTTCAGTTGGGCTGTGGTTTTTTGGTTTTTAAATTACAGCCATTTCTATTGTTAATATTCAGAGAAGATGGCTTGACCTATAAGTTTGACTTTTGTGATTGTTTCTGGAAACTTGTGAGCCATCTGTTAGGTACTTTAAAGGAAAGTAGATGTCCATAAAACTTATGGAAGCATCACTGATGTGTGCAAATCTGTTTCTTTACTTCTGTATCTTAAAGTTCAAATGATTCAATATTCTGTATTCTCTAGAAGAGAAGCTGCACCTGAATTAAAAATTTAACATGTAGCAAATTCAGCAAAAATTGAAGTGCATTATGAAAACAGAAGGTGTTTTGATAAAATCACTGTGCTGCTGACTGGAATGGGATTGAGTTCCTTAGCAAAGGTCAGCCTTGGGTACAGCTGGTTTAAAGGGTGGCTCTTCCTTTGCAGGCTCTGGTATCAATAAAAGTCATTCTCGTGTGTTTTGCCTGATCCTGTTATGCTGGGGAGGATGTTACACCCCAACCACAGTTTATGCAGTAATTGCCTTCCTTGGGATGGTCCCCATGTATGAAGCACATTGCTCACAAATAAGAGTTTTCACATGCTGAGAGGAAATTGGCAAATACTTTGAATGCATAATAGGAGCTATACTGAGGTTTCCATTAACTACTCCAGTAGAAAAATGTTGCAGTAATCAAGTATTTTACTATTGAAGCACTGACTAACAAGAAGGAATGTGATCCTGTTAGATAGGACATCTATTTTTAACTGATAAAAACAATGAGGTGCCTGCTTAGAACCAAGTGTAGGGGCTGGTATTTGCCAAAAATATCGGTTTTAGTTAAATTTACCCATTAAGCCAGTGGTAGAATACAGAGTACTTTAATGTTAGTAGAATGCATCCAAACATGGAATTCCCTTAAGAAGTTACTAAGAAAAAATGTTTACTCTCTAAAAAGATGCAGCCAGTCTGAAATTATTTTTAATATAAGACTAAATTGGTGAGGAAAAATATGCAGCATAAGAAAAATAGAATCTTATATAGATAATCTATTAATTATAAAAGGTTAAACTAAATTTAGATAAATGAAAATGTCACAAACAGGTTATTGTAAGTAAAACATTTGAGAAAAGTGGTGAAATACTCAAGTTCTCACACATACTGAGAATAATATTATTGGCATTTCCAAAAACATGGTAGAAATTAATATTTAATTATGCATGACCTACTCTTTTATCTTGACTCTGCTGCAGTCCTGCTGCTTGGAACTAGAGAAGTAACCTCAGTGGAGGAAGTAAAGTAGACTCTTTCATACTTATTCTCCAGCAAAGCCCAAAGCTTTCACATAAAAGCCATCAGCTTTAATAAAATATGTAAAAATGAGTATCCTTGTTAACTGTTATCTGGCAAAATTCTTGGAATGGATTCTGACATCCTGGTCTGTGTGTTCCATTATACAAAGGACACGGGGTTTGGCCACAGCTGGCTGGAGGAGAAATCCTTTGCTGTAGGAGCATTCCCTGCTGGGGCTGCAAAGCTGGACCTCAGCCCAGGAGCTCTGTCCTGACTAATGTGTGCTCTGCCTCCTGCACCAAGTTGAGCTCTGATGAGGAGAGGAGCTGTTTCTGACCAATACTTTCCTTGCTGTGTTCTTAGTCTCCAATACAATTGGAAAGCTATAAAAAAGGAAAGCGAGGTTCAGAACAGTATGTCTTCTCTGACCTTTTTCTTTGTCCAGTTATGAGTATTGAATATCTTATCCAGAATTCTCATGCTAAGGTTAAAATAATTTCTTCTTGAGCTAGTCCACAATGATGAAGTAGAATTTTTCAGGAGACTGATTGCTCTGAGAGCGGAAGATTATTACGTGCAATTCACTCTGTTAAACTGAGCAATAAGCATTGCTAAATTGAGCTTTCTTAGTTCTGGGTGGTCATTCTTCTAGTTCTCTGGTGAAAAGAGGGGATTGGAACCAAGTTTCCTGCTTGGATCTGATCATCATACCAATCCCTGCCATCTGAGCTCCTAATTATGATTTACTAAAAACTTGGCGTGGAGCCCAGATCTGCTCAGGAACCAGAATTGAGTGTCCCTGCTGGAATCAATTCACATGTCAGACCATGCAGCAGGCGTGGATCCCAGGGTGTCACCCCGCTGGGTTGTGTGACAGCAGTGCTTTAATCCCATCATCACCGTCCCTGGCCCTGCTGGGTGCCTCTGCTGGGACGTGTGCTGCCCTGCCTGGGTGTGCTGCCATCGCCACCCTCCTGCCCCACAGCCCCACAGCCCCAGTGCAGCTCAGGGCTGAAAGAGCATCCAGCTGTTTGTGGCTGAATTTTGGGATGGGGGAGCAGGGAAGGAGCAGGGATATTGACCCGAATGTGTGTAGCATTCACAGCTTCCTTCAGCAAGGAAGCATGAGACAAAGCCCCGAAGGTGAACTATATTTAGTACATGAAAATTGGTGTCTAAAAGTATTGCAACAGGACTACTTTCTGCTGTTTGTATTAATGATGGAGATGTTTTTCTAAATATTTGACTTCAGCAGCTTTCTGGAAAAATGAGAGTGAATGCTAAATTGTGTTATATTTTTTGGTAACAATATTGATGATCAGTCAACTTTGAGCCACAGAATTATGGGATATCCTGAGTTGGAAGTTGGGACCCACAAAGATCGAGTCCAACTTCTGGCCTTGCAGAGGGCAGCCCCAACAATCCCACTACTATGGGACTAATTGCCCTCATTCCCTCCTCACACAGCTTCTGCTCCAGACCCTTCACCATCCTCATGTCCCTCCTTTGGACACTCTCTAATAGAGATATATCTTTCTTTTTTGTGGTTCCCAAAGCTGCACGCAGGGCTTGAGGTGAGGCTGCACCAGAGCAGAGCAGGGCAATCACCTCTTGTCATTCTCCCTTCCAGTAAAATGAAGCAATATGGTATTTTTGGAGAATCTTTTGGTTTGCAGTTAATTGTAAACAGCAAGGTTGGATGGTTTTCAAAATATTCCTTAGTCAGACACTTAGCAGCTCACAGAACTAAAGAGTCATTGTCCTCATTAGTTATTAAATTCTTGGTTACAGTGTTTTAAAAATTCCTTCCTTCACCAGTGTGATGATGTTCACTTAACTTCTCTGGGACTTATTTTGGGGACTGCACCATTAATATGAACACTCCAACCTGTGTCAAGCTATCAGTTTCTCCAGTTAAACAACATTTATAATTTCTGACTGCATTATTAACATGTATTTGGAGAGGGAAGAACACAAAGCTCACTGTAATAACCTTTATGAGAGAGAAATATCAGAGTTGCTTTTGGCCTAGTGTCAACAGAAGGAGATGACTCCATCTGAAGGAGTGGCTGTTCACTGATCTAAATATTAACCTACAAGACCTGGCAGCCCAATGAGACTGTTCAGCTGACTGATGCAGGACTGATATCTTGCACTGAACATATAGAGAATCATTGTGTATTTGAGGTAACTTATGGCTTTTGTTATCCTTTAACTTCAGCAATATTTAAAACAATGACATAATTTTACTTGCCAGAAAATGTCTTGATGGGCAAAGCTTGCTAAGATTTCTAAATTCCTGTCTTCTTTTATGGTTGTAGATTCTGGAAGACTTTTCAAAGACTAGGCTCCTCAGATTTAGAAATTTATAGCATAACTTAATAGCTTAAGAATAACTTAAGTATAATCATGCAGTAAGTACCCAAAAGCTGATGAAAAATCAGGTTAGAGGTATTTTCTTTTCCTATCACAGGGCCAGTTCTGCCCTTTATATGAAATGCAGGTGACCTCTATGCTGCTGCAGTGGAATTTGATCTTCAAGCAGTGTTTTCCCAACAATGATCAGGCATCTTCTTTTGTTTTTGATACAGTCATATAAAATTATCACCTTAATTAAAAGGAAAACTGTAGGCATTCAGCCTTCTGCCTGAATTTCAGAACCCTCTTGTTCCTTGCTTTGTTGAATGAAGATATTGTGTTCCCTTTAATACTGCAATATCCTCTATGTTTAGTAACCCTTCCTGTTCCTTCAGACTGGAGTTATTCAGCACAGTCAGAATTAGGGCTCACTCATCAGTAAACATGGATTTTATAAATTCATTACTTTTCCTTCCTCAGATATGATTACATACTTCTGTCTTAATAAAAAATTTGATCTGTAGAAAGAGTTTCAATTTTAATTTGTAACTGTACAAAAGGCAACATTTAACATCACTCTAAAAATTCCTGGATGCAAAAAGTCAGGAACAAATAGTCTTGAGAAATGTTGATGATGCCTACAAAAAGATCCCCAAACTGCACAGTACTTCTTTTATGAATAACTACCAGCCTTTTTTGTAGAAAGTTCATTTAACCAGACCTTTCTCTCTGTTGCCCTGTGAGATTCCAATGTGGTAAATGGACAGAAGTTAAAAGATTATCTAGCAGGAGTAGACTAAATTTTTGAAGCATGGCCAGTAATAAATAGAAGGATGATTGTATTGACACTATTAACAAAGGCACTTTGGGCTCCTGCTTCTAGATAAGCTACAATTTAATATTTCAGTTTCAGCATAAGAAACTTAAGGAGTTTCCTGTATTCTTAAGTGCAGGTTTTGATATTAATTTTCAGAGCCATCCACCTCTTTTACAAAATGCTGTCCTCTTCCTACACGATTTATTTGTTTCACAATTGTATTGCGCAGCAGACAAATTTCCTGTAAGTTTACAAATAATGCAGGTCTTTGGTGCTTTTAGAAAGCAGCCTTGAAGTCTGAACTTTTAGCCCCTCTGATGATTTCAATTCTTGAGGATGAAAATTGTTTGTGGACTTTTCCCTAATTTGTCAATGAGATGATCAAGTAAATGGTGTTAAAACCCCAGCAACCCTAGAAATAGTTTATTTCACACATTTAATTGCATTTCTTGAAACCTATTTATTGGCAAAGTCTGCGTTTGGGGCTTTGAATAGGTGAAGATGAAAGTAATGCAGAATGATCATTGCACTTCCACGCTTCCTTTTTTTCCTTTGGAGCATTTTTTGCATTAGAAATGTCAGCAGTTGAAATGAGACGTGGCTGAGCCTCCCTTTGTGAGCAGGTGCCAGGTGGAGAGGAGCCTGTCCCAGGGGAGCCTCCTGTCCCCAGCTCTCCCCAGGCCAGTGCTCCCGAGGAGGGGCAGAGCCAGCACCTGACCCAGCCGCCTAAAATTAGATCCTGATGTCAACCCCAGAGTTAAGCCCTAACTACTCAACTTTCATAAAACTGCTTTTGTCATTGCTTGATGCCTGCTGGTCCACTGAGCAAGCAGGTATCAGGGCTAATCCTAAAAATGCATGGTTATTTTTACAGTGACCTTTCGAAACACCCTGGAAATGGTGCCATTGGGATCAAATCAGAGCTGTTGGTAGATTATTAGGCTCATGTCGCTCTGCATTTGCCTCCAAAACACTGTGTTAGGTATTCCAAGTACTCAGTTAATACACTTAATTTAACTCAAGACGACTTTCTTTTCCATTAGAAATAAAATCTTCATATGTTTTGGCTTTGAAAAATAATTTCAAAAGGGAAATATTTAGCTTTTTAGCTATTTTGATTTTTCAGGGTTGAAATGACAAGTTCTGTCTTCATCAGAATGGAAAACTCACGGTTTAGTTGTCACTTAAAGTCTACCCTTTAAACATCCCAGCATTACTTTTTCTAATGCTGTAGTTATTTTCAAATTACTTTTGTGGGAGTAGAAATGCATGTAAGAAAAACATGTATATTTACAGAAATAACTTAAAACTAGTAGTATTCTGAAAAAAACCCAAACAAGCTACCCTGTACTTGAAAGCAGTTTGATAATTAAACAGAACAATTTAAAAACTAAGAAAAAAGTGTAAAGCAATTTGGAAAGGAAGTAATTTGTGTAACTAGCAAATATTTAAATAGAACAGGACTATTTCCTGCAGCGTAGGATCCTTTGCAGAGTGTTTCAAACAGTTGAACTCACAACAGGAAGTAATTTGCTGTTGAAAATAAGATCACATGAAACTCACTGCCTATAGTGATAAAAGGGAAGTACTTCGCTTGGTGGAACTGCTGGTTAATGTGAGGCATCAGAGCAGGTTAGTGGCACTGTGTGTTTTAAATTAGGTTGGGATGTCTGAAACAGGAGCACAGAAGATATGACAATCCCATGGAACAAGCATCGAATGAACAAAGGTCCCACCGAGCACCAGATTACGTGAAATGGCTGTTTGAAAACATCAAAATCTTTATCGTAGGTGCTGGGAGTGTGAAACCAATCAAACAAGGATGTTACAGATCTCTGCACTGTCACACACAGGGAAATAACTGACGACAGTGAATAAAATTCTTTCTAAGATCCTGAGCAGGCCAAGGTGTGGGTATGGACCTGTAAGTAGAAAAATTACACAGCTTGAAAACCCATTTGCATATTTTGTGGCCACTGTCAGGATGATGTTTGAGGATACCTGATCATGCCCTTGGAGACAGTAAACCAGGGCACTTCTAATTTTGATGTACTGCCCATTTATGTGGCAACAGGGCAATTTTTTTCAGAGGCTGAGGAAAAAATTAATTCTTAGTATTAAACAATGCAGAAGGATTAAAAAGTTTTGGAGCTGATACACAAAGTCACTCCTGTCAGACACTCCTTGTGTCCAATCTACAAATTGCTTCAATAAAACAGTGTATTTTTATAAACCTCTATATATTTGATGTTGTGCCTGTTTCATGGGGTTTTTTTTACTATGTTATCACTCTTGAAGGGCCTTCAAGCCTGAGACTTTCGAGACTGAAGCTGCTGCTTAACCCACCATCCTTACATTCCTAGAGAGTCTAAGGCAGGGCTACTGCTTTCCCAAAGCAACTTCTTTTCTTAAGGTCTAATGCCAAAATCAGTAGGAATTGTTGGGTTGACTTTGGTGGCCCATGTCTGAGACACATTTGATCTGTTAGTCCATCTTTGTAAGGAATTATTCTTGGGAAATACTTACCCTTATTTATTCATTCTCTGGTACTACCAGGAATCTTTGACTGGGTTGGGATGATGTACTTGAGCATTCAACAGCAAGTACAAGAATGTGGTCATCTGCTCCAATCTGCACCTAATTCCCCAGTGTGATAGTGTGGTGTGCTCCTGACACATCTGTACTAAAGAACCCTTTTGAGTTTAGCAAAAGAAATTTAGCTCTATGCTTCAGTGTTAAAATATTATTATAATCTGAATTTTAATTAAATCTTTGCTATATAAACATGACATTTTAATACTCTTGGTAATAAAATAGTATTTTATTTTAAGTAAGTCACTAGAAAGATGTTATAATAGTTGAGATCAAATATATTTGCGCTCATTCTAGGGGGAGAAATGATATAACACAGTGGTATGACTTATCTTTTTTTTTTTTGAACTATGTCCAAGTATGCCCATGCATATGTAAAATAATTGCATTCCTACATTAGTCACAAGTGCTTCCTCAGTGGAAGTGGTGTTCCCTCGAGTCATGTGGCTCATTTTTGCTGGGAGAAATACAGTGTCCTCTCACTGAGATCAGCTGGACTCTGGCAGTGAAGTCGCTTGGAGATGCTTGACCCTTAATTAGTTTCTCCCTGAGTATGTGCAGGGTGTTAAGCCTGGAGGGAGTTTCCCCTGCTCCCCTGGGTCACTGCCCTGCCCATGTGCTGTACGGCCAGGGCAGTGAAGGATGCTCTGCTGCCAGCCGTGGCTGCTCTGGAAGATGAGGAGTCTGCAGGGGAAGGGGACTCCAGGCCAGGCATGAATAGTTTGTGCAGTTTAAGAAATTTGTCTCTTTTTGTTGCTTTGCCCAGAATCCCAAAACAACAGGCTTGGATTCTGCTGCTGAAAGCAGCTCAAAACTTGCTGATGTAATGGTTTAATTCCCAAAGTCCTGCACACTTGGGACACTCATTAAAGTGGAGATTACCAGTAGAGTGAAACTGGTTGAAGTTTTCCTTCCCACAACACTTGTTAATTTTGCAGTTTTTATTCAAAATCATCATTGTCCAAATACTTTCCTTTAATCACAACAAGCCCTGCCAACACAGTTATTTACTTAGTAATCATGCCATACCTCAACATTTATGCATATTCATGGCACCACAGAAAAAATTATGGTGTAAAGGTTGCTTCAGACCAGTGCAATCACATACACTGATAATTTAAATGGGTATTACACAATTATTTATTCAGCCTTTAAAAGGAGAAAAATCAGTTACCAAAGCAACTGCTATATTGTGTGTAACTAATGCTATTTTTAAGATAAAGGACACTGGTAAGGCACACATATCAGTATCTCTTAGAAGCATGTGCACACTTTGCAAAGGGGAAAAACACTAGGACTATTATAATCACTGAATTTGTAAAAAGAAGAAGTTAAGACCTGTTTGCTAAGTGTTTCCTTATAACTGAGTTTTATCACCATTCTTACAGCATTGTAAAGTCTTCTGACAAGACTTTTAAGTAATATTCAGGAAAAAAAAACCCAAAGAGAAATAATATGCAACAGCAAGGGGAATATGTTTGTGTTCAGGGTAAGTCTGGTAGATCAAACAGCATTTGCAATCCAAAGCGTGCAGCCAAACACACAACATTTATACCACTGCAGAAGACTCTACATAAATACAGGCTATGGAGGATAATTTTCTTCCTTTCTTTTCTATTCAGCCAGTAGAATATTGCCCTATCCTTCCTCTGAGGGTTGGGAACATAATGTACTCTGTATTCCTTGTCACAGAGCAAATGCTTGAGGCTGAAGATGTTTGCATATCACTGTTATGGGCTGAACAACCATGATTCTGTGTCAGAGTGGAAAATAATAGCACATGACGTAAGCTTCAGTAAATCATTTTTGTCCTAAGTGCACTCATAACCAACTTACGGACTTTTAAAATGCCTGGGTTTACTTTTTGTTCTGGCAGTCCAAAGGGCACAGAAGAATATTGAAGAAGAGCTGGGTTTTATTCATCATATTTCAAATTTTTCTGTTAACATCCTGTTCATGAATAGACTGACATTTCCTTGCACTTCAGAATTGTTTACAAAATAAGTTTCAAAAAAAATCGTGGTCCCTGGCTCACTATAGCCGATACATTGTGAATGCCTAATGTAGATCAAAGTCCTTCAGGTGGGATAAATGAAGTGATGCTGTGCTGAATATTATGGCTTATTTCAAATGCTTTTTGTGAATCTGTAGGGTTATGAATATGAATACATCTTTCTGTTAGTGTTACAGAAAAATCTGTATTCAGAAGCCCTGGAAAACTTGGCTTGAAGAACGCCTGCAACTTGATCCCTGCAAAACCTTCTGTCTTTGAACAGCCAGGATACAGCAAGAGTGAAACTGAAGTGAGTGGGGATACTCTGATGGTCTACATTAAAGTTATGATGTTCTGGAAAAAGTATTTTTCTTGTTCCAGAAAAAAAATTAATTATGGAAAATTTGCCCAAAGTCTGTCCTTCTTCCTACTTCCTACTGCAAAAAGATCAGACCATTCAGACTCTGGGCTACTCAAATCATTGCTGATGTGATTCTGTAGCTGAAGAGCAGGGCTCAAAATGAGCAGCCAAGAAATGCTGAACTGATACAAAGTAGGGACCCACCTCTCCCAAAGGAAGTTGCCTGGATTTTATTGCAAAGGAGCATTTGCCCAGCTCTGGGAGAGATTTTCAGAGCTGTGTAAATAAGATAACTTGTAATGAAAGAAGTGCACCTGGGTTTTCCTGCAACTCATGGTGATCCAGTCTGTTCAGTTAGAAATAAAGGTGATTTATATGATATTATTAATCTATCCAGTAAGTTCTTCAGTCATTTCTGTTGCTGGCTGAATAAGGCTTCAAATCATCTGCTGTCCAATTTGATGAATAACAGCAATGTCTGAGCTCGTGGCTAATCCAGCATTAGTCATTTCTCCACTCAGGTGTGGTATCAGTTTCTCAGTTCAGGGAAAGAACTCTATGGGGACATATTTTGGGAGAAGCACAAGCCATGGATCAGTGCATGCATCCTTTCTGTGGCTCAGCTCTGCAGAATAATGCAGAACTGTTGTCTCTGATATCAGGATCGGAGTGCACAGCAGGCAAGTCATCCAAGTCCAGGCAGAACTCCCTTTCCTCTATAAATTGGATAAATCCTGTTGGTAACTGATAGAAAGTAAGTTGAAATATTTGAAGATACTTCATTGCATTTAATTTGCCTTTGCAGTAGTGGAAATGGATAATCTGGGTTAGGAATCCAGGAGTGTGACACTTTCACCAGAGAGAGGAAGATGGGAGAAATAGTGTTAGAAAAGATGCATCTGTTTTAATTTGTCTTTATTCCCTAACTGTGGATAAGAAGGGCTTTTCCTGGCTCCCTCTGCTGGCTATGAAGCTGGTTCAGCCTTTTTTTTTTTTTTTCCCATTACAGCATTATTTTTGCTGATTAAAATAGCTATGGCAGCTTTGTGTCTATCTCAGCCTCCCCCCCTCCCCCCCATCCTGTTTTAGACATTCTTCTCTGCTTAAATACACAATTGTTTTTATGGCTAATTCCTCTTTTCCCTTGTAAGATTACTGTGTGATTCATGTTTAAAAATGAATTGATCCTTTCAAAAAGCATTGATTACTCCAAGTACATAAACAAAGGTGAAAAAAAAAGAGAAAAAATGTGTGGAAGTTATAAAATATTAAACAGTAATTTCCAGTATGACCTAACTTTTTGTTTCTTGCCAAATTTAAATAGTGAAAGAAAATAATAACAGCAACATAGCAGCAGCTGCCCCAAACATGAAATGTTTGTATTACGCTTTATGCAGTTTCTCCTTCCTAGTCACCTGAGATTTGAAATGCTGCACCTGCTCTGTAGTACTTAAGCAATGGTAGTGCTTTGGCCTGGCACTGAATTTCCATCTCTAGAAAATTTAGGTATAAGCTGATGAAATCTGACAGTTCTCCTGTAGAGCAGGTAGCAACTACCATCCCAGATGGATCCCAGAGCATCCCCAGCCCACAGAAGGGGACGCTAATCTGCTAAGGTTTAGCAAAATATCAAGTCAAAGTAAAACCCAACACTTGCTCAGACATTTTTCACCGTGAATTCCACTATCCAGGTGTAGTTTCCTACTTCTTCAGTGACTGATCACAGTTATTGTTGTCTGGCTGGTCTTTAGCACACCCAGAGCTGTGGTGTGTGCTTGGGTTTGGGGTTTGCTCCGGCAAAATGGAAAAACCTCGAGCACCGTGGCCACTGCAGCAAGAACTGCAGTAGCCAAGCAGCTGCATGCCCCAACTGCCTCTGCTCCGACCTGGAGTGGGGCTCCAGGAAAAGGTATCTTCCAGTTAATGTAAGCCCTTCCCTTCTGAGAGTCACCTCCCCAGGGATGGGCTCCTGTCTGACTCTGTCGAAGTCCTTTGTGTGGGAAACAAGCTCCTGGGCTAAAGTTTTTTTGTGTGCCATTTTTAACACTCCCTAGTGACTCAGCCCAAGTCCTGTGGGAATTCCTAAACCACTCTGAGGGTTCTGAAAATGTTGCCTTGTACCTGTGAGGCTCCCCGTGTTCCCAGAGTTAATGGGAAAATCTGTTAGCAGTAGGCAGAAAATTCTATTAAGATTCTTGTATTAGTCTTGCTGTTATAATATATGGATGCTGCAGGATCTTGAATGTTTCTATCCTTACAGCTTCCTGCTGAGATGATATTATTGCTTGGGTTAAAAGCTAAGTGGCTTTGTGTATGTACACACTCCAGTCAAATATATGATTGCTAATAATGCATGTATCATGAATGGGAAAGAGTTTCAGATGTGATAATGTAGAGCATCACTTCAATGAGAAACTCACATTTGGTGTGGGCTGCAATCTGGTTGAAGATTTCACTTTTTTTCTTAAGTTTAGGCTGCCATTCTCCTGGCACTTTTTGGTTGTTTTTATCCCCATTAACAAGGAAATAGAAACTCAACCTCGAAATTGCCTCTTGAAAATTTTATATACAACACTTTTCTAGATGCAAAATTGAACTTTTTACTAAGCGAAAATGTTAAGTTTTTTAAAAAGTAAGTGAGCTGCAATGAAAATTATCAAAATACTGCAAATTAATTAAATAACTTGAGAGTTTTAATTTTTCTGACAAAAAGTCTACATTTTTAATAATAAGGGTAGAGAGAGAGAGAAGACAGCAATTCTGAGATGTTCCAACTTCTCTTCCATCAGCCATGGAAACTGATTTTGGGTGTTGCTCTTTTTTATGACTTGTGTCTAAGCATAAAATCCAGGCATCCTGACCTGATCCTGCAGCCCTGGTTTGAGAGCTGTGGCAGTGTCAGCTGGGCACTGCAGTCCCAGCTCATCCAGGAGAGTTTTAGAAAAGCGCATGGCAATATTGAGACAGGCTTTGCTTTCTAAAAAAGGACTTGGTTTCTAGGTTTTCACCAAGAGAACAGTGCCATCAGACCTTGATAATTACTGTCCTTTCTATCTGACAGTAAACTTCCCTTATCTGACCTTTCACAGGAATAGATCACATACTAGAGCTGAGTTTATACAGTAAGTTCCCCCAAGTGTAGAATAAATATCCCAAAGTCACTTCTGCTTGCATACAAGGAATGATTTTAACTTCTCATTTGAAATTTGATAATAATCCAAATATATCACACCATAAATCAGTTTTAAAATGTCAACACAAAGTTAAATCAGTGAAGTTACATAGCTGAGTTGTTACTGCTGTACAGGTGCTCATGGTTTGGTCAGGTGTCCAACACCCCACCTGGTTGCCTTTGCCCCTTTCTATCAGGCATTTGCTGCAATTACTTTTGTTTCTAGAGCCCAGGGTAATAGGGTCCTATCTGCTTAGGTAATGAAAAGCTGAAGCTTGATGACAATTTACATGGAAACAATTCATGTTTATTTAAAAAGACTGTTATCAGTCTTTTTAAATAAAACATCATAATTGGTGAGAATGTCATACAAGATATTTCCTACCAAGCTCAATAAAGAGAGATTTAACCTGCTCATATTTTAGCAAGTGTTTCTAGTGCATCTTTCCCCTGACTCTGCTTACACACTTTCAAACCCTTATGATTCCATTTTCTGTTCCAGACGATGTAAGGAGCACAGCCTGTCACTTGGTTGAAGATTTGCATCTGATTCCTTGCATTTTTTGAACTTCTTATCATATTAAGAGCATTTCTGATGGAAGCAAGATGGCTGATCAGGAGCAAGGGCAGGAATAGGCCCCCTCTCAGAAAAGTGACCGTGTCTATAGGTGTGTGTCTGATTTTGTCTGAATTTTTATTCAGAAGGGGTATCTTTGAAATATTAAAATACAGTTCCTCCAGCTACTGGTCTTTTTCTGCTTTTCATGGGTGCTGTGTGTGATAGAGCTGTCTTTTCACCAAGGCTTCTTGTGTGACAGATGATATCTATGTATTACCCTGCTGTTTAATGTGAAGCAAATGGGATGGCTTATCTAATGTGACAGGTACAGTCGTCTGTTGTCAAAGCTGTGACAGGACTGACCAGGATTATCTGGATGAGTGGTCATCGTGGTGCTGCAGCATGGAAGGTGTGGGCCTCATGGATAAACTGCAGCAGTGCAATGAGATTTACGGCCACTGGAGTGGAAAAGATGGGGCAGGCTAGATGCTAATGTGATGTATAAAGACGTCAGACACTGACGAGTGACATTAGGATAAAGGTTTTGGGGGAGGAGGTAAGTGGTGGGGGATGTATGAAATACACACCTCTTGGAAAATCTAGTAGGCATTATTTGCAATAAAATAGGATGCAGGTTCATTTTTCTGCAGTTAGGCAGATGTCTGTGCAGATTGCTGCTCTGCATTTTTTGGGACTCAGCGGAGGATTCTCCCAGTGCTCAGGCTAATAAGGTGCAGAGGCAAGTGGCTGAGCAGCCAACAGTATATGAGATATTTTCACTAAATATAATTGCGACCAAATGAACCAAGCATGTCCACAGTTTAAAAGTTGGTTTATTATGTGGCTGCACTGTCCAATGTGAAATGAGAATGACGTTACTGTAGCATTTCATAGAACATAAAATTTTGCTGTTACAGCTGTGATTTTCACAGGGGCCTCCCAGTGCCACATTATGGATGTTCATTGGGGAATGATTTTTTCAAATTGTGATCTACGTTTCAACAGCAGAATGGAGCAGAAAGAAGGACCTGAACATGCTGCTGGAGCTCCTGCAGCACAGCAGAATACACTCAAGAGCATTTGGGTGTGAGAGCCCAACAGGCTGCAAGGCTTTAGCAGGCGTTTCACAGGGTTTTCTTGAACCTGCATCTTCTAAAGCTACACAGGTATACAAACCCCAAAGCTTCCAAATGCAGGAAAGCTCACAAGGTTCTTCTGTAGGAAAACTTCCAGTGTTCAACCCAGCAGGTGTCTGTCATGGGACTTGAGCTGAACTGGCAGCCTGTCTCATACCTTTTCCAGTGGGTGGGAGTGGCAGCACTGCTGTAATGCTGTGGCTGGAAGGGTACATTTGGTTTCTTTCCAAAGAGCATCTCTGTATCACCATTTAGAGGCTTTTCATGGTTTGTAAACATGGAAAGAGCGAGTTAGGCATTCAGAGAAATGGTGCTTCTCCCTACCCTCACTGTACTGAGGAGAATTTATCTACATCACATCCCACCTGGCTTTTCTTGGGAAATGAAGAGCTGAAGAGTAGCCTCAGTGGTTGAATCCTAGTGCTTCTCTCTTGCTCTGAGTTATACAGCCTTCTCTTTAGTAGCTGCTGTTTCTGTGTTTCAGGGTCCTGGGTGCTGGGAAGCTGTGGGTTGCACTCAGTACCAGCTTGCTGTTCTGCTACTTAGTTAATTTTCCAATAAAAACAGTGTGATTATTAAATACAACTTCCTTATACCTCAGTGACCAGAATGATGTCAACGTGCTGTGTTTGTACACAGGAGCATCTGTGGGGTCTGGGAAAAAGAGATGAGATGCCTCGCTGCTATTTTTGGCACTGATGCTTGGTATTTCTTCCTTCTGCAGACACTCTGTGCCATTTTCTGATGACAAAACTGATCCCTGAGGTCACAATTGATATTAATGAGATGTGAATGGCAGATGAGGTGACAGATGACAGTGTCATCAACCAAAGAAATAAAGAACAGTATCATGAATAAGCACAAAAAAGTCAGAAGACATCAATGAACTCTATATAGTATTGTTTAACAGGTTATTTTTTTAAAAGGTAATGCATTGGAAAAAGAGATAATCAGAGCATGAAATATTAGCATGAAATGACTCTGACTATTGTAGCTCTTAGCAATCATTTTTCGGGGTATTTATTGTAGGAGACTGAGTAAGAGAAAGATTATTCATTTATTTATTTAAGAGTGACAGTGACAGAAGACATGTGACAATGGAAAGCAGGTATTATGCACTTGCTGTTTAGGAAAGAAAGGTTTGATGTTTTTGTGGGTCACCACATGAGTAAAAGAGGAGAACGAAAGATGATATTTAGCAAAGGTCATGAAAGCTTTAATCTGGAAGTCCAAGACATATGTCTTGGCATGTTAAATAATATTGAAGCCTTGTAGAAGATGATATTTTCACAAGGACTCTGTCTTGATGTTTACAGACTGATTCATACCTGTCCAGCCACTGACAATCCATCTAATTTTTTAATCACTAAAACATGTAAAAGCTGCTGTCTAACTCACTGGTGCCCTTAGGAGCCCAGACTTGAAGAATGGGCTGAGCTTACGAGCATTCCATATGGATAATTCATTTTCCCCCTCATTCTGGCCTAGATACTCTGGACATTTTGTCATAGTGGTGTGGGTTTTTTTTTGTTTTTTTTTTTTTTTTTTTTTAAATTTTTTTTGGGTCACTGATACCCCACTGGGTTTCTACGGATTTCTGATTTCAATTCCGCCTGGTCAGAGCTGTTAATCCTCCCACCTGCCCTTGCCATGGTGCTCTTGTCTGCAGAGAGTTATTTTGGAAGCACAGCTGCAAAAGTGGAAAAGAAATTTACCTTTGCCCCACAGTTTATTCAAAATGTGCTGTTCTGCCTCCCTGGGGTACAGGAATCACTTTTCTAGGGTGACATGGAGCCTTTCCAGCTCAGTAGAACCTCTGCAAGAACATCTCTGTGTATTTTTTCCTTCTCTGTATTCTCCTCCTCTTCTTTTTCCTCTCACCTTGTCTTTGGAGAAAGCACTTCCAATGAGCCATGGAGGAAGTTAATGCTCTTGGCTGTACGTGACAAAATAGTGCTGTTATTGTTAACAGCAGTGGTATCAAGCTTTTAACATGTTCTTGTATCAATTAGACTATGTATGGGATTATCATTAAGTTCTGTGCACATGTTCTCTTAATTATTTCCTTAAATAATGATTGTCTTCAGTGCCTCATTGATGCTTTTGTAATAGCTTCCAAAATTTAGGTGGTTTGCACACTTGATTGAATTCCTTTCCAGTTGAAACTTCATTGTGGTGTAACCTAAAATGTGGATTTTTTTGGTTAATATATATAATTTTTGTTGTGTATGATACTCAATAATTTTATGTTGCAGAAGTATCTTGCAAATTTCCAAATGGGGAAAGATTGATAGGCTTGCTATCATGTAGGTTTATGACTCAGCTTCATTAAGGTCTAGTGAAGTTTTGACACCATTTGTGCCTTAATAGAAGGAAAAAATTCTCTGTTACTGGATTTATCCAGGGAGCTGCAGTTCTGTTATTTCTCCAGGAATGGAATCAGTTGGATCTCCCTCCTCGTAAGTCACTGGCTTGAATCAGCTGGATCAACTTCTTTCAGTGTAAGTGGGAGTTGGAGTGGGTTGGAGTTGCATAAATTACTACATGTGGCTGACAGTAGACGATAGAATTTGAACTTTTTTTTGTATTATTTTTCTGCTAAAAGTGAAAAAGAAAAAGATTAAAAAATACTATGCTATTAAAATTCAAATATTTTAGTGTCAGGAAAAATACAAGCCATATCTTATTAATTCTTGGTCTGCTGCTTGTCAGGATTCATTGTTCTTATTTGGCATTTGAAATTAAAACTGTATTACTTGCACTCACAGGTCACACCAAGTGTCTGTCTGATTGGAAGACCCAAAAGTTTCAGAGGCTTGTTTCTGATGTGAATGCTTAAATTAAAAATTCATAGTTCACTTTCCTCAGCTACTGTGCAACATTCCTTTAAAATTCAGTGTTCCAGTGAGCAATCTTCATTTGATACAATATTCATGGATGGTAATCACAGAAGGTTGCAATGCAGTCAGAGCAGATTTGTTGGGAAGTTCAGTGGCATTTGTTTGGGAGCCTTTGCTGAGTGCTTGTTCCTCACTCCCCGATGCTCTGTGGTAAATTCCCCAGTCCTGCTCTTTGGCATGGGGAGTTTCTCTTGGGCTGCTTATTCTGGCACTGATGTGTTACTGAGCATCCCGAGAATCCCTCCTTTAAAACTGGGTAGCTGGACTAGTTTGGCTTTTCTTGTAGGGCCTGCAATAAAACCTGTTTGCTTTGGTTTGATAGCACAGCGTTGCACTGATAATCTGGTTCCTGATTTGGTCCATGTATCTGTCACTCTGTGGACAGCAAAACTCCTTAATTTAGTTGTCACGGGTTGGATTAATTCAACAGGCTTTGGCATTAGTGCTGGATTCAGGTGCAACTATTTACCTAACTTGTGTGCTCTGGAAATCTCTTCTGGCACAAGTGGGAAGAGAAGAATACAGCAGAATACTGTGCTTTTTCCAAACAGCCCTTGATCTCATGATTTGACAAAATTCGTTTTGAGAGAGTTTTGTTGTAAGCCTAGAGAATGAAATTGGCAACTCATCCTCAGTTCCCTTAGGGTGATATCTTCAGTGATTTATGTAAAAGTCTGTGTAGCTGAATATGTGGAGAGATTATTTTTGACATTCCTGGCTTGGATAAATGATGCATTTTGAATGGCTGGATACACTAGTTCTCAGGTGGCACAGATTTTTTCCCATGTAAAGAATAATGACAGTTAATACATGTTTTCACATTTAATTATTTTAAGCATATTTCTATTTGCTTTTTGAATCAGAAGTATCATTTTCTTGCTACTTGAATTTAAGTGATTGTGAGGAGTTTCAATCACAGGTGTTTAAAGAACTGCCTAAGGTTGAAATAAATGAATAAAATGGAAAGATTTATTCTGTTCCCTCTTTTATTCTGTAGGAACTCACCTGTTTCAATGGTGGAGTTGCAGAGAGATTCAGTTGGTAAATTCTGGCAGGACATTCAGGTACAGACCTGATAAGTATCTAGAAATCTCAGTGTGCTTGCCTAAAACTTCCTAAACCAAGGCTGAACTCAAGGGCATTTTTATCTCTAGATATGCTCTCCTCTATAAAACTATTCATAGACATATTTATCTGAAGCCAGTATTTACCCATGTTCTGGTTCTATTTTTAAAAAATTATTTGTTCCTTTTCTATTTCCTTTTGGAATACGTAGCATGGACTTTCACCTCCCCCATCACAAGTGATTCAGCATTTCAAAGGACTCAGTGTTTTCACTGTCACCACTTCATGTTCTACACACAGGCATCTAGAAACTCTCCCCACTCTGCCTGTTTTCTTTTGAATTTATTATAGAGGCTTTTTTTTTTTGCTGCCTTGCTCAGTAACTCAGCCCTGCCCCTGATTCCTCAGAGGCTCCTGTGCCCTAATCATGTTGATTCCTTGATCTCATTCACTTAGCAAAATTGCCAATAATGTCATTTAATTTGGGACACCTGTACCATGTTCATTTCCCTCTGACACTCTCACTTACTTTTCTTCTCCCCACTGTGTCACGAGCGGGGTCTGAGGAGCAGCCAACTCCATCTCCTGTCCCCTTGTACACTCAAAAGAGCTCCTTGGTTTCCTTGGACACCACCTACTACCCCACTCCTTCACTGTGGTTCCCTCATCACAGGAATGTCTGGTTGGATTCAATATGTAAATATACTCCAGGAGCTCTGCTCTCAGGGAGGAAAATAGCCCTGGCAGGACTCTGAATAAAACAGGCTCTGAGTTTAATGAAGTGGCTGCTTTTAGGAAGAAGAAGCGCTGCAGAGCAGCACAATATGGATGAGGTATAAATGAGTCATTTAAAGCCATTCCTTGTCTCTTTTTTCTGTGAACCAAATGTGTCTCTGAGCTGAGAGAATAAATGTGACATAAATCTGGAAAGGAGACTCCGGATCATTGTGGCATTGCCTGGTTTCCCCAGCGTGGCAGACTGCTCATGGTATGGTTTCTTGACAGGAGTAAGTTCTTGGTTTGCCTACACACTTGAAACTGAACCAAGTGACTTTCCTGTTTTCTTAACACATGATCAGCAAACATAACTCTTGTTACACGACATACCTAATTCCCATAATATTGTCAGTTGTGCCCTGACATAATGTGTAAAGACACAGAGGATCATTTCTTCAGTAGATGCAAGCGGGTGAGGATGAGAGGTATTCTGACAGCCAGGCACTGGCATTCCAGAGCTCTCTTCCCCACCCTTGAAGCAGAAGAAGCTGTGCTTGTATGAGCTCCTGGGTGGGTAATTTTTAGGGAGGGCAGAATTCTGGCTGAGACAGAGAAAGCATGTGAGGACACAATGCAGAGATTTCCAAGGAAATGCTTCTGGTGGAGTTGCATAACTCCTGTTATTGGGAAAAAAAGTCATAATGTTTCTTGCTCTTCCTCTTCACAGGGGGTTAGTTTTAGCTTTCCAATATCAACTGCACTGACCAGATAGTGATGGATCAGCATTAGTGTGCCTGTCAGGGAAATGCAGCATACAAGCAGCATTTCCTGGATGGTCTAAACCAGTTTACACAGATAATAAGGTAAGGACAGGTCCTGGAGTCATGCACAAATGACCAAAGGAAAGCTAAATGTGCTGTTTCACACAGCAAGCCAGGGACACAGTTGAAGAGACAGAGAAGTCAGTGCTCACTCATGGACTGTTCTGTTCTCCCTGGGACCACTCTGCCTGTAAACAGGGGCTGCAGAAATTACTGTCTGGAAAACAGGTGCTTCCCATGCTTGTGTCTGTAGAACTGTTTGCAAAACAAGTGAGTCCAAGTAGACATACACACTCCTAATCTTAAGAGAGAAACAGTTAAGGCTCATTCTGTTGGTAGATTATCTGAGGGGATTATCTCCCTGTGAGAATCCTGGTTAGCAGTGAGGGCTGCAGCAGTGCCTTTGGGCGGTGTCAGGATGTGTGGATGTCCTGGCTGTGCAGCTTGGTTGGGATATGTTGGCTTTTTGTGAGAGTACAAAGTCCTAAACCACTTTGCATAATTAGTTTAAGTAGTGGTTAAAAGAAATAAATCTATTACACCACAGTGATTATTTGTTGATTTTTTTAAAATACTGAGATCCTGATATTCCCTTGCTTTGAAAGTTCAAGAAGGCACAATGTGCATTTCTGACATTCTTTTCTAATTTTTAGAAAAGGCTGATGAAAGTGAGGGATATCTGGTGAGACTAGAAGTATTAATGTGTTGTTCAAGACAAGTTAAAACAGGGAAAGGCAAATGATAGCAATGAGTCAGCCTTTCGGAGAAAATAACTAGTACAGACCTTTACTCTGGGTGACACTATCACAACTCACTCAACTAGAAAAGCTCTGTACCAGAGGCCTTTTTTGAAGATGTCATGGAGATAAAAATGCAAAATGTAGTAGCCATATATGCTGAGAAGGATCAAGGGAAGATTTAGGAAAAACAAAAGAGGTACAAATCTAATTTCAGATGTGAGGAAAATGTTAGACCCATAAATAAATTATAGCTATGGAGCATTTAGAACTGTAGAATTAATTATAGTCTTAATAGAAGTCTGAGAGCAAGAGCCTGCTGTGAAAGCATTACAGGGCTAATTAAGGCCAGTCTTGGAATACAACACTTAACAAAAAAACTTTTTTGAATGATGTGAAAATGCCGATGCAGAAACCTCTCATGGAGTTATGCAACCACCTGTACAAAGGAAAGATGCGTGCCAGGGGCACACTCCAATTTTATTTTTTGTCTTAAACATCTATTCTAAAATAGAGGCCTATTTCTATGGAAATGTTAAGTTCGGATGTTTTTCTGACATGTTTTCATATTTTTGCTGCCTCCTTTAGTCAAAATTGTTGTTCAGATTGGTCACTGTGAAGCTAATGTGGATTTATGGCCTACATGAACCAACTGCAGTTGGAATATAACAGCAAATAGTTGGGGAATAAATTTAAAAGCTGCTCTGTTTCAATCTGTCTGAAGTAAGGAGTCATAATTTTTTGAGTTGATTATTTTCTGTGAGCAGGAGAAGAACTATTAAAATAGAAATTACACTAGGTTTTGTGAACTGGGTAGCAGGGACTGTTTCTCCGAAGTGTGAATTCAATTACAGGCTGTAGTGAGAAGTGTGATGCTACAAATCTAATTGATAGGCAATTTGTTAAGGATATAGTACTCATAGATTTGCTCAGTTCTTTCATCCTCAAGTACAATATGTTCTTGGGTAATTTTACTCAAGTGATCAATTTAAATTATAAGATTAGAAACAAATAGACATCTGTGGGCAGTATTGATGTGTCATACTCCCAAACCTGACATCCAAGATGGGATGGTGGTTATGACGGTTGGTATAATTATGGTTCAGTTCTGCTTGTTTATTTGCGAGAGGTGGAATGATCACAGACTGGCTGGAGTCTGGTGCAATGGGTGAGATGTGGTCAGAATCATCAGTAAATTTAAAAATAGATTTCGGATTTAGCTGAGCTTAGTGAAGACATTGTTAAGGCTGATGTAACTCAGTTGCTCTCAGCCAAGGTTCATAAACATCCTGTGTTCCTCTGAAACCATTGCTGTGGTGCTGTGCCAAACTGACGTGCAGAAAATGCTGTAGATTTTTTGTCTGCAGATAATTGGAACTGTGCCACAGTGCTTTTCCCTTTCATTTTTTTTTGAGAGTCTAGAATCTCCAAGTCAGGAATATTAGAATACCTGGACAGCAGTTGCTGGGATTAAGTGCTGTTGCTCACAGCAAAAGTTGAAAATCAGTATAAACCCTTTTGGGTTCTAATTACAGGAGGACGCTCGCTCTGAGACAGAGTCGCACACGCTGCCCTGCTCTGTGGGTTTCCCATTTTCTCAGCTAACATCTGTAAATAACTTTCAGCTTGTCCCTATTGATTCCCCAGCTGCTCTATCTCCCTTGTTGCTCTTGTCAGAGACAGATGAGTCTCGAGGGGAGTGCAAGAAGGCTGGAACAGAGCTCCTGCAAACGCCAGCAGAGCAGGCAGCATGTTCCAGTTGGTCACCATGAGGATCCTTCTGGTGCCCAGAGAGTCTGGAAGTTCGTTGAGGTCATACAGGTTTTCTAAATATCCATCCTGAAAAATTACACTTGAAGAGAGGAAAAACTAAGTGTTTACTATGTGTTCAATGGTAAATCGTGTTCCTCTTCCTTTTTTCCTTTCTGGGTTTTTTTTTCCACTCATTGAATTCAGTAGCAAAACTCAAGTTGGCTTAAGTGGAACAAGATCAGTTCCCGTGCCAGGAGGAATTATAATGTAGTAATGATAATCTGACATTTAGTTTTTCATGTAATTGATAGCATGGTATGTTCAGGATTGTATTTACCTGTGATGTCTGTCTGATGTTACGAAGCTTCTGTCCGATAACATTTTCCCCTGTGGTTGTGTGATTATCCACAGGCTGTGTATTTCACAGTGATATTGGAGGGTCAATAAACATTAGAACCTCTTCCAGTCTGAGCAATGGACAGCTGTTGGTTAAATAAACATAACTTCCATGTTTGTCCTCAGCTATTTGGAAGGTTGTAATTCCCCTGGAAACTGGATTACAAGACTTTGTGTTAAGGCTTGGTCTTGTACCACAGATACCTGCTAGGTCGGAATGCAAATAATCTCTGAGAAAGTGAGCAGACACTGAGGGCTTAGCTGTGTTGATAGGAGGAATGTTTTTAGCTCCAAGATCAGCTGAAAACAAAGAATATGCTTGTTTAGAAAGGCCAAAGCAAAGGAAAGGAAGGATTTATGAACCAGGGATCGAGGTATATACAGGGGAGGAGAATCACGTGCTTCAGAAAGGCCAAGGTAAAAGCAATGCTGGAGCCCCTTTGGGCCAAGCAGAGCTCAGCTGCACCTACCTGCACTGGCAGGTCCAAATGCATCATGTTCAGAGCTGGCTGCTGCACAGCTGATGGATCCATGCAGAACGAATCCGACACATCCCAGCTGCACATTTGCACACAGCCTGGGGAGCGCAGGGGCACTGGGGCTGATGCAGTGCTTTCTCTGCATGTATGATTCAGCATTCTCGTGCAATGGCCATTTGTTCAGGATACCCACACATCCAGCATTCGGAAAAATGTATTCAGCCACTGCTCAGAGCAGCAGAGAGAGAGCTTTCCTGCTGTAAGCAACAGAGAAGTATCCGTGCTGGGAGAGCTGGCGGGTCTGCGGAATGTGCCTGGATCCAATGCAGCTGTGACCCAGACACAGCTGTGCATGAGCTCTACCAGGAAGATACAACAATTGAACTACTCCCAAAGTTTACAACCTGCATAGAATGACAAGATTGGGTTCACAAAGCCTAATCCTGTTGGGAAGGGAAGAAGAAAAGGCTCTTGGATGGGGGTGAAATGGAATAATACACCATTTACTCTTACAGGTACATTTACTTGTTCACATTCAGTCCCTACATTGTCTCTCAGATTTGTCTATTCATCACTTCCAGCTTGCCTACTCCAGCTTTGCTCTTTCTCATTCCTTCCTTTCTGGTTTCCACTTCCTCTGTGTGTATGTAGATCCCAGCCTCTCCTTTATACACTTGTCCCATGAGAAAGTATTTCTGCAAGCTACATTCTTTATTTAACACAATTTTTTTTTCTTACCACACCACTAGAAAGGTGAGTCCCAGTGCAATTTGAGATACACATGTCAACAACTGACTCTCATGAAAACTGCAGAACAGAAGGTTTGCTGCATCTGTGTTTTATTTTATTTTAAGCAGTTTAGTGTCTTGTACATGTTCCTGTGAAAAGTCAGGGTGTCAGTTCTTGTCTCTGAGTTTCCTGGACACCTGGAGTTATTTGTGTGGCTGAATTCTGTAGTTGAAGTTCCTGGGTGAATGAATTATATGCAATTTATAAAAGGTGAAGCAACATGGGTAGTAACCAAAAATAACAGCACGGAGCAGTTTTCCTGGCCTCCATCCAGTACAGAGTCAATGGGAATTTCCTCATTGGCGTCAGCGGGACTTTCATCAAGTCTATTGAGAGAATACTGTACAAGATGTCCCCTTCAGACAGCAAGGTTAGTAATACCTGGAGTCATAATCATTAGGAAAAAATTCTGGGCAGAAAGCAAAGGCCAGTGGAAATCATTTGTCATGGAAGGCTCAAAGGTTGTTCAAGCACCATGTGGCTGATAAAGTGACCTGGTGGTTACACATGACACACGACCAGTTTAGTTGGGCTGCCTGAATTTCACAGAGCACTTGTGGGACTGCAGGGTTTCCTCAGGAATGGTTGGGTATGATGAGCTCTGCAAACGTGACCTCACGTGGAAAGTCCTTTTGCTGTCGTAGCACTGCCAGTGACATTGGAAATCTGCCCCAGTTTTCTAGTTGCAGTGTTCAGTCATTAATGGAGACAAACCAAAAAATCTGTCCGAGTCATTAGCAACAAATTATTTTCCTAAGCATTTGCAAGATGCTAAATGTCTTGAGATGTTTGCAGAAGCAGAAGCAAACACTGAAAGCAAAATAATGAAAATTAAACATTTCCTTGCTCATTCAAGATTAATGATGTCAGAGTTAATCACTGCCATATAAATACCCAAATAAATAAAATAGATTAGGCGAGTATTATCTGAGTGTTTGCCTGGCTATCTGGCTTTCTTAGGATCATTAATTATTGACTTTTCAAAACTTGTTTCTAATTGGCGTGAAATTCACGCTATCAAGGAAGGTCTAGAATTTTTCAAATCACTTATCAAGTTTCTTTCCACCAAATGCATATGCAACACAGAATAATCACCCTCAGATCTGACACAGAAGAAATGTGAAATAAAAATTGAGAAACTGATTAGACCAATTAGTTTAGAAACACTTCCTCTAAATTATTCCCCTATCTTAAGAAAAAGTGAGAGTTTAGTGCAGCACTCGTTCTCTAACCTCTTGAACCAGATGGAAAACAGCATCATGAATGAAGAAAACATTTAGCCTGAAAACGGGGTTAATTACTTTTTTAAAGAAAAGAAATAGCCAGTGGTAACCATAATTTTCCCTCTGAATATTTTGCATAAAGTTTCTATTTATACCAAGCTGAAAGATTAAATGTGGTGCTCTGTCTTCAGAGTTCCTGGAGATGCCTACATAGCGTGATGGTATATTTAATAAAAATCTTACATCTATGATCAGTTACATCTGAATATGCCTCACCCCCTAGTCACTTTTGTATTGAAACTAATGTTTAAATCACCTTTCTTTTGGCTTAGAACCTGATGATGCTTTTGAAGGGTTAGATCGCTGCTAGTGGGCAACTTATCATTGTGTGGAAAACTGTGCCAGAAATTTAAAATATTGCGTTTGTTGTAAAATGCTGGCTTTAGGACCTCAACATAAAAAATATGCTAAAAAGCTTTCTTTGAGTGGTGAGAGTGTGTACAGTGTTTGGTGTACACATGTATGTAAAGCAGTTTATTGCTCTTTTGCAATGGAGGAAACTGAAGCACAGACAAAACTAAATTAATTTCCCACAGTCAGACAATGAGTCAGTGACAGAGCTGATAAAAGAAACCACCAGCCCTGATGAGGTGGAGGGAGCAAAAGCTGTGGCTGGGGACTTTCACAGACACAACACCAAACTCGAGGCAGATGGAGATTACTTCAATGTGAGGTGGTCACCCCTTTTCATCTGGGACTCATTAGTGGGGCAGAAGCTGCTGAAGCCAAATTTGCTCACTGCTCCTGGCCCAGGGCCCTGTGGCGGCTCAGGATTGGTATCCCTGGGTTGTTGAGTCACCTCCCTGCATACACCCTGTCCTGTACTGCCCTTGTGTGTGCAGCAGGGTGGTGGGAGATAGGAAGGGATGGATGGGGAATGTGCCAAGGACAAGCTTGTTGGTGCCTGAAGGGGGTAAGCGCCATGTGCAACACACTTAAAAACTCCATAACTGCTCTGTAATTTCATTTGGTCTTTCATTTCATGTTTTTCAACTATCCAAAACTGTGGTGTTTACTGGTCGTGACTCAAGTTTACATTAAACCAGGAAAATCTTGTTTCAGACTACGGCACAGATTTACTTGGCTCGTAGATAACACATGGAAACGTCAGGTACAATTTTGTAAACAGAGCACTTCAGATTTTTACAACAAGGAGTAATTCACACAGCACATCTTTGTCCTGTGGAGATTTTGCTGTAATTCAGTGCACAAGCATTGTAAAAAGTCAATAATAAAACACTGGGATGGTGAATTGAAATTGGAATTTTGAAGAATGAACTCAGTAACAATTACTACTACCACTGAATTAATTTGTATTAATATTTCATTAAAAGAAATTCTCTGCCTCTCTTCTAGCTCCAGGTAACCTTTTTCATGAGGTGCAAAGTGCAAATCACAGATCTTAATCAGCAGATGCAAGTATTTCTTGTGGCATAAAATTAAACTGTTCAGATAACATGGCTAGTGGTAACTTACTAAATTTTATTGTTCAGACAAGTAAAATGTATTTAATAAGAAGCTAAAAAATTTAAAAAGTATCTCCATTTTTTTTTTTTTTAATTAAAATGAAAAACTAATTTCTTTTGGCACTAGGTAGGACCAGGCTCTAACTGTACAGTCTGTCCAAGTACAATTTCTGCTCCAGGCACAGGATTGAGTCCAGATTCCTTCCCCTCTCCTAGGGAGGATGTAAAATACGTCATCCCTTCTCCATGAAGTGATGCATTTTCCTTTGGGCAGATAGCTTAGCTCGTGAATGGAGATGTTGTTTTCCGTGTTGCAGAGTGAGTTGCAGCAGGACACTTTTTTTTTTGGGTGAACGTCCTGTGCTCTCCCCCCACAGCTGTGGTTGTTGGCTGAGATCTCATCAAAACTGGGGACCAGATTTGCCATTGCTTGGTGTTGTGTGGCAGCCACGTGAAAACCAGAGTGGATGCTCCTGTGGGAGGGCACTGATGGGGCAGAGTCAGGATGGCCCAGAGTCTGTAAAAGATCTGTCAAATTACCTCTCCATGGACTGTGGCATTGCACTGATACGATGAAAATTTGTTCAAAAGCTATTTTCTTTCTTTCACAAACCAAAAAACATCCCGAGAATTAGTGCATAGTAATGTAGTGGTAGCCCTGCTGCCTTCCTTTCATATGTCACCAACCCTTGCAGCAAACAGTGGTGTCACCCTCTCAGATGTCCTGTAGTGCCTTTCACCCATCTCTTGTGCTTTATCTGCTCGCTAACATCTCACCTGTCTTAAGCACTTAGGCTGCAGCCTTTCCTGCCCTCAGTAATTTCCGTCTGAATCTCTTCTGTCCTCCAGGAGAGCTGATGTTTTATACACGCCATAACTCTCAAAAAAATCTATCCCTGATTGTCTTTCACACTTCCTCACCCAGTACCATTGCCTGTTTAATGTTTTATTCCTGCCATATTTATTACAAGATGGCATACAGATGCTCTGCTCCTGCATATATTATGTTGCCCATTCGACTGCTTTTTTATTCTACTGGATTTAATCAAGTATGGCTCCATTATTCATTCATATTTTTCTCTGGTAAAATATAGCCTCCTAGAAGAAATTATCTAATTTTTTTAAAATGTCTTGTATGGTCCTGATGAAAATTTACCTCTTACTTGATGGGGAAAATTTCCTTGTTTTATGAACTTTCTGCAATTCCTTTTAGTTTCATAAAGAAAAATTCAATACGTTTCAGTAAAATGCAACTTCCTTTATGGAAAACAATGAGCCTAATTCAGTAATGTTATTTTATGGTATCTTGTATAGAAATGTTTCATGTCAATTCAGTAAATAGATGTTGATTAGTTGCACGTTGTGAAACCATCCCTTTTCCCACAAAGTTTAAATTAGGAATGGCTGCTTAGATCAGCAAATTTAGTCCCCTGCATGAGACAGGTCATGCAACTCTCTTCTATTTTGCTTCATATCCACTAACTTTGCTTACTGTTGGAACAAGACCATATGCTTCAGAAAAATGATGCATGTTGGTTTTTAAATTACCCAGTGTTGGGAAATCCACCACAAAATGAGTAAGTTTCTCCCATGATTAATTAACCTTGCTGCTAATAGCATGTGCCTTATTTCTAATCTGGCGTTGTGTGGCTTCAGCTTGAACAATTGGTCCTTTCTTATCCTCCTCTTTTTGCCAGAAAACCCTTGACAAAAGTCGTCCTCGGGCGGCTGCAAATCTCTTTGTGATTGTGTGTCAGCCTGAGCAGCCATTCCCAAAAACATTTTGGCATTCTCCAATTTGGTGCCATATCAAGGCTTTTAACAGCTCTCTCACTGTGCTGAGAGCTGGTGTTCCTGGTGGGATGGACCTGCAGCACCATTCCTGGTGGGATTGAACCTGGTCACTCTTGGTCAGAGTTCCAAGTGCCACCAACTCCCTTGGCTTGGCTTGTCTGCTTCCAGGCACAGATGAGCTCACGATGGTGGAGAACGCTGGCACGTGGATCCATCTCTCCTCATTTGATTGGGGGACAACATCCCACCAAAATCAGCCCTGAGAGAGAGCCATCCATGGGTGCTACAGGCACAAACCCAGCTGGGGCTCAGCCCTCGAGCCTCTCTGTAGCTGCTGTAACAAATGTGTGTGTAGGGTGTGGGACTCCTTTGTGTGTCTGACTTACACACAGCAGCTCTTTTGCACACACACATATGGCAAAACAGCCATTTATGGTAAGGGCAGATTAAAACCCAGTTTGATTTCTTGGAATAAATCAGTTTGATTTCTTGGAACAGGTCATACTTAAAATCTCCAAGGCTGAGTTGTTCAGGTATGCCATGTCCTACATGCTGGGAGCTGTAAGGACCTTGTCTTTCTACACTCTGAGGAGTGGAGAGCTGGCTGGTTGGAAAAGCTCTGGATGCTTCTTTGACTTGCCTTTGACATCATGAACATACAGTAATCACACTTAAATAATGGAGAAACCAATAACACACCTTTTCAAAAGCAAACACACACAGACACACATCTCTTATTTCTTAATGTAATTTTTCACATTTATTGTTATGCTTAACTGCACAACAATTGGGAGTGTGTAAAACATTAGGGTTAGTAGTAGTAATATGTAAACATACTACTACACAGTTTTCCTAAATAGAAGACAAGAAACTCCTGAAAACTACTTTTACATTAAAAAATACTCTTAGAAACAGAGCTCTATGTCAACAAAAACCCTTATGAAAAGTCTCTTACTTATAAAAAGATAAACTTCTTTAAAGGCAAGAACATTGAAATTAGCAATTTCAAAATGAATACCTGTGTAGAACTGCTGGAGAATTTAAAACAGTATTTTCTATTGAAAACCTCTCTGAACACTCAACTTCATGCCTAAGATAATTGAAGGAAAATTAAATTTACCCCTAGGACTGTTTGTAGGAAACTCTTCTAATAAGGTTTATATTTAGCAGATAACAGTGTGTTTATGGTGGTCACAGCTTGCCTAATAGAGCTGTAATAGATACATTTTGTATTTAATCAATATCAATGAATAATAACTTCTCTTTATTAACTGTAATGCCCCTATGGTTAATTTTAGCTTGTACTGTAGGGATATCTGTACCTTGTTTTTCAAAGACTATGATTTTTTTTTTTTTTTAATAACCTAATAAAACTGTTTTTAACAAGGCTTTTTAAAAGTTTGGTGATGGTCTATTACACACCAAGTGATTACTTTGATTTTGCTTTCAGTGTAAAACATATTTTCACATGTAGATAGATATTAAAAGACTCTCAACTAAATATAAGTCCATGGGCAAAAAAGATTTGGGAAATGTCTTCGTTCTACAGGCATTATAATTTGTAGCTGCCCTTAAATATTTGCACTGTTTTCTGAGATAGTTTTATTGAGCTTGTTTTCTACTGAAAATTCTGAGAAGTTACTGTGATATATTTTAGATAGTCAAATTACTGTGTGTGCACCTTGGTTCTCGAGGACAAGCTTGAATCACCACTGGATCTGGTTACTTTCTGTGTGTTAGGTTCCATCTTTCTGGTTGTGTTCCATCTTCTCAGCTGCTGCTGTCAGTGGGAGGCACTCACCTGCTCTGGAGATGCTGGAGCAGCCCTTGAGGAGGAAATATCCTGGCAATTCCAGAATTTTTCCTCCTGTGCTGCTGGAGATGGGCAGGAGGCTGGGCAGAATTCAAAACCTCCTTGGCTGTCATCAGAGCTGTATCGAATTTATGGCTGTGAAACTTTTCAAGGTGAGTGACCAGCACAGTCCAACCAGACAGAGTTAGAGCAGCTCAGAGCAAACATTTTAATAACTGCAGGAAAACTCAGTAAAACTTGAAATAGGGAGAACCCTGTGCTAAAAAATCACAGCAAGATTTTGCACATGCACACAAGCACACCCTAAAATACTGGCATATTTTTAATACTTTTAAATATAATAATTTAATTCAGTCTGCCAATGAGTGAGACTTTTATCTAAGAGATTTTTTTTCCAAGAGTCCTTACTTCCACTGATGGTGCTGTCTCCAAGAAGAAATACTTTCTTACATAAGCTCTTCTTTCTGGGTATGAGGCATTCATGGGCTGGCCAGGAGTAGCTGCCTGAGTCTATTGCTGTTGGGTTCCATTCCCATGGTGGAACTGGAGAGATTATTGATTTATCATTCCCTCTTTCTAGAGAGAGGTATCCCTCATGAGGTATCCCTGTAAGATCCCTGTCCTGTGAGCATTCACTGTAGGGATGGAGTCAGTTGGCAGATCCAGAGACACCAGACACTCTGAGGCTGCTGGAAATGTGCCA
The DNA here is from genome assembly GCA_013396875.1 of Vireo altiloquus. Lineage (NCBI taxonomy): Eukaryota > Metazoa > Chordata > Aves > Passeriformes > Vireonidae > Vireo > Vireo altiloquus. Next base: position 2,060,633 of record VZRF01012741.1, on the reverse strand, counting down.
GCATTAGTGTCAGACCCACTCCTCTGTCTGAGTCCCAGCTGATGGTATGAGAATCAGGACAACCAGATTTATATTTGCAGCTGTAAATTACTGCTATTCCTATGATCTATCCCTTTGTCTCCAACTTAGCTCTAATAATTCATATACATTCTTCTATTCTTCTTAACAGAAATTGTGTTTATAATATAGTAGAAGATAAAGGAGGCCTTTAAAACCAAGTCTTTGAGATTTCAGTTTCACAATCAATTTAAGTGATGCTGTTGCTGGCCTTGTAGGCCAGCCTCACCCAGTGTATGGAAGTGGAGCCTGTGATGTGCTGCTTTTGTGCTTCCTACATTCATGTTCAAGGCAGTCCTTTGTGTGACTGAAATGGCAGTTATCTGACTCACCTCTGCAGCTGATATTATGTACCTTTCCTTGCCATCTCTGTTAGAAGCTCCCACATCAATGGAAGGAGCAGTATTATCTGGATGAAATGTGAATGTCACAAGCATGGGCTGTATCAGACCATCTTCTAGTTCTGCATTTTTAGTATTCAGACAACATCATTGGCAACAGAAGGCAGGCGTCTTCCCTCACAGAGCTGTTGCAGTCGAAGCAGAAATGCTGATACGTGTTAGTGGCATTCCAAGGATGTTTAAACTCACATCTTAGTTACATTTGAACTTGGTTTTACTCTTTGGTTCAAAGGCAAATCAAAGTTGAAGTCTGTGATTATGATATTGAAAACTCCTCATCATTTTCAGTGCTCAGTTTACTCTTGTAAATGACATAGAATTAATGGCATTGCTAATTAATAATATTCCTCTTATTAGATTATTAGGGAACCACAGAAGTCTGGTGTAATTTTATTAAAGCTCATAGGAAATAACTTCGCTAAAACACTTTTCATTAAAGACCAGAGGAAGTGTAAGGCAATGTGCTGTTAACCCATGTGTGCTTAGCTCTGCACTGTACATGAGTGCAGTCAGAAATGAAGTAAGATTGAAGAGCTTTGGGTTTAATTCCTTGTTTCTCACAGATTTCCCATGTGACTTTGAACAAATCACTTACTCTTTTGCTTCTGGCTGGAAAATGGAGAGAGCAGGATGTTCCTGCCTCACAGGCACACTGTGAGCATGGCATATACTTGGATACCATGGTGTGGGGGGCTGCAGAAGTGTGTAAAGTAGACAGATGTGTTACTGCTCCTCAGCAGCAGCTTCGGCAGAGAACAGCCTGCTCAGGCTTTCCACAGGACTGAGTGAAGAGAATGTGTTTTCTGCCTCCCCATTACTTTAATTATTATTTTTTTTTCCTATACTATACACAATCTGTTTATTTACTGGTGTGGATTTGGCAAGTGGTTGCAGTTTGAAGGATGAAGGTATGTGAGGATGTAAGAGAGCAAGATTTTCTTTAATTTGAATTCTGACAAAAGTGGACACGCTTCACTTTCTCCCTCACCTCACTCCCATTGTCTCCTGTGGCAGCCTCTAGCATTGAAATTTATTGATGAGAAACACTGATATAGAGACTTATTAAGAGATAAATCAGCACTTGCAGCATCCAAACTGAGAACAGCAGGAAACATAATAGTGAAAAATTAAACCTATTGCTCATGAAAATAATTCAACGACAGTGAACTCTTAGCAGTCAGTTTTAACAATCGTGAAAAGGGATAATTTTACACAAAAAATGGGTGGCTTCCACTTTGTGCTGTAGGATATATAACTTGGTTGTTTTACCCAAGCAACTCACATGACAATTTCCCAACCAGGAGATTTCTCACATCATTGCACTCTTAATTTTACAGAGTACTGGATCACTGCCTCTGCCTCCTTGGGCTACCTTGCACCACTGCTTTTCCGTGGTGTGCAGCGCCAGAGCAGAAGTGTTTGTCTTGCAGCATAAGGCACTTGACAACAAGACCATTGTCTGTGGCAGTAAAGCCAAAACAAAGAAGTGGAACTGTCCTTTTATTTGGGATTTTGATGGACATTGCCACAGCAAAAAAATATATGGGGAAGAAAAAAAAAGAGCATTTTAAGTCTTGCTAGTACCAGATTAAACTGCTATTAATAAAAATGACCTAAAAGATGTGAGTAGTTTTCCACTTTTTGTTTAGTAGCTTGTGAAAGCATGGCCTGATGGTCAGCCAAGGTTTTCCTGCTACAAGTGTGATTCCTACACAATCCTGACGTGTATGGTGGGAATTTCTTGTATGCACCTTTCATGGAGAGAGAACTGAACCCTGGAGAAATTTAGTGACTGGTTCAAAACATGCTTGAAGTTCACGGAAAGACGGCTGTGAATTCAGGTCATGCCCTAATGACCTGTCTGCTACTGTACAGGAAATTTGAACACAGACTTCATCCAATTTCCCCCCACAGCATCCATGCTCTCTCTTTGAAGCCACTGTTTGAAAAACAATTGTCTATCACATTAATTAGGTGGGATATTTCAGGTTCTTGAAAGGAGTTTTCTTAAAATCTGCCAAAGTTGTTTTGGTTTAAATATAATTTGGGCAGATGTCCTTGATGTGAGTTTTGATAGCCAGCTTGTATAAATTGCATTGGTATCTATAGCTGACCTTACTTTTGCTATTTATAGCACTGGTAGAAAACAGTAATTTCTGTCTTCCGTGGTCTGGGTCATATTTTATCTAGCAAGAAGTCTTATGGGGACAGTTATGATTGTCAGTTAAACCAACTGATATAGTGGTAAAAGTGGACAAGCTCTCAAAGAAGAGTCTTAGCAGTTAAGAAATGAAAATTGCCAGGAAAATCTTAGTTTCCCATTCCTTCTTGAGTCTGAGAAAATGTCTCTTATATCATGTACATTTTAATTTTCTCATGTAGCCATAAATCATTCCATGTTGTTGTGCTAACATGTTCATACTTGTTCCATCTAAGGCTCTTTTTATTAATCACTATACACATGTGGGATGGCATAGACTGAGATATGATCAAATTGATATGTTAAACTGTGGCATCAAAACAACGACAAGCTGTGGAAACAAACACAGCAGGTAATAAATGTATACAACAGCCACTTTACTCCAAAAGAAGTCTTTTAGCTATTGAATTAATTTTACATTTTTGTTTCTTGCTTTATCAGAAATGAACATATAATTCATGTGTGTTCTGCTAAGCATTACAGATCAGTAACTTGTAGACAAATGAGAAAACCTCCTCGAGACTGGAATAGCTTCTTGGTTTGCAGTGTGTGTGGGCAACACTGGTATTTCTAATGAAGCTGCTGGTGCTTTAGTCATGTGTAGGACTCCTGTGATTGATACAGAAAAAGGCAAGTGGGAAAAGATTATTCTTTCCTTATTATCAAGTTTGAGGGACCTTAATAACTCTGTTTCTTTACCAAGGAAATTGGATGCTGCATCACCTTGCCCAGAGCTTTTCAGGTCCTGTATAAATTTCAGACCATTTCTTAACAAAATGCCCATGAACCAACTCCCATTGTTCTTGCTGTTTTGGCCCCCATCTCTGACATTCCCAGGGGCACAGATGCCGCATTTTCTCTCTGACAGCAGGGGAAAATCATGGTACCTTCATGCACCAAGTGCCTCTCCTTGGCTTTGCTGATGTGGAGAAGATGGAGAAGCTGAAATACAGCTGGGAGCTTCAGGAAGGGTTTGAGTTGGGTGGTGGACAAGGGCACCTGAAGGCTCAAGAACTCAAGAAGGCCCAAGAACAGGAATCACTCAGAAGAGCAATCTAAGCTCCTGCTGAAGAGCTTACTACCATTTCTTTATGTATGTTACTGCTGTTAAAAACCCACCGCTTTCCTGTGAGAGTCACACCCTGTGTCTACATGACCACAAACACCTCAGTGATGATTTCTCACCCCAGAGGTACCAGACCTCTCTTCCTGAGGGCTGCCTTGCCTGGTCACACTCACCAGTGGTGCTAAAATTAGTAATCAGGCTGTAGCCTAATGACTGAGCATTCTCTCTCTGCCCTCTCTTTCCCTCTGATGTTGTTAGCAGATATTTGTATTATAATATTAATATTTCTACCTATATAAACCCTATTTTAGCAGGCCTGGTGAGAGCTTGACCTCCCAGACCCAGAGCACTCAGTCTGCATGCTGCTGCAGTGACTGCTGTGTCAAGAGTCACAGCTTTCATTTCAGTGAAGCAATGCCAACTTACATTATGTTGTGTGAGATTACAAAGAAAGATTGGAATATTTTATTACACTGTCAATCAGCCTGTAGCCTGACTCTCATCTGAGCACTGAGCCCTCTCCCCTCTTCCCCCTCAAACAAAGCAAACAGAAAGCCAGGGTTGTTGAAGGTGTTTATCATGAAATGTATGAAGCATGGTGACACCTTTGAATACAACAGAAACCATATGCCAAATCAGTCCTATTGTGAAAGTAAAGAGAGCAGGTGGATTTCATGAATATATACGTGCATTCACTGGGCATGGCAGATTTTTCTAAAAATGATGATGAGAGTAAATCAGTACAAAATAGGTGGCAATGGAATGGCTTTCTTCAGAACAGAAGTTTTTATTGGAGAAACATAGTAATTAGTTTCCACAACCCATAGCTGCAGACACTGGCTGTTCTACTAATGAAAGATGCTGCAGATATTGGCTGCAAAAGAATACAGGGAAATTACAGACACTGACAAAAGGGTGTACTTTTCATTTGCTAACTTTTCTTCTCTGAATATTCCCTTGAGTTACCTTGTTTTGTTTACAAGAGCCTCAGGGGCGGAGGAGGGTGGTGCATTGCCTACATGGGCAATTACTTTACATACTCATTTCAATCATAATCCATTCAGAATGATAAAAATGAAATCAAATGTAATTTATAATCTAGAACATTGCAGCTAGAGCTTTTTAAATATTACAGCTGCAACGTGATTTGACATAATCCCTTGCAGTCATTCAGGCTCTAAAACCAAAACACATTTATCCATAAGTGACAATTACATCTCCACTTTTTTCTTCTGAAAATTTGGTATATTATTATGCTTTGGGGGCCGATCTTGTGTAAATAATGATTGCTGGTTGCATATAAAGCTGTTTATTTTCAGACCCCCACCTACCCTGAACCTGTTCCATGCACTGTCATTTGCTTAATGATGCTAATTAATATGAAATAACATGCCACTGTTAGGCAGTTAAAGAGAAAGACTTCAAATGGAGCTTAGCCAGTTGTAATGGCTGTCTTGTTAATACTGTTGTCATGTGCTCTAGAATGACACTAAACAGTAATTCCACTCTGTGAGTATTATGATATGAGTGGCATTTCATTCCGTGTTTAGAAATCCCAAACCAGCGTGAGATGATTGTGTATTCCTCTTCTACGCAGGGAGAGGAATTCCCCTAAACCTGATGTGGAGTGTAATTTCTTAGTTATTGATTTGTTTTATTTCCAAAAAGCCATTGGTGACAGAATCTCAATAGCCTGATGCTGAAGTACATCTGCAGCACATTTCTGAGCATGGTGTTGCCAATCCAGTTTCTGTTTTGTCCACAGAAGCTGATCTCTTCTGTGTGGTTAATTGCCATTATCTTTTCTTCTTCTCGTACAATCTGCAATGTCTACTTGTTTTTCATGATTTTGTAAAACAGTGCAGCATTATTCACTTTGGCAAAAACGTCTGGGTGCGCTGAGTCCAAAGCTGGCAGTGGTTGGAAAGACTTTAATTTCAGCAGGCTCTGGATCGCATGTGAGTGTCGTTCTTTCTGTGCTTCCCACTGCCAGCTGAAAGGCCTGTTTGCTTCTCATTGTAGCTTCTTGTCTCTCCTTCTCAGAGCAGCCTCATTGCAGGTCTGGTGCTTCTTAAAATTGTGTGATAATGGGAAAGTCTCACTCTGAGGTTTTCGATTAGCTTTAGTTGGATATTGAGGCAAATTCTCTCTCCCTCCTCCCCAACTGGCTGCAATTTCTTCAGGAGCAAAAATACTTGACCTCTTCATGGAGAGAGTGATCACTTTCATGGACATAGCTGAGGTTGAGAGCTCCCCAGCTGGGCTTCAAAATGCCAATATTAATGCAATGAGCAAAGCCCAGTGGAGAAGAAGGAAAGCAGAAACTACGAGACTGGGGAAATACCAAGCAGTAGGGATGTGATACTAGGCTAAAAGGGTATTGCAATTCTTGGTATTGCAAATGCTGGCAGTTCTTGGTATTGCCAGACTCAGAGATTAAAATCTTGAGTTGACTGCTAGAAAACAATCAACTGTTTTTCTGAAAAGACATGGAGTCCTTTTTCTTTTCTTTGAGGTTTCAGATTTCTGCAGCTCCTTCATGTGTGTCAGAGACATACTGGTAATGTTTTGAGATACTCTGAGAGGTGTTCCTGGGGTGCTGCAGCTGGGCTCATCTCTTACATCTGCTGGCCTGAATCATGCTGCTTTCCAGAGTCTGAATCAGCCCTTTTCCTGTGGCATTATATTATACGTGCACGGCCCCAAGACTCTGGGATAGTTTTGTTCTATTAATTCTATCCAAGTGCCTTCCTCAGCTGTGCCCTTCCACCTGTTGTAGAGTCACTTTTCTAACCTTCACATCCTCAACCACACTCCACTTTCTCACTGTGGGTCAGGATGGCTTTTCGATGGCTTTTCCCCTAAACCCTTCCTCCAGTTTCCCCTACAAACATCCTCCAGTTCTGTCCCTTCATACTTACCTCTGTCTTTGGGTTTTTTTCTGCAGTCTTAGCAAGGTCAGCTAAGGAAAGCATCCTTTTTTCCCGATCTGCTCTTAACAGAAAGCTTAGGGATAAAAAGCTTTACCTGCTGCTTTTGGTTGTTGACAAAGAGCAGAGTAGAGCTGATGTTCTGCTTGTCTCAGGAGGTGTGGAGAAGTGGAGCAGGCAGACAAAAGCAAAGCTCAAGGAGATGTGAATAGAGCTGCAGAGATGCTGACCATATAAAGAAGAAATGGGAAGAATCTGATAGATCTTTTGGATTTAAGTTCACACTGGCCAGCAGAACTCTGTTTACAGGGATGAGAAATAAGAGGCTGAGAGGAGTAAAGACAAGAGCCAGGATTTCTATATTTACAAGTCTAAGATGGGCCCTGAGTTAGTATTGTTGTGTTGAGCAAAGAAGAAGACAAAAGGGAAAGAGATCCTGAGGAGTTTATAGCTTTGTGTTACTTCATTCTATGACACAAGTCCACTCAAAAGGCAAATGTTTCAAAACAAAAGATCTGGACAAAATCATAATAAAATCACTATAACTTTGCATCTTGCTCTGGTGGAGCTATATATTCTGATTAGATCCCTCTGCCCAACTCTCTACTTAATTAATTTGATAATAGTGACACTAATTATCATTCTTTTACTCACTTGCCCTTATTGCTGCTTCCTCCTCCACCTCTCTTGGTTAGTGAGTGTATCCTTTATGAAATGTAGCACAGCAGAAGACAGCAAAAATGACTGAATAGGAAAGAAGACAGAAATAAACTTCACCTGGTAATGTAACCCATGTTTTCAGGCTTCCCACATAGTATGCTTAACTTTCTAATTTGATCATATTTTTATGTTTTGAATATTGTATGAAGTGGTTTAGATAAAAATAGAATGAGAGCTAAGTTAAGTGGAAGTATCATATCATTTGAACTAGTTCAGTCTGAAGACTGTTTTAGCTGGCGACATAGCTGGGTTTTGTTATTTTTAAAATCTTTCTGTATGAGAGAAAAGCGAGACAGTTTGGCTTCAACGATTTGTTAAAAATCTTAAGTAAGTTAAAAGCAGCAGCCACATTCCTGTAAGTTGTCACTGTAAATTGAAGGGGTTTTTTGTGTGAATGACCTGTATTGTTTGTAAAAGTGTGTAATTTCACTGTGTGTCTCTCAAAACCATTGAAAATGGACTATTTTAAGTGCAGATAAAATAATAATTCATTGCACTTCTTTATGTGTGCACAAATGGATGTCACCTCGAGGACTGTATGTCATATGCCCAGTGTTAGAGGTTAGGTGTTGTAACATGTAGCCCTTAGGAAACACTCCTGAACAGGATATTGGGAAGACTAAATGAATCCATACAAACAAACTTGCTCTCTATTTTGTTGGAAGATGTAGAGATACCTGTGTCTTTGCTTTCTTGCTAAGGTACTATATCACATTTTGTCTTGTTTCTTCCTGTGTTTCAAAATCAATATTCTATCCACAGTTTCAGTTTTCTTATCTGCTGTGTCTTTTGTGCTGTCTTTGTGGAGATGGACAATGAATTCAGTCCTGACAAGTATTTGCAATGCAGAGTTTTTTAATAATATAGTTTTGGGTGGTTATTCAAAAATAACAGCGTGTCATTTTAATGAGTGAGTCTCAGGGTTGTGAATTTACTTTAAAAAACCCTAAAGCACTGACTGGCTTTATGTCTTTTTCATAATACCATACTGAAAAATACCTACTAAAGACCATTCGGAAGAATTTTATTTGTGTAGCTTTTACTCACTAGAGAAACTCTACTTACAGCACCTGAGACCTGTTAAAATAGGTGCTGTATCATCCCTCCAAAAAAAGACAACACAGTGAAGACAAGGGAATGTTGTTTTCATTATTTTATGGATGGAAAGACAGGCACAAAGAAATTGTGGATTCTTCTGGGTCATGCAAGAAATATGTTGTGGAGTTTGAAGAGTATGATATATTCCGAATTGCAGCACAGTGGCTCAAATCAACAGTCTTTGGTTATTTGTAACAAAAATGGCATTGTTAATCTCAAGTTGAATTCATGTCATCATTTTCCCAAAAATATTTAAGAGAAAACTCAGGGAGAGAATGTATATTAGAGCAAGAAGAGTAGCAGAAAGCAATAGGGAATTATATTCTCCATTTTAAAATACGGAGGCATAGTTTTTGGAAAATACTTCCCCATTCATCACAGGTACAGAGCTCTGCTCCTTGTGTACGTAGCATTTGTTTAGTAAATAGTGAACATAAAAGCCCTCTATAATATATCTTCAAAAGCAGCATACCATTGCTTTTCCACAGTTCCTGTGAGGTATCATCTGGGACACAGACAAAAATGAGAAGTGAGATGTATTGGAAGATCACCCACAACAGCAGAGTTCATGCAGATGCCACGTATGGAAGTGAACTAAACAGCTGAGTCAGCACAGGACTGAAAGTAGGCTAATAAATAAGCTCTGCACACAGGCTCATTAATTAGCTTGGGCACAGCATCAAACTGATACAGCTTTTGGAGCTGAATCTCCACTACAGGGCTGAGCAGGGGCTGATGCCAGTGAGGGCATCTCTGCTCTGTTTTTCATGGCACAGAGCAGAGACAGGTCTATTTTCTTCTCAGCCTGTGCCTTGGGCGGGTGACAGAGGGACCAGTATCTTCTGAGAGGCCCTAGGCCAGGCCTGTTTGCAATAAACCTTCTCAGTCCTGAATTATTGTGTGGCTCCTGATTTTGAAGAGATGCTAGCACTACTATCTTCTAGCTGAAGACAATAATGATGCAGGTGCTCAGTGCACCTCAAAACAGTTTATTCATTTAATCAGTTCTTGCCAATTCTTAGTGCTCAGCGTCCCAGGACTGCCTTTCTAGCATGTCTAGACTTATTCACAATCCACGCCTTTGAAGATCATTAGCACTGCTGAGTAGACGTGTGGGATTGGAGGTGGGTATGTAATGAGAGCGCTCCTGTTTCTCCATGCCTTTTGGGGGCTGGGATGAAACATGATTTAGAAACTTATATTTTGGAAGATGATGTCTGTAAAACCGGTCTCTCTGCTTACATCAGTGGGGTTGTTTGAAGAACAAATTACTAACATCTTTATGCTCAAATCTATGACAAATGAAATAGAAAGTGCCACCTTGCTTTGATGTGTTTTGGCTGACTCACTGCTGACTAACTGGATATGAGCAAATACCTTGGGACCTCACTCTGGTTTTGTGGAACCTCTCAGAGAACACATGTACTTAAACTGTTTCAGTTTTCTTTCTGACTTTGAGATCAAAACAGCTAAATCTGCCTTAAGGTTTATTAAAGTTGGGTAATTTCTTTAAGGACAATGAAGTCTTGGGTACCTTATGCTTATGTACAAGTACAAGGAGCAAGAACCAAGCAGTAGGGAGCAGAGATGCTGGAAGATGACTCTATTAGTAGACTTTATTTAATCTGTGCCACTCCAGAGAGAAGCCTGGAAGTTTTCTCTCCTTCCAGACTGGCTCTGTTGTACCTTGCTTTGCGAAAATAGAGATGTATTTTGCAAAGAGAGTTGTTAGTGGAAAATTCTCTTGAAGATTTTCAAGATTGATTTCTTTGAAACTTATTTTCAGAATGTATCTCCTGTCTTACTTGTCATTGGGAGAGTCCATATTGGTGAAATACTGCCTGTGCTACTTCCATACAGGAAGACATAGCTGGCAGCACTCAAATAAAATAAAGACTTCTTTCTTCATAAGTGGGACAAATTGGCCTATCCTTCCGCTGTTTTAAAACACCTATTCTGGAGGTTCTGGGCTGACTCTGTATGGGTCTCATTTGAGCTTCCACACACTGAATAAGATAAGGAGCAACCTATGATAAAATTTTAATGAGCAGCACAGTCATACTATCCACAGGCATAGATCACACAGCCCACGTTCGTGGTTAGAACTACACACATCTGAAACAGATGCCTTTTTCATCATTGTCTCTACGTTACTCTTCTCCAGGGATATAAAATAACATTTAAGAATTCTCCCAAGGGTGCATTCATGGAGCAGATAAGACAATTTCTTCAGCTAGATTGCAGCTGTAATTCTTTTCAATTGTAATTGCCGGCTGGAGAGGTGCCTGCAGGCCAGAGGGATGCTGTTCTTTACATTACTGTCTTTGAAAAGAAAAGGAAATATAAACCCCGTGGTTGTTTCTAAGATTTTTTTTTTTCAGGTGTCACCATGTGAACTCAAAAAGAGCAAAGTATGTCAGTAAAATAGAAAATAAATAATAATAAAACCACCATGGCTTACTCCTTGTAAAAGTCTCTTTAGGGTTGTACATTTGTGCTGGGAAAGCTGTCCCACATTTGGGAGGCTGTGCTGTAGCCAACTGCTCCTCATCGCAGTGTGCTCTAGGTGGGAAGATAGCAGGCTTCTCCCTTTACTGCTCCTTTATTTCTGTGTTGCTTTGTTTTTATGGCAAAGAATGAAATGTTCTCTCTCCAAACTTTCTAACATTTGGCAGGGACAGGGGAAGGAAGTACCATGCCAAAGCAAATCCCTGTGCAAAAGCTGCAGAGGATGTATTATTTTTACTTTTTTGTCCTGAGAAAATCTGTGAGATGACGGAGTCATGCTGCAAGGGCTGTTTCAAAAGGTGGCTGTTTGTGTAATGACAAATGGAATCAAAGAAATGGATGTTGTGTAATTTTACAATACTTAGCAAAACTGTGTTGTGCCAGATCTACGCTGCTGTAAGTTGACTGGATGCAGGTGCAAAGATCTGTGCCAGTCCTGAGGCAGAGCTGAGGCCAGTGAGAATTTACTAAAAATCCTGCCAAGTATAATATTTATTAATTTTGCACTTGCTAAGGGACAGCTCTGTAGCTCATTGCCGTGTCTCACTGTTTCCAGGCAATCTATACTGCATGATAGTCAGCTGGAAGCCTAAGACTTGGACTGAGGATCATTTTGTAATGTTGAATATGGAAAGACAAGGGCAGGGCTGCTGTGTAGCCACCCAACAGCTCATGAGGACCATGCCCTGAAGCAAGGGCTTGAAAACACCCATGGATTTCATGTTGCAAATCCATCTCTGGTTGCTGGGCTGTGCTCAAGCAGTTCTCTGGAACACCGACCAAGTTTTAAGTTAGATGTAAGGGTGAATTTTTGTTAACTCTATTAGGAGCTGATCAAAACTCTGCCCTTGGAGTGTGAAAGGACATAAGACATTTTGAGAAGTCCAAAGAGAATCCCAGAATTGGGCCACTTAATAAATGGCACTTCTTCAAGAAAATCAGATGTTTGTCTTTGCCACTGCAGTCAATGAGAACTTCTGGCAATCTGCCCAATTTAGATTTGGATTTTAGAAATATTTACACAGGTTTCTATTTTTAATAAGTTTAATCTTTGTTCTTCTATCAACTATTGTATTAACTGCAAAAACCCCAATCTTTTGAGATCAGTTAAAAGCTGCTGATTTGACAAAAGCTCTTTTCCCCGTAATGCTGCATGATGTGAGCGTGGTTAAATCCAGCAGCTTCGTTCTGGAATGAGAAACAGTAGATTGCACATGGCATATCCATTTTACTCAAAGCCTGATGCAGCCAGCCTTGGGATCATTAATCCACAAATACATTTTCCCTGAAAAATGAGTCTATGTAAATTTTAGAGCTCAGAAATACAATTCGCCTCTGAAAACAGTTTGAGAAATTCACATGAATAGTTTGAGAAATGAGGAGAGTTTTCATTCCTCAGAGAAGAGGGGGTTTCTGTACTAATAAATTACAGTTGTGGTTGGATTTTTCATGAAAATTAGCAGTCATGTTACTTCATATACAAGGAACTTCATCAGGAATGTTGGTGCTGTGAAATGAGTGTGAATTTAGCTTACATAATGGTTCTTGATATTCCAGAATGAGGATTTTTTATATCTTGCAAAATGAAATTGGTTCAGTTGCCTGTTGACTGTAAGAGAGATTTATTTGCAAGACCTAGTAGCAGTGGGCTGGTTTACTGAGTTTGGTCTGTATTCTGAAAGATTTTTTGGTTAAAAAGACTGATTAGAGGGTGGCACAGAGAATTACAAAGTGTTCAATAAGATGAGGTCGTTGTCTTTAGTTTGTGCTCCACATGTGTTGCAAAACAAAATAAAAATATGAAGCCACATGAAAACAACTTAAAATTTGTACCCTCTAACTTTTCAAGGAAAAGCATAGCTATAGTCACCAATCCCAGTTGAATTCCATTTGGAGAATCGTGTGTGCTCTTTGGAAAATGTTAAGATTTTTATGTCAGGTGGATGTGAGGAGAAGGCAAAAAAATGTCTACCCGTTTATACCAATGGACAATGAAAAATGATTCTCCTTCAAATAGATAACAACCTTACCTCATCCCAGCAATACCTAAAATGGTCTGGAATGGCTTTTCATTATCTAGCTTACACATCTGAAAAATGAAAGGGAAGAAGAATAGAAGCAGGAAACCAGTTCCTTTTGATGAATGCAGTTTCACATTCTCAGACACGTTTGCCCAATAATTTTCAGAGCAGAGTCCTTGGGGGGTTTTCGCAAATGTCTGCTACATACATTAAGAGGAACTAGTGCTTTTCTTGGTCTTCTCTTTCCTGAGGTACATATTTGTGTATGCTTTGCCCAGATCTTTAGATGCAAGATAGGCAAATACATACCACAGCTGAAATTTGCCCTGCAGTGATGCTCATCTCTGTGCAAACTGCCAGCACAGCACTTTGTGTTGTGTAAGGCCAGTTTTAGGTCCTTTATGTGGTTCTTCTGTTGTACATAAGAATTTATTTAGATTGTTCCACTGAGATAAATTTTCTTTATTTGCAAACAGAAAAGATTCTGATTCCATTGCCAATGCAATCGCAAGCCATGCCTACGAAATGCTACATCCCATACTCCTTTTATAGTTCATAAAATATTAATGTCATCTTATCTTCACTGTCATTATTTCGGCCTTGAAGCTGTGGCTGTGGCTTGGCACTGCCATTCTCCCAGGTTTTGATAACAGGCAGTCTGATGGGATGGAGAGATGAGGTTCTTGGGAGAGGCTTCTTCCTACAATACAAACTCCAAACTAATGGATTATTAGTCACAAAATGTCTAAATAGCCCTGTGGCTTCTTTGACTCTGGACCAAGTCCAGTGGAAGTACCTGGCTGCTCTGTGGGGACAAAGGGAGGAGTCAGGGGTATTCTTCAGCTCCATGTCCACCCCAGCAACCCCCAGCTTTCTATATTGGATCAGAAAGGAGGATGGGAAAATAAGAAAAGAAAAACTTGCTAATAAATTATGCTACAAGAGCAGCCAGTGCTTAAGATTTTACAACCATAAAATTGGTTTATCCTTGTACTTCTGCCCATTACAGAACTGTAAAGTGTAAAGGGCAGAGACCCTGCAGATCATTTAGCATAACTGGATGCTGATCTTGTTTAGAAGCTGGGAGTTTCTTTGAGCACTAAAATTAAGGATTATTCTTAGTTTGATTGATTTAAGGCATGACCCTTTAACATATTCTCTGTTCCTCCATTCAGACTTAATTATTTAAATGCCTAACTTGTTTATACCTTACAAAACCATTGTTTTGGGAACATTTTATTGAATAACATGGCAAACCAGAAAAGTTTATTTAAAACTGGAAAAATTTGGACTTAATCCAGCTTCTGAGTTTGGCCTGCTTGCTCAGCGAGAAGATCAGCAATAATGGGCCCCACATGGTAAAATACTGGGGTGGGCTGACCTTGGCTGGATAATATTAGCAAATGATAATAAACGGAAGTTCATGGAGCGCTTTAGGGAAGGCTGTAAAATACCATTGTGTTTAAGGAGTTGTATAGAAATCCTGAAATTATCTGAAATGATGCGGAAAACGCTCATATCAGGAATTTGGATTTGATGTGTCAAAGATGCAAATACTGACTCAATGTCCCCATTGTAATCGCAATAAAAATTTGCTAGATATTAAATATTTCAAAGTCATGCATACATAAAACCCAACCTGAAGCAGAATACATTTGCACTAAGGTTTGTGCCCAAATTATTTTTCAAACACATAAAGCTGTTGCAATTAATATCACAATATTATTTAATAGCAGTACTATCAGGTTTTTATAGGCTTCTAAAGTCTTCTTCATTCCTCTCTGGTGTGCCTATGCCTCCTGCTTTGCTGCCTGTGTTTGATGTGCATGCTGCTATGTGAGAAAAGCAGGAACTGCAGGCACTGGATACTGGGTTTAATGTTATAGTGGGTGTGTGTATAAGAGAGAACAGGCTATTAAGAGACTCTGGACTAGGTATGCTGGAAAAGCAGAACAATGAGCAGATGCACAAGACACAAATGGTGATGTTTCCATGGAATCCTCTAGACTAAAAATTACGGAGTTGAACTGCAGAGGTAAAAGGTTTCAGGTACTTACACAAGTTAAATGCCTCCAATCCTGCTGATACCTGTGCCTCCTAAGCCTTTCAGATCATGAGATACCTTCAGTGACAGCTGGAACCTGCAAACACCTGGAGCAGTTCTCTGGTATTTTTTTCTGTTGTATTCTGTTGAGAATGACAAGAAAATTTCATCACTTCCACCAATATGTTGCAAAGTGCTTTATTTTGCTGTCTTTCTGTGCTGTTAGAGAGAGATCATTAAGGACAAATGACATATTTCGTTTTCCTCAGACAAGTTATTTACAAGCTTGTCCAGGGTTTCCTGTGAACCTTACCCTTCCCCACAAATAAATAATGCTGGTGTTCAGCCACTGCTTTTAATTTGAGGAGAATTGGGACCCAACAGAGGATGCAATCCATGGGACAGTAGTTAATACAGCAATTTCTATAGCAACCTTCAGCTTCTATTACTCTCCATGGGTGCTAAAAGTCTCTGATGGCAGAAGCCTGAGGAGACCTGGCTCTGAAGGGTATCTGGAAAGTGGCCATAAAAAAAGACATATTCCTCAATTTCACCACTTGCAAACTTCCATTCTTTGGCTCCAAGGGCACAGTTGTTGCCAACATGACAGACATTAGGAGGCACAACCGCAGGGACACTGATCTGTGGGAGAGTAACATAAAAGGCCCAGAAAATATTCTGACCTTGTTTGCCAGTAATGGAAAAGGTCAGTGCCAAAAGCAGCTCCAGTTAGAGTTACAGCTGGAAAAAACCAGCAGTGAACCTGCTGACTGTAGTTTTACACTGCTTAGCTAAGAAGCTGGGGATGACTGAGGATCACTTCCCAACACAATGGTAGGAATAAATGCTGTTGTGCATTTGCACACAGCAAATTTGCATTGCAAATGCCACAGGTGGTAATATAAATTCCACAGCAGTGGCTGTAAATTAAGTCTTCTGCCCTGGCTGTATATCTGAAAATCATGAGGATCAAGGCATCAAGGCTCTACAATTCTAAAATAAATAATCACATGTTTCTACCTAACAGGTTGAAAATCCATCCATTGTTGAAAGTCAGTGTCAGAACATTGTTCTGGGCTCACTGCATCACCAGGCCTTTCTTTCAGGTGGCTGTCCAGTAGCCAACTGACTTAAATCTGGTTGCAGTGGTTTTACATCACCTTGTTAAATGTAGGTGTGATGTGAGCATTCAGTGTTTCGAATCCATGAAAAGATACGGACCATGACTCCAGTACAGAAGTGTTTTCTAATAGTAGTGACAGGATGTCACTTCTCCCACACCATGTCATCTTCCTTGCCAGCACAGAGTGAGTAGTGAAGAGTCAAACTGAGGTTCCTCTTGGCAGGATTTATGTTGCCCAATTTTAAATACCTACAACATAGACATCAGTGTAAGAGCTCATTATCCAAACTCTCCCTGCAATCACTGGAGAGAAATGGGCACTTCTAAGGCAGAGCTAATCAATAATTCACCAAAGAAGGTGAGGGAAGGCACCTTTTTTTCATTTGTGGAGTCTCAGGGAATCAATATGCTGGATGTGAGAGTTTCCATTCTTGGTGATATATGCCTCAGGTCTCTAATCCTCTTGTTAAGTAGTTGCAAGTGTTTCAATGTCAACATTAAAAACCCTCACAAATTAATAACAATGCTATTTTTCTAGTACAAGCAATAGAATGCCTTGTTTATACTTTCATTGCATTTAAAAATGGTGTTTCAAAGTAATGTATATATATATAACTGTATTATAGAATGAGTTAGTGGTAATGCTTGTAAATATTTCTTAGGGCTGTTATGATATTTTAGAGGCTTTGAGTAAATATATACCACTATCAAAAAGGAGCAGCAAAGTTAAACAGTAGAGCAAAAGGAGGCTTTTATAAATGAAAAAGCATTTGGCTCAAAATGAGAGGTGGAAAAAGAGCATAACCTTGACTGGTTAAATATAAAACCAGACCATATATAAATATAATACCACGGGGCAGACCTAAGAAGATTTTGAGGAACAACTCGCTGAAGGCATAAAACCATTGAAGAAAAAAGCCCTTTTCTCCAGAGGAGAGATTCTGCCAGAGAAACTGCACAGCCAATATATGTGTAAAATACACATGCATGAAGAATGACATAGCAAAAAGCTGAATGAGTTATTTGCACTGGTGTTCACTCTGGAGGAAAGTTTGCTTTTCCTTTGCAGAGCCAAGGCTGAAGACCTATCTTGTGTTCAGGTGCTGGTAGCAGAGATATTACAATAAATCGAAACGAGAAGCAGAAAAGCAGAGATGAATTAAATTTTTCTCACTTTTCATTGGAAGGAGAACTGGTACTTTCCTCCAGACATCTGGGTTGGGAATCTCCACTATTTAATATATTAATAGCTGAACAAAAGAATTGACCAGGAGCAGTGAGTTGATCAGGTTTTCTGGTGTTAAATTAGTTTTGGAGATTTTAGTCAAAATTAAAACTGAGAGAAGTTTTTGGACATGAATAGTTCTCTGAAAATGCACCTCAACACTTTGATGCAGTGAAAAGGGCTAAGAAATTATTGGAAATAATTATGAAGGAAATGGAAAATTATACAAAAAATTGCTCTATGCCAGTGTACTCAATGGCACATTGACACTCTAGTATGTTTATAGAACAGTCATACAATCACTAAGGTTGGAAAAGACCTCCAAGATCTTTGAGTCCAATCTTTGACCAACACCACCTTGTCAACTAAACCATAGCACTGAGTGCCATGTCCAGTGGATACTTCTGGCCTTGGTGACTCCACCACTGCCTTGGCCCATCAATCCAGCCTGTCCAGACGTGCAGTCCTATCTCCAGAAAATCAATATATAATTAGGAAAGGCAGAGAGGATATTTTGGAATGGTCAACTATGGCCATGGAAGAGACACTAACAGTCTTAAGACTCCTTCAGCAGGGAAAGAGGGTGCTCAGAAATCACAGGCCAGAGGTTTCAAATGGCCAGGCAGTGGTGGAAATGTTCATTTCTCTGAGCACGGCACCTCCAAGGCACCAGATAATCTGCAGATTGAGAAGCAAACAAAAGGAAGTACTCATTTTACACAACACACAATTAAGTCATGGGATCCATTGCTACAGGATGTTTCGTATGCCAAAATATATATAGGTTTAAAAAATGATTAGACAATTCATGAAAGAAAGGTCCATTGAGGGCTACTAAACAGGAAGATGCTGATGTAACCTCCAGCTCAGGAAGTCCCCAGACTGCAGATTGCCAGGAACTGTGAAAGTTACTGGGGGAATGCTCTTAGAGTCTTTTCTCTGTGCATCTGTTGCTGGTCACTGCCCTCCAGGGAACAGGGAGCAAGCAGGGGTTAGTTTTTGCTGTGGTTGTTGCATGCAGCTGGTGACGTACTGTATTTTGGAATCTGTGCCTTAGGATATTAAAAGTGAAAGAAGAAATGAATTTCATTTTCTTTCTTCCTGCAGTTTGTCTATTTCATGTGTTTCACTCAGTTTTAGTGAAGAAATGAGACCAATGGATTCCTTTTGAGTTGCAGTGTGTTCAGTTTTCTAGTTCTCCAGTGCTACAAATTTAAAGAGTGTGGGTGTCTGATACTCCTGGCCAGTATTGCCAAATAAGAGCAAAGAAACTACCAAAAATAAATGGAATAAAAATAATAAGAATATTTCTACTCATTCTGAGTTCTGGATTGGTCTTCTACCAATGGCTATATTTGAAATATAGTAGTTGATTTTGGTTCATTATTACTATTTTAGCTGAGCATCTATTCCAAAACAATGCAGATGCCCATTCCTTGGGAATTCAGCACATTTATGGGAATTTGGTGCCTATATCCATTTCTGGTGGGGTTTTGAACTCTTCAACTGTAACTTCTCATAAAGGTATGGTGAGTGTTCCTCCTCCCATGTTGGGAATTCTTCCCTAAAGGCGGACTTAGAACAGGAAAGAGCAATTATAAAAATTCTATTTTAGGGAAAATCAATCTAACTATAAGTTACCAAGAATAAAACAAGTTCTCTTAGGTGGTAGTAGCCAAGTGCAATCTTTCTAGACGATGGAAATGTAATGGGAAATCAATGAGCAGACCATTCTTTGTTCTTTATATTTTGCTGCCACACTAATGGGATCCCTGAATTTACTCAGCCTGTCTGCCTCGTCCATGGAGGAGCAACGCAGCTGGGAAATGCAACCCCAGGAGACAAATATCAGATGGAGCACACTGACATTTAGACACTCCATAACACATTTCAGGGATCTCAAGGATAACTACAAATAACAAGCAAAATAGCAATGGTTTTTATTAATGGCAATGCAAGACAGACTCACAATTGGTGCAGGAAGTTGGTAACTTGTAATTAATTCAAGACTTTACAGTTTTCAGTGGTGAGAACTGTAGGTTGACATCTTAACAAAATTTCATTTCTCTTAAGAAGATGTTCACTTTAAACCAACATTTAGAACCTTAAATAGCAAGTATTGTCCTTTCATGTGTAATCTATTGCTTTTAACATTTGTAAGTCATATAAGTGTGATGTGATTTGCTGAAGAGGGCCCACCAGCTCAGGTTAGCCAGCAAATTGCTCTTTTTAGTAGTAATTTCTATTCTTAGGTAGTTGAATAAAAGAAATTGTTATTACCATTTCATTTCAAATCTATGTAATGCTTGTATTTAGGCTCAGAGCTTTTGTATTTGAAAGAAATGAAACTGGTAACACATTTGCTGTAGGAGTAACTTTTGTCAAATATAGACAAATAACTATGAAGCTCCTGGTAGTTTTATTTTTTAACTTTTCAAATTGTTGCAAATTTTAAAACTTTTTTTCCTGCGTCATAGTTACCAATACCAAATTGATGTTCATTTTGATAAATTAGCAAGTATTTTTATGTACAAGAGCAGTGTTTTATTTATGCTCTTCTTCACTGCTAAAGCTCCATAGAAACATAGAATATCCATTTAAAATCCAGCTAGATTTTTCCTTTTTCCAAATGCCTTTCAGAATTTCACTGATTATTAGAAATATCCTTCAGATTTCTGCAACATATTGATGATTATTGCAAACACTGTCTTTTTGCTTAAGCATCTCTTCTTCTTATGTCCTATATGTACATCTGGAAACAGTAGCTGCATCTTCTCAGCCTTTGATTTTCCTTGGGTCAAAGAAATCTCAGTCCTTAAAACTACTTTTAAAAATTCTTCAGACAGACCATTTTCCACCCCATCCATCTGAGCAGGGTTGTTTTTTACTGAATGTGAAATCATTTTTTTTTGTTAAAACCTGAATTGTGCTGTTAGATGAATTCTGTTCTGTGCTGTGTATCTGCAGAGCTGCTGTGTTCATCTGACTTGGGTGTCACATTTTCCTTTGCACAGTACTTGATTAGGTTTGCAGAAGGGGACTGAAGTGCCTTCTTTGCATTATTTTCGAGATGTGGTTGCTTGAGTGCCCAGATAGTTTCTAGTTAACATGTTTCAGCCTTGTAGCAATTATGTAGTGACAATTAGCATTTCAGATATTTCTGTATATGCCATTGACAGGCTCTGAAGTTTCTATGGAAAACGATGATTATGAGCCCATCAAAATAGCTTATAATTGCTTTCCTAAGTCTCTCTTTTTTTTTTTTTTTTTGGATGAGAAAATACGATAAAAAGCATCATGATGCATTATTCAACTGTGCTTTTTTATACTCTAAATACACATTGATGTTCACCCCCTGAACTTAGGTTATCATTGCATAGAAAACTGGTGTGTCCTGAGGCTCCTCTTGGTCTGTGTGGCCAAACACTTGCCCAGTAATCACCATATCAGTGATAAAACATGATCCTGGGTCCTTTCTGCCCCTTGCAGGACATGCTCATCTCTTGGCTGCACCACCTCAATGTGGTGAATCAGCCTTTTTTAGAGCAGAGCACAGCATTGTGGTGGCTCCGCTGCAGCCAGGAAAACTTAGAACACTTGTGTGGAAAGCAGAGAATATATCAGTGTCAGCCCAGTCTGCAACAGCCTCATTCAGCTCTGGGCCCCACGCCAGATTTCACGTGGTTTCATTGCTTCTGCCTTGTAATGGATAATAGCACTGCTGCAGCCAGCTCAGGAGGGCTTCTGATTTTAAAGTCTGGGCTGAACCTCTGCCACAGGGTCAGAGACACTGTAGATGGCCAGATTCTGTTCCACAAAGCAAGTTACTGATTTCTTGACCTTACCATGAATTTTCTTTTGTTTAGTATGAATATGGACAATGGTACTATTCTGGTTTTAAGAAAAAAATTATTTCATGTAAAACCTCTCCCTTGCTTAGATGATTGGAGGAGTATATGATCTGTCTTAAGAACTTTTAAAAGTTTACTTAATTGTTTAGTATGAGACCACTAATAGTGAATTAATTTAATAGGCAATATATATATATTGCCATATTACCAATTTGCTCTCTACTCTTACTTAGACAATCTATTTCCTCTCTTTTTAGGGTTTTTGTTGTACATGTACTCTAACCCAAAATTTAACCTCTGGCATAATTGGGTAGATCATAGATATTTATATGTGGATGTTTAAGTGTGCCCTAGACTAGGGCTCAAACTTTTCTTAGAAAAAAGGTGAGAATATTCTGTGAGAGGCTCTGCATCAATGAGGATGAAGCCTGGCAAAATTTCCATCCATTTTGGTGAGACTGAGATTAGATACTAATAAATACAGTAAATATTTGGATTTCAGAAGATATATGAGTAGTTATTGATAGAGATATTTTAAGAAAAAAAATTACTGAATTTTAAAGAAAAGATATATTTGTAGTATTTATTTAACCTTTTTTTTGGGTGTTTTGCCAAAATCTCTCCACCTTAATTTTGCTATAAAATGCTAAGAACCCTACTAATGTATAAAGAGGAGACAATTTTTTATTAAATTATCGATTCTAGAGCGCATTCTCTAGAGTTGCCTGTGACAGCCTTTTGCTGTCTTGCCTGGTAATTTCAATTACACTTTCTCCATATGGTAACTGGTTTTTCTTATGAGCAATTTGCTTTTTTTTTCCCCAGTGCACCTTCTCTTTTGCACTGCTCGTTTCTTGGGAAGTTGTCTCCAGTTCAGGACTCCAGAGGGATGTGTCAACCTTTCCTTGCTCTCTCTCTCTGTACTTTATAGCCCCAATCCTGCAGAGATGAGGGTCAGGAATGGTACCCACAGCCAGGTCTTGCAGGTTTACTCTGTGCCACTCGAGCCAGCAGCTGGATGTGACACCAGGGGCTGCTCTGATGAGCCTGAGGTGATCCTGGGATGATGTGGCAGAGAGATTAAATAAAATAGGTGGGGTGGTGCTCCCAAGGAGTTACTCACGGTTTTAATTTGTGGGCAGGGTTTTAGAAAGGTGTTTGCTCTGGTGCCTGGACTAGAAAATGCAGAGCTCTGCTCTGAGAGTTAACACTGCCGTGCCAAAATCCTTGCAGATTCCTGGACATGGGAACAGGGAGAGTCTCCTGGTGCAGCCTGGAGCTGCAGTTTCCTGAGCCTGCAGGGAAGGGAGGGGAGGGGATGGGAAGGGAACACGACTGCCAGTGTCTTCTGCTGGGAGCCTGCCAACAGGAAGCAACTTTTTCATTTTTTTAATCCTTTGTGGAAGGCTTGGCCGTTCCCAACCATTCCAGCCCTCTTTCTGGGAAGCAGTGTCCTTCTTCCAGGCAGTCTCAGGAGGAGAGGCTGCGGGGTCTTGGGCTGCATTTTCCTCCTTGGGATGCACGACTAGGAGCTGCACAGAACTGTTTTGGGCCCCTTTAAGAATATCTATATTGGGATGTGTAGGCTTCTATTTTATTTTGGGCTTTTCGTTTGCCTTTGATTAAATTTTCCTCCAATTCTTAAGCTGCTCTGCACCATCCAGGCATCCACAGATGGAGAAAGTGGCCAAGCAGTGCCTGGAATGAGATGAGGAGATGGAGGTCTCCACAGCAGCTCCTCCCTTCCCTGCAGGGCGACAGAAGAAATAGATCCTCAGGTGCCTGTAGGCTGAAGCTGTGGTATATTAAAGTAAATTACTTTTTCTTTTTTTTTTTTCCCTTTTGAGTTATTTATTATTATGCTTTTGCTCAGTTATCAAATTGGAAGCAAATGGTGGAAGAATTTGCTTTGCATGTAAATGAGAAAGACTGAAACTGCTTCTCTTCGCCGTGGCACTTTGTGTACAGTTTCCTTAAGCCCAAATGGCTAATCTTTCCATAATGAACTTGAGGATGTCTTTTCACACGAGTAGTTTCAGTGACTTTAGTGAGATTTCATGCATTAATAGGCGAGCAAGATTTTACCTTTGAGAGTACCAAATCCTTTTGGAAAAATCCTATAATATTTAAGTAGAAAAGAAACCAAAGAATTTATAGATTAATGACTCAAGCCTTAAGAACCTGAGGGAGGGTTTTCATAGATTCTTTGAAACATCTGGTAACATTTTGCCTTAATGTTTTGTTTACATGGGGTTAATAAACTGAGCAGCAGCAATATAGAATTGTAGGGAAGTAAGCAAAGTCTAGGGGAAGAAGCAGTAGAAACCACCCTTATCAGCAGTCTATTAAGAAATAGAAGTTTGTAACACTTTATTAATGTTTTAAGGGGCATATTAATAATTATTCCTCTTTATGAAGTATTTAAAAATGGAATTTCCATATAAAGCATAATCATATATCCTGTCACATTTAAATGCAGAAATAGAATTCTTGTTCTGTGCTTTAGGGTTTGTCCAAGCATCAGTAAAATTGGTTCTCTTTCCTATTGTACCTGCCAAATGTAATCAACCTAACCAAAGGAATGTGGTCTTTCTTGACCTATAAATATACTAAATATATTTTGTATTACACCTTGCAGTCGTGACTTGGGCACATACCCTGTAAGTCTGGCTGAGAAGGAGGGAGGCTACCTGCTTTCTGTTTAACTACCTTATCCAGGTAATGGCAATTTCAATCAAAATCTGTAACTCATGAGCTAAGATGGATCTAAGTTAGACATTTTATAAGTGGTAGTTATTAAGAATAAACCAGCACTGCAGGATTTGGCCTTCTGTGGTGACACAAATGGAGTCTTTCAAAACGGGCAAATGCAAACCAGGAAGACCAGATCATATTTGAGACGACTGTGCTCATATAAACTTGTTTGTTGGGGGAATTAAGTGTCAGTGATTTATAATTCTGTTTGTGCAGCACAGAGCACAGAACTACACGAGCTTGTCTGGGAAATCTGCACAACTGCCATTGGAAGAGTGGGGCCTTTTCCCCCCTCGCTGTTACAAGGATGAGCAGATGTTAAGCATCGCTTCACTGTTTTATGATTGAGATTTATAAAGGCCAGCAATATGGATTGAGAAGGCTCTAGGTATGTTTTCTGTTAGAGGCTGATAAAAGAAATTAATGGCATCTGGAATTTTAAAGAAAACTAAAAACGGCTTCACTTAAAACAGCAGCCATAAGAGCAAAATTAACATTCAGAACAGCGATGGCTGATTCCTGAGAGAATGTGTGGATGGTGTTGTTAATGGTTATCAATGTATGGGAAAAGGAGAACTTGATTTAAAACAATTGAGCAGGGGAACAGTATATGAATCACTAGGAAAAAAGGGAGATGTTGGCTGTATTTCTGAAATGTAACAGTTCAGGCTACATAATGAGAACTTTTTTATAAGAGTGAAAATTCAAATAACTTACCTCTGATGTCCTCTCCCTGAGTAATAAATGTGCATGATCCCCACAAAAATTCTGTTCTTATATGCAGCCAATGTGCACAAGAAAGTATATTGCTAATTTTTCACTCTCTGTAACGTTTCTAATCATTAATGGTCTTCATTATAATTCAGTTATTCTATTTTAGAAAAGCCTGACAGTTATGCCAAATTATTTAGGGATGTATGAGATTCTATGGATGTTTCTCCACTGGATACTAGAATGAAAAGTGACTATTTGTTCTTACAAGATGAGAAAAATGATTTGTTGCAGATTTAGAGTGCTTTATGACTAGCCAGTAGCATCCCTGGCTGTACCGGCAAACACAAACATTTGAATCACAGAATTATGAAATATAGACTCAAAATGGTATAAAACACTGTTCTTGGGTTTATAGTTTTTCCCACTGTTTGGTGAAGTGCCCAAGCAATCTGTGATTAGCTCTGTCATATGGACTAAATCCGTGGGCTTATTTTTTAAATCTCTCCTACCACCTTGTAACCAGCACAGTTGTTGGAATTCCTTTCTGACATGAATTTCCATTTCCCCATTCACAAGCACATACCCTGTCAGAATCCTGGGGGCCTGATTTAAATGGTTATCAGTGTCACTGTGGCACACAGTCATTTTCTGGTGCCTGTTTTCTCCCTGGCTGAGGATGTACCATCCTTATTTGCTTAATAAATGGGCAGTTAAGGGTCTTCATTTTTTATGCTTGCGGCACCTTCATGTTTTATTATTATTTTATTCTTTCTATTTATAGATTTTACATTAACATTTGATGAATTTTCCACATAAATGGCAATGCTCGATGTAATTCATATCACTCTTAATATGTACAATTTGCATATATTATCCCGAGCAATGACCTAGTAAATGAATTAAATAAGCCTTGGTTATATGAATGACGTATCTAAGCCCATTTAGACAACAAAAGCCAATACCTCACCAAAGCAGGGCAGTACTGAGAAAACACAGATACCACCTCAGAACATCCTATATATTGTAATTCATCCCAACCTGCAAAGACACAAGCACCTTCAAAGAGTGAACCAGTGTCTGAAGTAAACTAGTTAAGGGTAATATTTTCAGTTCTTTCAATGAGCCCAAATCGTGAAGAACAAATCCTCCAATGAGTTGCATATGTTTTTTATTAATTTCCAGCCTAAAACCATTAATTATATCAATTATGTAAAAGCAGCAGAGAAAGAATTGTAATTGCTTGCATTGTGCAAGCCACGCTGGGCCCCTGGCTATTCCTCCTTCAGGAGCTGCCACAAAACAACCATTTAAGGAAAACAGACTTGCACGTGTTTGGAGTGACAGAGCAGGAGAGTTAAGAGAGTCTAGGTAGGTTCTGTGTGTCTGCTTTACCTGATAACCATCAGGATACCATCCATTATTCCAGCTAACCCAGATCAGAAAGAGGCATCTTCTGAAAGTAGTGGGATCCATTTGGATTGTGTAGCATTCACATTGCTGAGACAAGATAATCACTAAGATTTCTACCATTACTGCAAGAAACTATCACCATATGACTTGAATAATATTAAGGAAGTAGTTATTCCTTTAGTGATCATTCAGTGTTAATATTAATTTCCTATATTATTAAATCTCTCTGTTGTGGTAATGCTTTTGCTTTTCTTTTCTCACTGATTCATACTTAACTTATTGGACCTGATTCTGGTTTCTCACAGATTCTTACTTTAGCTTCACAGGAGCTATTTGTGATTTACATTAATTTCATGCTATTGGAATTATTCCCAGCAATCTTATTGTGAGTTTTTCCCCCTGTCCTTACAACTGTTCTTTGCTTTCCCTTTGGAAACTATGGAAATGTTAGGCTTTGCCTACAGAAACTAATTATTTCAGGCTAAACTTCTTTGTTTTGATGGGGAAGAAAGTTCTATAGAAGGGTGTACAATGAAGGCATTATACTTGCACCATATTGAGAAAATGTATCTGTACATTTATCCCAGTATACTTTTGTCTGGTGAAATACTTGTTGGGTTTTTAATTGATTGCTGAATCTTCCAGCACTCCACTGAACCTTCACAGTTCCTTCAGTAACTGGAAAGACATATTGATTCATTACCAGTTATATTTGATGGATGTGACAATCTATTTCCCTGGATGCTCTTGACAAAACTTAAACTAAAAATACAGTCAAGAAAATATGGGTAATAACTCCTCAGAATTTTAGGGGAACATCCCAAACACCCTTTGAAAGCCAACATGTTGGGTGTTTTGGTTTTTTTTTTAATAGTGCCTAATTCCGCATAAAGAGCCAGCTTGCTTTTGAATCCAGTTCTCCTCAACTATCTAGATGAAGAGGCAGCTTCCTCTGGAAAGGAACAATCCCCAGTCTATTTTATAGCAAAGGCAGAAGCTTTTCTGCAGCTGAAATCCCCATATGGAGAACACTCGACTGCCAAATTTCTATCTATTAAGTTGAATAGGATCCAGCATATGTGGCTCCCTTGATTGCAGTGCTGACCGAAATGTGCAAAGAGAAATGTGTTCTTTTAAACAGACAGCTCCTAAGACAATTTGGGCTTGAAGACTTGTAAAATTCAAGTTCCACCTGTATATGTGCAATTATCAAGGGAAAAAAACCCCGAGCTCTACCATTTTCTGCTCCTGGTAAGAAGCAGAGCATACCAGAGAGCAAAGCAGTTGCTGCAATCTGCACTAGCCAATTTCTCTAGTTCATTTCAAAGTAATTTCAACCTCTTTTTTTTATCCTTCACTAGGCCTCTCAGATGACAAATCCAGGTTTCTAACTCCTTTCTATTGGTAGGAGGATGTTCTGTTCCATCCAGGGGTAAGGCTTTTGTTAGACACGTGACACCAGGTCACTTGGGTAGTCCAAAATTGCCGCATTATGGACAGTTCAATGCAGAACTGCAAAACCTACCCAAGAAACAGTGGATACCTGTGGACATATTTGTACTTGAGGGATTTGGTTATAGCTGGGTCTGTTCAGTCTTCACACACACCTTTGGTCATTTTAGACTGAGCCACAGGACTGATCAGCTGCACTGACTGGAAGACCTCACCTAGTTTTGTTATCTCTGAACCCTCCTTATAAGACCTCTGAGCTGACGGTGAAAGCAACTTTGCAGCAATTAATTAGAATTTAATGGAAGAAATGCAACAGCAGCTTCATGCAGTTAGGAAACTTCTATGGTAAGCTAATTGCTGGCTCTGGTTTGGGAAGAATCCTGCATGTTGGAGTGTGTTCATGCCAGTTATGTCAGAGGAACACAGAGTAATCCAGGACTCAAACAAGGGGTAGCTCCAGCAGAGCACCTGGCACTGTGTCCCCCTGCACCACGTTGCTGTAGTTGTATGTGTCCATTCTGTGCGTGTCCAGCTCTGGGTTTTGCAGTTGCTCTCACTCGGGTAGAAAACCCTGCCTGGACAGTAGCACCTGAAGGGTTTAAGCTTCCTGTTGATTTTAGGGATTGGTTTGAGACCTGGAAGACATTGAACCAGATGGGCACCTAAGTTCAGATCAGTGTGTCAGCCAGGAGCAAAGAGGCCACCTGAGACTGAGCTGTAGTCATTAGAACATAAACTGTTCCAGTTCCTGACCAGAGATGGGGGGACAGCATTCTCCTTTATTGTTACTCCATTTATGGTGTCAGGTTTATGGAAAGTCTCTGAGAATCAGTGGGATGTAGGCATTTAACCTGCTTAAGTACTTTTGTAAATCCCTTTGGACATCCACCTAAATTGCTAGGCATGGAGAGCTTTATGTTTTCAAAGGCAAAGTAAGGACATTAAGTAATTAATGCCCACAATGCCTCTATGATCTGTCACCATCTAGATGGACAAGGAGACTGAAATGAAGGAATTTAGGTTGCATGGAGATATACAGAAATTTGGGATCTCTTGATAATCAACCCAGTTATTTCCTTCCTGATATTCTGCCTTACTGTTATTTGTAGATGATTAAAGTTGGATCCATAGACTTCCTGCACAAATGAAGTCTCAACTCTGACTCACCTGCCATCCTATTAAGAAAATATAATAGAAAATGAGGACATATCCCATGTGTTTTCTCAGGTTTCAATTGTTTCCAGAGGCCCAGGCAGCATGGAAAAGTGGTTAGCAATGCACTAACATTGAACAAAATCTTTCACAAACCATGTGTCGCTGAACGATTGCTTTTTGACGTGATGTGCAAAAAAATTTCTTCTTTTTTCTTCCTTTTTTTTTTTTTTTTAATCTGCCTGACTCCATTGACTGAATCTCTGCAATAACAATGTGAGTTGGATCATTTAGGTACAAAGAGGAGAGCAGCAGTTATATGCTAGGTTTTTTTAAGTGGAGAGGTGATTTGATTAGACAGATAACAGCTGGAAACAAGTTTTGAACCAGTGTGTATGGGATGGCTCCTGTCCTCAGCAGAATATGCCAAATATGGCTAAACCCTACAAAATGTGACGTCAAGACTGATCAATCCCATGTGCCACAAAGGTAGATATTAGCCTCTCTAAGAACCTACCTCAAGACCATGGGAGAAATCCCACAGTGAACTGATGAGATGCCAGCTAGAGATGCCATTGCACACTGGGTCAGGAAAGCTGCCCAGTGGTGTGGAGGGACTGTGGCCCTTCCTCAGCTTGCAGAAACAAATCCCACGTCCAGAAGTATCTCCAGTCACTGTGCATGCTGTTCAAGGGTATGGTTGGATCTCAACCAAGTTTATTGTCGGCATTTATATTAAAAATGATGAAGACAAAGACTCTTCAGCAGGAGGGAAATTCAGTTTTACTCCTGATTTTGGAATACCTAACAGATTAAAATAACCCCCTACCAGACTTCCTTAAAGAAGAAACATCAGAGTTCAGTATGTGTCCTGTGTAGTCTTGAGCTCAGCTTTAATAAATTAATCAGTGCTGCATGAATATTCATTGAGCAGAGATGTGAGGAGTAAAGCTAGACAGAACTTAAGAAACATATTTGCAAATTTTATTTTCAAAAATTATTATAATTTCATAATTTTACTATCCTTTTGGTTAGCATTTGAGTCTTAAAAATGCTTTATGATGAGTTTTAACTCTTGGTAATGCTATTCTCGATGTCTTGGCTTTAGGGGCACCTTAGGACTTTTGGAATTAATTATTTTTTAAATAATTTGTTTGCAAAGCCTTCATTTTCTGGGCACTATACATCTAGGAGAGTGTTGCTCTCTTGAAGTATGACATGGAAGACAGCTCTGGTTGTACAGCCCAGTAGTAGCAGAAACAGAATTGAGTCCCAATCCATTTCTCTAAGCGCAGAGCCATGCTGTGTTTTCAGTTGAAAGCTCAGGTTTATTTCTTTCTTATTAATTTTTCTTGGTATGTTGCCTCTGTGATACTATTCCTGGCTGAAACCTGGTCTGTAGATTCAGGAAGTTTATTTTCAAGCTTTGTCAGTTCTGCTCTTGCTGCTCATTCAGCCTGGAAAGTCATTTCCCCAAGGATCTGTGGACTAATTTGAGATTCAGAAAGCTTGGATTTCTCAAAAAAATTGCTCGCCCTACCTATTTTTCCCAATTCTTATGCTTTCCCCACTTGGACTCGCATTTGCCCAGGAGAACCAGAGAAAGTTGGCTTTTTCTGAGCCATCTGTGCAACACAGATAATACTGTCATCAAGGCACTTGCAGGACTGCATTGCATTTCACCACCGAGACAGTGTCTGCTCAGTGTTCATCCTGTGCTGCGTTGTGAGCTCCAGGCACATGACCTCACTGGGCTTTGAACGCTTGCAAAATAGGATCAGGAAATATCTCTGTGGTTTTCTCAATGTGGAAGTCCTTTCACAATGTCTGAAGAGCTCGGCAACTTTCAGTTGTGCATCCTAAAAATAATCGTTTAAAGAAGCAGAGGTGATGGCAGGATATTAGTTTGAATTCTTTAAATTTTTTCAGTTATAGACAGTAGTAACTTTCCTGGCTACACTGAAGTCAGTGACAGAACTTCCAGTGCCTTTATGAGGCTGGAATATACTGGCATAATCTTAACCACCTAAATGGTTGACAGCTAGTAAGAACCAATATCAATTTCTCAGATATTAGTAGTATAAATATAAATAAGTTTTACCATAAAAAGTAACATGCAAATATCTCTAATTGAAGAAGATCCTTTACTTTCAGTTGTGAGCTCAGAGGATCCTAATATTGAAATATACTGCAGGATTTATAAGCATGGGGGTAGAACTTTCTGAAAGTTATGGCTGGTATCTGAGAGCTGTAACATTTACAAACACTAAATGAACAAACCCATATATTTTTATGCTTGCCATTCCAGACCCATGAAACTTATCTCAAAGGTTACGAGACAAGGGGCTGAAAATGATTCCATTACACAATTGCTGCAGGGAGTTGCTGAGCACGGTAATTAATTGCTGGTGTATTCATTTGCGGGGAGGAGCAGCAGAAGGAAAATATCTCATTGAATTTGGAATTGTATTTATTCATGTATGCACTGTGGTGTTACAGCACAATTATTATCTGACACATTGGAAGCAGACTTGTGCTCCATTAGTTGCTGGAGCTATGTGCTATTATTGGATGATCTGCTGCAAAAATGCACAAAAGATTTATTTTGAGAGATGCAGTCGGGATTATAATTGATGCCTCACAGATCTCAGCCTGGCATTCTCCAAACCCAGCCAGAGAAGCAGGAAGCTCAGCTTGGCATCCTCAGACCCTGAAAATGATGAGGTGTCCCCAGGGCTGGTGGGAGCAAAGCTTGGGCTCCCAGATCAGCATCTCCTGTGAGGAACTCGGGGTTTTTATCTGTGTCTGGAAGGAGACACAGGGGCAAAGCCAGCCTGTGCTCCTTTCCAGTTTCCAGTGCAGTGCTGGCACCAATCCACAGGCAGCTGCTCATCCAGCATTCCTGGCTAGAGGATCATTTCAGCAGCTATATGATATGTCAGCCAAGAAGAAGCAAGGAGAAAAAGTAGAGTTATGAAGTTAAACCCTAGAAAATAAAAATTGCAGACAGCTGCAGTGTAGCAATGGCTGCTGGTGAGGGTAATAGTTTATTCAGTGATTCTGCTGCGTAGTTTCTCATAAAACCTCACAAATCCTACTCCAAGAATTTTCCCCTGAATTGTTCATTATTGTTTGCATGAAGTTTGTGAAAACTGACGCGACAACAGCTCATGTGAAGGTTTATGCTTTGGACAGCTTCTGAAAGAGTAACTGTGGAGTAAATAGTGATTGTAGGCAGAACTGTGGTGGTGTGCCAGTGCCACCCTCCCAGGAATGAGGGTAATACTATAGTATTATAGTGTGCTTTGCATCTCTCAGTTGTAATTCCGACCCCACCACTCTCAGCCATGGAGAGTGTCGTGGGAGAGTGGAGGTGGGACGTGCACGATCTGACAGCACTCCAGATGTTGTGAGCAGGGAGATGTGGAGTATATCCCACCCTGCCACAGAAGGCAGCAGGCTCTTCCCATTCCCATCTTTTATCCACAGCATTGTCCCTGCGAGTGATGAGGAGCTCAGTTGTGTCCTTGTGCTGCCAAGAGCAGCTCCCGTGGAGCCTCATGGGTGCCAACATTGTGCCTTCTAGAGTGAGGTTGTTTTACACAAAGGAGTAGGAGAATCAGGTTTGGAATGATTATTCCCGAGGTTTTTAAAAATAAACCAACTGCTTCCTCTAGGCCTTCTAAACAAACAGCCTAAATGAACATGAAATTAACCTCTCCTTCCTCTCAGTCTGATGAAAGAAACAAATGAAAGAGATGACAGGATTATATTACTCTATTAATATGACAGATTCTAATTTGTGATAAGAAAGGAACCTCATTCACTGCTTTATTACTTTCAGAAATTCTAAAATCAATGCAAGATATGCCATAAACATCATTCTTGGCAGGCACTCATTGAGGTGAATGTATAACTCAAAGATAGCTTGAGCTGAATTCTGACCAATTTAGCAAGTAATAAGCAAGGCGATAAGAACATTAAAAAGAAGAGACAGTAACAGAGTTAGGAACAGATGGTAGCCATAAATAATGCTGAAATAATAATAATATTTTATATTTATATATGATGCCTTTCAGTCTGGAAAATCCCACAATGCTTTACAAAACTGAATTTAAAACACAAACTTAAACTGGAATGCACCATTCCTGGTGTGAAATATGACAGTTGTTTGAGAGCCCAGGCAATGCCAAGTTGTTTGGGACAAGAAGAGAATAAGAATTTTAGTTCATTGCTGCTGCACTAAAAGCTTGAGTTGAATTTTATTTCTTTCCTGTCTTCTAATCTATTTAATCTATCATCACTGGTAGCATCTGGATATTCTGCTGTAATACATTGCTATTATCCATAAAGAACACTCTCTTCACTGTTAATGATATCAGATGCACGGTTGACTTTATTTATTGAAAACTCTAAATGATCAGCAATTTGGCATTCTCNTTTCTCCCAAGGCCAAGTAGCAGCAGTAGTTAGTGTGTCCTTGTGCAGGGAATATTAACTCCCATGTCAGTCTAAATTCTGAAACCCTTGTCTTTCCCTGCAGAACATAATTGCTCCTTCCAAACACTTATGTAGCTCAGCCCAACTTGAGGCTGTCTTCTGATCTCAGATAAAGCCAGGCAATCCTCCTGGCTTTAGTGGGATTATGCCAACATGAGTGAAACTAAAATTTACCCCCCAGTAGAGGGGAGCCGATAGGTGCATAAGGCACCGTGTGATGTTTGAAGGCTGCAATGGAAAAGTGCTGGAGGATAAGAGGGAAAAACCATAAGCTGTGTACACAGAGCAATGGAAACTATTTAAAGCAGCTCCAGCCCCAAATATTCTGTGTAGTCCCTTCACAAGGAGAAAGATGTTACATGATAGCCTGGATATTTGAGTGATAAGGCTCTGCACTGTAGAAACAATATAAAATAAAAAATACTGAATGCTTCTGAGTGATGAATGATGCAATCTATTTGCAGGAATGATGAAAAATGTCAAGAAGGGATGTTGGTTAAACTTAATTCATCTTTAATATTTTCCCATTCAGGTCTGTAGGAGTCATAGCCAGTGTCTTCCAGTTCCAAGCTCACATTTTCAATAATGGCACCTGCAAGGACTCTGTGTCAGATGAGTTTTACATAAAGCTTGTGGCAACTGCCCTGGAAACAGTAGAATTACTGTGGGGTACTGGATACCCTGGAATACTGGAGCATTTTTTGAACATGGGATGTTCCCTTGGAAAAACAGAAAAAAAAGTTGGGGACAGGGCTTTATCTAAAATTAACTTTTTAACCCTTCTTGAAAGCTCTGCTAGCTTTGCACTCATTGAACAGGTGTGGCTCTCTGAAAGTGGGCTGGATTTCTTATTCACAGGATTCCTGTGCTGGCACTCCACGTTGTGGTACTCTCATGGCTATTTGAAAAAATATACTGGATAAAATCACATGTCCCATCAGTTAGCAGAATTTAAGCTGGTTCCACTGGATCCAGGTTCAGTTCTACTGTTTTTCAGTTAAACAATATGGGGTTTTGAATGGAAAGGAAGAAAAGAAATATAGAAATTAAATTGTCACATACATAGCAAATATTTGCATAGGTGGAACTTCAGGTTACTGAAGTTGTCTCAAACATAGAGAAAATAGAGTTTAGCTGTTCATTACATGTAAGATATACATTGAAAAATCCACATTAATCTAGCATGTATCTACTTTCCAGGAAATGCAGGTATTTGCTTTAACTATGGCAAATTTGGTAGGAATTCTTGGACTGTCATCTTAGGTGACAACCTGTAACACATATTTAATTCTTATTCATGCCAGCGGGATGTGTATATAAGTAGGCACATACCTACGTGGATGGACTCACTAGTGGTATCTGGGACTGTTGCGAAATTTAAAAGGTTTCTTAATTTTAGACCTGCCTTTGTGAGACACTCGGCATCTCTCATGTTCATTTGTTATTTTACAACACAGTGGATTGGCTTCCTGATTTACTTGTGCAGTTGCATATCTGCAGTGCACCAGACTTTACTTGCAAGTTTAAAGTAAAGTTTATATTTCAAAAATTCAAGATTGGTGACATTGGAGTTGATACTCTGATTTCCAGGCTTTTGTGTCACCAACTCATAGCCTTGGAGTTGATGCCCGGAAGGTTCTAAGGACAAGGACTGTCCATGTAGGCTCTGGACAGTGAGCTTGGTGACCTCAAGCTGCCTCCTGATGGGGGCAGGTCCATGGCTAAGGAGTGTGTGACTGTAAGTGACCCTTATCAACAGCTGCACGAAGAGCCTGAGTTTGGGGTGGACATGGAGCACATCTCCACACCACCGCACAGAGACAGGCAGCTGGCACCGTGCATCCTACCCCCAGCTCTGTCAGGGTTCAGAAATGGGGAAGCTGCTTTGATGTGGGGCAGTGTCTGATAAGAGCTGTGCTGTACTCCACAGCAAGGCAGGCTGGCCCTGCGTGCTGCACTCCTCTGACTACACAGACTCCCTTGGGGATTCTGACTTCTTTGAATTTCCTTTTTTTCTTCTCCTCACCTGAGCTGAGGCAAGAGGAAGAGAAAGATGTGTTTAGTTTATTCTTGCTGCTGTCTCTTCTCTACCTTTCAGGCCTGTCAGTGTGGCAAGATACTCAAATGCTAAATTTGTATGAAAACATAGACTCCAAAAAATTCAATTTTAAAGTGCATTTTAGTCCACTTTATTAGAAATGGGTCATTCAGTAGCCTGCTTTCTGGGTATTGTGTTAGTTGTGTTTTGTCCACAGCCTTATCTTTTCCACACAGACTTCCAGCTTTTAAGAAACCAGTTTGCAGGTCAGTCTGCAGGTACCTAAATATTTCTGTCTGTTTTAAAACCTCAGTACCAGCTGGAATTAAGAAGAAGGTCTGAACACTAAACATACACTACTGCTTACTTAATCACTTTATATACACTCCCTTTGGATGATCTCTTTTGCCCCTCTTCTGGAGGGTGACATTTTTTCTCCCAATCTGTGGTGAGAACACAGTGAGCTGTCTGACCACAGGAACTGCTGCACCTCTCTCTGCTCGTTGCAGATTAGGAGCAGGGGAGGCATCTCTGGCTTCTCTTTTTTTCTTTTTTCCTCCCTCCTCTGTCTTACTTGCAGGACGACTGAAAAAGGACAAGGTTGAGATATTTCCTGAATGTTGCATTGTGCCTTGCCCTGCATGGTGCACAGAGGAGGTGGGGAGAGAGGATGAAAAGAGCTGTGGGACAAACTTGGCTCTTGTGACACACAACTGCTCAGAAAACAGAGGGCTGAGGGAGATTGGGGCTTCAAAACACTCAGGTTGGAGGAGGCAGGGCTGTCAGCTTTTCCTGCGCCAGCCTATGGAATACTTGCTACTCCATATGATTTCTGTTTCTGTCTAGGAAAGTCTTTTTTACAGTAGGAAAAGCATCCTATAAATATTCTGTATTTATTATTTTGCTGGAGTTTATTAAGTATGCTGAACTTAGATCAATAAAATGAGGAGAAGGAGGGAAAATACCCCAAGATAAAAGAAACTCGGAGAGCTGTGTGTTCCAGAATAAACACAGCACTCCTTGAATGTCGTACAGGCACTGTTTGTGCCTGGCTTCCCAACAGGGGTTCTTGCACATCCAGTAACATTGTTTGTATTTTGTAAATTAGCAGATGGCTCTTTGATACAAAGGAGAATGTGTTCCCACATCAGATCGAGTATCTCTCTTCCTCTCTTTCCCCTCCTCTGATATTAAACAAATGATAGAACACACAACCACAATTGCCAAAAGTAAGGCAGAGAGGGAGCGAAAAAAATTATGTGTAAGTTAACTGTGTCAATTGACACTGACTCCAGTAAAGCAAAGAACAAAACTGATATTCAGATATCCAACATTTCTGAGCTCCAAGTACAGCCAGGTCACTTTGTAGAACCCTTTTTTTGGTTTCCTTCCTGCCGAAGTTGCCTAAATCTCATCAGTTGGGGGAATTACATGGGAAAGAGTTCCTGGTGAAGTGGGAGAATAATTTTGTACTGTCATGTAATCATTTCATAGAAACATTTAGTTTGAAAACCACCTTTAGGATCATTGAGTCCAACCTGTAACCGAGCACTGCCAAGCCCACCACTACACCATGTCACCAAGTGCCACATCTACACATCTCTTAAATACCTCCAGGGATGGTGACTCAACCACTTCCCTGGGTAGCCTGGTCCAGTGCTTCACACCTTTTTTGGGGAAGAAATTTTCTCCAATATCCAACCTAAACCTCCCCTGTTGCAACTTGAGGCCATTTCCTCTTCTCCTGTCACCTGTTCCCTGGGAGCAGAGCCCGACCCCCACCTGGCTCCATGCTCCAGTC
Source organism: Vireo altiloquus (assembly GCA_013396875.1). Lineage (NCBI taxonomy): Eukaryota > Metazoa > Chordata > Aves > Passeriformes > Vireonidae > Vireo > Vireo altiloquus. The sequence goes on along the minus strand of VZRF01012741.1, from coordinate 2,023,568 downwards.
AGAGAGTTGTGGGGAGCAAGGAGGTCCCCTCTGAGCCTCCTTTTCTCCAGCCTGAACCCCACCCCAGCTCCCTCAGACACTCCTGGAGTTCCAGAACCTTCCTCAGCTCAGTTGCCCTTCTCTGGACCTGCTCCAGCCCCTCAGTGCCAGGGTGGAGCCTGTGTCCTATCTGGTGATGCACGTAAGGCATTGTGCCTGTTTACCAGAAGTTGGGCTTGATCTTGGCTGGAACTTCATGGCAGTAATTTCAGTAATGTAACAGCAATTAAATGAGACACTTAGAGACTACATCTGGCTAAAGCATATTCCCCATTGTTCTAAAAAAATCCTCTTTTTAATTGCTACTCTGAAATTTCTTTGGAAATATTATTGCTGCATTAGTCAACTCTCTCCTTGTTTGCTTGAACTTTTGTCTATACAGATAGCACGATGATAAATTATTATGTGTTTCTTTCTGTTTGTGTGTGTAAACTAAATATATAAGAGAAATGAGTGTTCTTTAGGGCTGGCCTTCACTTTTTGATCTATTTGTACAAGACCTGGCATTACTGGGTCCTAGTCTGTGATTGAACTGTACAAGCACAATGGTGCTGCAAATAAATAAATTGCTACCCTGAAGATAAAATTATATTTACTTGCACTTTTCCCTACAGGTCTTTGCACCAGAAGTCTTATATGAAAAAGTACTTCCTCTGCTATTCCTACATCTTCTGCATACATGTCTGGCTCCACTGACCTGACTGACAGTGGAGTATTTGTCTTTGGTCCTAACATGAGTGAGCAGTCCAATAGCTGTGATGGTGTAGAACAAACAAGTAAAAGGCTTTGTTCTCCTGAAGCTTTACCTGACGTGGAGCTTGTGTCCAAAGGTGGAACAAAGGATGTCTGCTTTTCCCTTGAGCACTGTGTAGCACTTAAGGGGAAAATTCGCCAAACTACTCATGCAGAGACTAAAAGGATAGGATAAAACAAAGATGGATTTAATGCTCATTAACAACAAGTATTACTCTGAGCAGAGGAAAGAAAAGTAAGAGAAAAATTTGCATTATATATAGGAATAATATGTACCATGGAAAAATGCATATCCAATACTAAGCATGGGCCCAAGGCCAACCCTTCTTTTTTACCATCATTGAGAGAATCTCCGTTGACTTCCAGGGGACTTGAATGAGATCCAGCTCCAAATCTGGCTTTCTTAGCTCATGAATACTCCTCTTGAAATTAATGATATTTCTTGAAGTGGGAAGGTAAGACAGATTTTTGGTAGTACAACTCTTGCCCTCAGCCCTTCATCATATGATTTGAGAGAGTGCCCTTTCAAGGTAATGCCTGCTATTGACATGCATAAATATCTACAGGGATTTGTTCTGCTTTCTGAGGATGGGAGTTTTTGGGCAAATACAGGGAGATAGCTGAACTATCTGGAGAAGTTTGAGGAGTCACCAATCTACTCTCTAAATGTTCCTAATATAATTCATAGTGTGGACAGGAGAGAAATCGTACATTAGATTAATTTGCTCATTAATTTGACTGTTTAGTGACTAATCCATCCATGGGCACTCCTCCTTCTTGCTCTGTATTTGTCACCTGAGCATAATTGTGAAGGTATTTCTGAGAAATGGGAATGCATCTCTGCACATTTTAGCTCCGTGTCCTGAGCAGTGCTGCAGCTGAGCCAGGTCACAGAGGTTCCAGGGGTTGTTACAGGGTTTTTGTTTGATGAACATGTGTATGTGAGACCTTTTCACTGAATACAGTGTGTTCTGAGTTAAAACACAATTCCTGACTGTTCCTTTGACATGCAACTGTGAAACTCATTTTCTGCGACACAAAAACATGAACGTTGTAAAATTTGCATTTTTCATGAATATTCATTTAATATTTATAATTATTTTAGTCTTGCTTACATACTCCCCTTGTTTTCTAATACTCAAACTGGCTTTTTAGTAATTAATTTGAATTTTGGTACTAGCAAGTGGCGTCTCCTATGAAGCCTATTACAAACATGGCACATTGTTCTAAATTGCAAAATAAATAATTGTCTAGAACGGTGACACATTCAGCAAAATGGCTCTACTCCCGTTTGACAGGGTGAACGCCTATGTGCTTTTCAAAGCAACTAGTTTAGCACTCTTCATTTAAAAAGAGGGAAGGGAGAGGAGAGAGAAATGCCACTCTGAGAACAGCTTGTCTCATGTTGACCTACTTTCTCCACCAATCTGTGTGCAGCCGGAGCTGCTGTTGTGTTGACACTACATATCTAAGCTAAAGCAAAACCAGCAGAATCCGTGGCCTTAGAGATTGGCTCTAGAGAAGACAAAAGGCCTTCTGGGTTTGATATGGCTTTTGGATGTGCAGGCACGGCAGGATGGGGATAAAGTGAGCTGATTTTCAAAACTGACTCCTGTGCCTCCCCTTCCCTGTGAGATCTGAAGTAGATTTTGCTCACCTAACGAGGCCACTCTGTGTCTAATCTCTGAGGTACATTTATGTCTGAAGCAGGTGGTGTTGGTCCAGGCAGGGTCTCCTTATCTGCATGGGAGATGTGGTCACAGAACTAAATTTCTTATTCTTATCGGCATTTTCTCTCCTGCCAGGAAAATCAGAAAACAAAGGAAAAGGGGTGTGTCTATGAGAAATGCAGGGATGACCGTTTTTCATCCCTATCTTTGACTCCCTTTCATCCCCTAGAGATTATTTGCAGAGGGTGCACATTAGGGTAACCATAGAGCTCCCCATATCTCATACAGAGGGAAGAAGTTTTGTGCTGAGCCTGCAGACCAGGGAAAGGAAACCTTTTTTTGTATCTACATATCTACATAAGGGTTAACTCTGTGCTGTTTGTAAATGATTGGATCCAGAGGTTCAATTCATGATCTTTGGGTTTCGTTTTTTACTAGCTATCATTAATTTTTGAGAGGACATCATTTATGATGCACTTCACATCTACAACTCCTGCTGCCTACAGTGGGAGGAGGAGCTGCTACCTCTTGAGAAATGGGAGTAAAAAAATATGTTGTGTCGATCTGCATCAGTTTCATCATTTCAACCAATGTTTTCACAAAAGCTGATCTGTGCTGTACAAAGAAAATACTACTCCTTTGCCCCTGAGAGGCTCATGTCCTTTAATGGAAATGAATACAGTTTATTCTTAGCAGCTTCTTGCAGAAACCTCCAGTAATGTGACTTCTCTCCAAAACGTCTTTTTTATGACTAGTTGTAACTTAGAGCAACAACCCTGTTAATTCTGAGAAGAAAGATGCTAAAACTTTTGCTTCAAAACCATGGCAATTGCTTTACACCATTCTGAAGATTTCTTTTTACAATCACTTTTTTTTTTTTTTTTTTTTTTGCATCTCCTCTAATAAGGGTATCTGTGATAGGATACTGGAAAGATGTCTTGAGCTTAATTTATTTATTTAGGTCCTAAAGAAATTAAGTTGACCTTAGTTTAGTAGAGCAAGTGAAATAATGAGACAAATCAGAGCCTTTAAAAATACCTAAATGAGGTCTAGTAGAAACTACTTACTGCTGGGTGAAATGTTACTGGGACTTTCTCGTACTTTTTCCCAGAACCCTTGTGGGGAATTACAGTACAGATCAGTGGCACATGAACATCAAGTTCACTAACCTGCCTCGCTCTGTGGCCCTCTCATCCCACAGCATCCTGCCTTTTATGAGCTCTTGTGATCTGCTTTTAAAGTGGAGTGAAACAGGCACCATAGGATGGACTAAGAGTCCTTGGTAAAGCCAGCCCAGAGCACCAAGTGCAGTTTTTATACTGAACTTCTTCCCCAGAGAGATTTGGGGATTTTAACATTCACTTAATGCAGCGGGTTCCGCTTCTCCCAGGAACACGCAAGTGGGTGAAAGTTTGGCATCTGTCATTCTGCTGAATGTGTGCTTCTGGGGTAGAGGCTCTCCTCTCCTCCTCACTAAGACTTCTCTGCTGACTTTGCCTATTGCTAAATGTTTCTTGGCTAGCCAAATTTGCCAGCTGATAAGTCGTGTAGGCCACTGGGGCAGGAAGCCTCAGGGGCTGTTTTCAGTGGCTGCTCCCTGGTTTTGAGAGGCTGGGGTTTGAGGGTTTGGGTTTGCATGAGTATCTTGCAATGCTGAACCCTCACTGCCTTGAGAACACCTCATGATCCAAAGGTTCCTACACCTCTGAGCCATGAAATGCAACTGAGAGCTCTGAGGTGGTAAGAACTGCTGTTATTGTAGCCCCCAAAAATTCAATGAAAAGGTACTTTTTATTGAACTGTCTGAATGTGTTGTTTGATAAATTGTTTGGCATACTGCCTGTGTCCTTTGATTTCAGTTAGGAATCAAGAACTTTCCCATTGATATGTGTTAGGAATTAGGTAAAGTCAGAGGTAAGACACTGGAAGGAAAGTGATGATGAAATTATAGGTGGATCACGTGAGTTTTAGACATCAGAGAGAATCACAGCAAAATAGATTGGTTCCCTATACCTGCCATTTCTTTTGTCTGTGCTATTTAATATTTCTCATTAATTTTTAAGCTTATGCTATTTGAGGAATTCCTGTAAAGTACAGATAGTGGTGGGAACTGAGAGTCATGAATTCTAAACCTACCTTTCCTTCATCCTCATTTGGTGGTGTCCGAGCTTGAGGAGCCAGGACAATGTCCAGGCTCTCCATGGTGGGACACCACCTGGGCATGAGCATCTCTCCCTTCCTTACCTTAACATCTATGGAAACCCACAGCAGAAAAAGAGTTTCAGGCAAATCCAGCTAAAGCAACCAGGTCTCTGGTGTGAGTGGTCTGACTGTCAGGACTGTCCTGCTCTACAGGGTGCAGATGCAGCAAAAAAGCTTAGGAAAGGCACTTAGTCTGCCTGCTTCAGTTTACTGTGCTGTGCCACTATTCCTAGCCCTCACTCACTGACACCAGGATGAATTCCTAAACATCTGGAAAGAGATTTGAAAACCTAAAACAATAATTTTACATTTATGCTTAATCAGCACTGTGCATTTGAAGTTTATGTTATTATATGAATGCTCATTGACAAATTAAGGACACATTTTCAAACTCCATTAGAAAAGTCAGTAAATATGAAGTCTTTGTTCATCAGTATGTGGTTTATGATCCTGCAATGTTCTACCTTGTCTTTTATGGATGTGGACTGGAGGGACACAATGCTTTAGTGACTTCTCAAGCAGCAAAGCTCACAGCCCAGTTCCTTGCCAACATTAGAGGTTTGATTTGATTGTGGTGGGTTTACTTCTGCTGAAAGCACAATCAATACCTTGTATTTTCAATACAATGAAGATAAAGAAGTGCATTACATTTTTCAGCAGTAGTTTCACTTCCAGCAGGAACAGAACAAACAAACCTTTCTAGCTGTTTACATGAATAGACTTTCAAGTGTATCCTCTAGTTCCCCTGGGAGGTTAATTTTTAAAACTTACATCATTGGAAGACAAAACTGAGTTAGTGAAGTGCCTTTTTAAAGTATTCAGTGAAATACAGGTTCCCATCCTGCCCAGGTCAGCTGCTGCACATGGACTCTGTGTGACCAGCATGGGACTGGTGACCAGTCCTGTTAGAAAACTGGGCTGCACTGCCTAACCTTGCCCATGGCCTGCTTGTGCTGTCACACCTTGGCTTTTGTCTCGAGCAATGGGTATCTGTTCAGAAGGGCCTTTCCTTCTGCTCAGAGCTGAGCACCACAAGGGTCCAGCATGGAGGTCTGCACATGTCTGGGGGTGCTGCACATGAGCTGTCCTGGGCTGTGCTGAAGTTCTCCTGGGTGCTATGAGAGCTGGGGCTGAGTGCAGGCACAACTAAAACCATATCTGGAATGTGTGTGCTGCACCAAAAGTCTCTTAATTCCTTCAGTCACTCCAGTAAATCTCTTCCTGCAACAAGCATCCACTGGGAGTTGCTCCTGCCCAAAAGAGACCTGTGGGTGAACATCAGTGTCAGAAAGGTTAAGTAACTCAGTCCATAATTGCAGGGACATGTCTATAATTTCAAATTCTCTGTGAGGAAGAGGAAGGCTTTTCTTTCCATCAGACCATGTGGCAATAGAATCTGGCCATCCTGTGCAAATCTTATAGGTGTAATAGTTTCCTCATTTGACACGGATTTTCAAGCCAAGGTGATTAGTAAATCATAAATATAATGCTAAAGTGATCCTTAAAATAAACAACATTCCTTAATTTTAAAATCCCAGGAGATGAGGTTTAATTTCTCTAACCAATCTGGGAATGTGAAAGATTTTCCTGCAGTGCCTTATTGATATAATTTGACCTTGCTCAGCATTGGAGCTCCCTGATGGAGGTGTGGGGGGAGGAAGGGTGTGTGGGCACATATGCACAGTGCTCTTACTATGCCTGTATTCAAATTCTAATTCCATATTCTTGTAAGAACGATCTCACTGGGAACCAAAAATAGCACAGACAATATTCTAGCACAGGAAAATATTCTCACAAGATGATTGTCACACAAATAAGAGGAGTTTCTCTTTAACCCATTCTCTTATCAGCTGAGCTCTCTGCAGGCTCCTCATCTTCTGCCGGTGCTTTGCTTTAGCCATTGGGCAAGAATCTATTCATGAAAAGCAGCAATTTAATGGTAATAAATATCTCTGTGGTTGACAGCATGCCACTAAGCTGGATTTAATGAAGTGTGCTTACCCTGTTTTAACAATATAAAAGTGTTGCTTCAGCGATGGTAATTCGCTGTCTTTATAACAGGGTGTGTTTGGATTTTTGGTGAAACTGTTTTTTCTGGGTCTTTTCTAGCTTTAAACATGCCAAGTTACATCTGCTTCTGCTCTGTTCCTTTCAATGAGATAGCACAAAATGCATGTCTAACCCAGGTTCTTCCTGCCAGTCACAATTTCCTGTATAGAAAGAGAAGGTGAATTAATGGTGATGCCTTTATTTATTTTTATTACTGCTGGACCCACAAACCTTGGTTTTGGAAGAGACTGGGCTGTGTTAGGCATAATAAATACACAGAATAAAAAGGTTGTCCTTTCAGAAAACCTGTCCTCTATGTACTGGAGGGGGATGACAGAGGATGCTGGTGGAGGGTGCAAGGAAACCACAAAACAATTTTGTTCAACACACAAAGCAGCTGAGCAGTTGTCTTTATATAGACACTGGCCAAAGTGAGGAAGAGAAAACCTGAATTCACTTGTTCAAGGCTCCAGTGAGTGGTGTGACCTGGCAAGACCTGCACAGCCAAGGTGGAATCTGATCAGTGCAGGAAACAGATCCACCAGAGAAGGTGCCCAAAGGATGGAGAAGTTGTGTGTTAGAGAAGGGCGAGGTGACAAAGGGAAAGAGGAGGGTTGATCCCATGAGCCGCATTTCATCCAGGTTGTTTTGGGGGAAATGCAGTCTGTAGAGTGTTAACAGTGGTCTTCAAATGAGCTGATCTGTCAAGATGGCATTTTTCAGTGGTGTGGTAATTCCTGGACTTCCATGATAGACATTTTCATACAAATAAAAGCTACCATCCTGTTCTTTTATTTTAATTTGTTTATAGATTATGAAGAAGAGCTGATGGTTGCATATTTACCACACAACAGATGTTCAAAGTTCTCAGGCACATCATCTGCCCAATTGCCCATGGCTTTGTCTATTCCAATTATTTTTTCCCATATGTACACATTGGGTCACATTCCAGCTCTGAGACAAAGAGGGGTTTATATTTTATTCCTCTCCAGAACTACTGAGGTCCTTTGGGCTTCTCCTAAGGCCTGTCACATCCCAAAGAGACCTGAAAACTTGCCCATGGCAGTAACCTGAAGGGAATGACTGACAGGCCCCAGTCAGATTGTCTGGTGATACCTCTTCTATGAAGCTTTTCATTTTGGGTGTGATCCTCAGTTTGCTTATGATGCTTTATTCTATAAACGATACTATACCTTGGATATTCCACCAAGGCTCCCTCCTGCTGGCTGTAGGAGGACTTGGAAAAAACTGACCCAGGAAGTTGCTGGACCAGCTAAAGCAGGTCGAGTATATGGGCAGAGCCTGAGTGCAGGAACAGAGAGGGGATGAATGCTGCCTCCAGACAAGCAAATAAAATTTTGCTGTCATAAGCAGCAGAAGAATTTCTGTCCTCCCTTCTTTTTTGCAATGATAACCTTGGATGTCTCTGTGAGGCAAGGGCTGTCAGTGAGCCTCAGTGCTGAGGGGGATTTGGGAGATTCACTTCCCTGAGAAGAGAAGATGATGCTGGGATCTGCCTGGTGATACCATGGCTCTTCCTGAAGCAGGGTGAGCTGCCTTCCTGGGATTTGGAAGCAGGCCTCACACGTTTTCTTTGCAGGTTGAGCTATTCTGCTGCTCAGCTCCCCTTTGTGTTTTTGTGTCCTTGGCAGAAGCCTGTGCTGAGCAGTGTTTGCTGCTGACGTTCTGGTGCAAGCAGGTGAGGCAGGAAATCTCGGAGCAGCCACGCTGGTTGTAGTGGAGCCCTGACTCAGAGTGATGCAGTCCTGCAGGGAGCTCGATGCCATCAGAATGCAGAGTAGGCTGCAAAAACGTTGCATGGAGCAGAGAGAACACAACGAGCTCAGAGCAGCCGGGTTTGACATTGGACAATCAGCCAGGCACAGTGCAGCCAGCCTGGGATCATCAGCCATGCTGAGAGGCAGGGATAATTAGGCAGACACAGAGATACCCTGCAGATATCCTTCTGCAGCTCTTAACTATTCTTAGAAAAATTTTCTTAATATGTAGCTTATATATTGCTCCCTCTGAATTAAATGAATTGCTGTGTTGTCGGTCACATATTCTTGTTTACCATGTTGGAAGATCCTATCATATTCTCCTGAGTCTCCTCTTATCCAGACAGAGTAAATAGTGAAGAATTCAGTCTTGCCCTATAGGACAATATTTTCTTTTAACATTTGTCTGCATTTTTGGTAAATGTGATGTTCCAAATCTTACCCTAAGAGAAGTTTCACTAATGCTTAATGAAAGGGAATAATTGCTTCCGACGTCTGACACGGATTGGTCGTACTAATACATAATTGAATGAGCTTTGCTTTCTTTGTTGCAGTGTGTCAGTGTTGAGTCATATTCCACCTGGGGTCCTCCATAACTCCCAGCAGTCCTTTCGCAGTACTCTTCTTTAACCAGTTAGTATTTTCCATTTGTTCATTTGACTTCTCCTTCTTTTCCTGCTACTTCACACTCACTTTTGTTGAATGTCTTGACTTGATCTAAGGGTCTTTATTCAATTCATCAAGGCTGTTCTGAATTCTAGGAGAGCCTTTCAAAACAGTCACAACCTTCCCCAGCATCTGCACCTTCTGCACTGTCCTTTCTATGAGCTGAGTCATTTGTGAGAAAACTGAATTGACCTGGATTCAGGACAGATCCTTAGGGGACCTTGCTTGATACATCCCGCTACTCTCAATACCTGTGGGAGGAAAAACTGATGTTTGAGCCTAAGCTTTGGCCTTAATTTGGGCATTAGGGCAGCTCATGTGAAGCAAAGCCTCACGAAACGGGATGAACTGGAAAATACACACAAGCATCATCTCTACAACCTGTCCCAGTACCTCTGCCCAGCACACAGCACCACACACCACCTTCGCTCCCTGAATCCACACACTGTCTCGAAGGGGGTTATAAATATACATCCTCCTTCAGTTGGAGAAGGAAGAAGAGGATGCAGATGGGTGAGAACTGTTCCAGTGAAGCTCGCGCTCTCACCCGGCGCATAATGAGATCAGAATGCAGGCAGGAATGTGTGGAGGAGTGGAGCTGGCAAGGATTCACCAGCCTGAATTATTCTAAGCCTACTCCATCCCTAATCAAACCATTTTGCTTCTTTATTTTTTTTTTTTTGGTGTGAAAAGGTGCTTTATGGAGCTGTTTCTGTTTGAACATAAAATTCAAGCTCTTTTTACTACAGGAGAAAATTCTAGTTGACAGGATATTTCTCTTTGGGTGAGTGTTTGGTGTTCTGGGCTTCTTATAGTATCCTTTGCTGTTGTTATTTTAGAGCACTTGGCATTTGCCTGCTATGTCGCCGATTTACTGGATGCTAGAAAGTATGAAATTGGATCTTTAAAAGGATCCTGGATAATTTCTGAGGCTAATATAAATCTAAAAAAAAAAAAACCAAAACAAAACAACAAAGCAGAAAAGGGGTGGGCAGAGCCATATCACATGAGTTATCCAGACTTGTTTACATCCTGATTTGCAAAAGATAGAGCTTGACCCCAGTGTAACCTTGAAGTCTACACAGGGAGAGGAAGTACTATGTAAATTAGAGCAGCCAAAACAAAACAGGCAGACAGAAGCTGAGTGTACAGAACAAGCTGGGGAGGCACTCTGCAAACACTTTGCTAGGGAGAAGAAATGTGCACAATATTTTTTTTTTCCTGGGATATAAATGGCTGAAAAAAACCTTTTCTAAGAAAAAATGGCCACGCCCATTTTCCATAGTATAGGAAGTGTTTTCCTGCACCAACCATGCCCTCCCAGCGAAGTCCCACCTTACAGAGGACCTGTTCAGAGTGCCCAGGGAAACATCCTTGTGCTCAAGCTTTTTGGCTGCCATCTAAATGGATTTTAAAGATGACAGTGGTTTCCTGAGGGCCCTGCCAGGGGACCAAAGCACTTCACACTGCCTAAAAAATTCTTAACAGCAGTGAATGGCTGGAGGTGGTGAGCAATTCTTGTGTTAGTTGCCCATGGTGTATAAAGAAGGGGGAGAGCAGACCAAAGGCTGTGCATCATCCAGGAGTTCTTCAGCACCACTGGGGCCATGCATTCACTCACCAGTTGTGCACTGGGACATGCTTGTACAAGTGGTCAACCCATGAGGAGACTGAGAAACAGATACAGAGGGAAAATAATGTCATTTTTGCAGTGAGTTAAAAGCTTTCCATCTCACTTAAGTGTTAGCTGTTCCTAACTCTGTACTTCCACTCCTGAAATTCCAGCCATGGCTGAGCCTCTCCATGCTTTTGACACTGCCTGGTATCTTCCTCTTGTGCCTCACTGGCCCTGTGGTTTAGAGAGTGGAGTCACCTGAGGGCTTCTGCAGTGAAGTGATGCATCATCTCTTTCAGCTCCCTCGCAGGATCTGGTGACCTCAGAAGCGGCACAAAGGAGGTCAGAACGTGGCACCTGGCACAGCACCAGCTGCTGAGTGTGCCTTGTGTCATAACCACAACCCCACTGAGCTGCTCGGTGTCTGTGGGTGCAGCGTTCTCATGCACTCCACCATGTTAGGAGAGTGTTATTCCCTGCCTTCTTACTTGGAATCGATTTTAGGAGAGGGAAGGTGATTCCCACGCAGACCCTTCTTGGCTCTTGGACCCACAGAGCTGTTAATCTCTGAATTTGAATCTCTGGATGGAGGATGGAGCACGGCAGATGTGAGCAGTGTTTTAAGCCTGGTGGAGCACAATTGTTAGGTCTGCTGCAGGCAGAGGCAGAGCCCAGTAGAAGTATGGCTTTTGGCCAGCAGCATGTTCACAACCAGCAAAGTTTAGGAGGCAGCCGTGAGGTAAAACGGGCTCAAAAAAGGGGATAACTCTATTCTAGAGTGTGCTGGTGGCCAAGCCCTGCTCCAGCTCTCACCTCCAGCCCAGCTCTGCAGCAGCAGCAAATGTGGAAGGGAGCTGGCTGGAAAGCAAATGTCTCTCTCCAGTGGAGACCATAAGGTTCAGTCAAGTCTGAAAATCTGGCTTTTAGTTCATTCTCTCTTCAGATTTTGACAATGTGGGAAATATTTATTCCTGCCTGCACAGAAATTTATGAAATAAATGGGAAATGTAGCTTCTTAATATTTAATTGGCTTGGTGATTAAATGAAATTAGTTTCAACCATTGAGCAGTTTAGCAAACCTCTATTAATTTTTATAAGGAAGTACTTGCCTGACTTCTTTCTGTGAATTTATATGAAAAGAATAGTTTCTCAATCTTCTCCCATCTGTATGCTTTTGATAAGGATATTGCTAATATGAATAATCAGTAACTGAATCCTAATTGAATGCTAATGTAGTTAAGTGTAATGTAGCCTATACTTCAAAAATAATAACTGGATTGTGGAGTTAATATAGTGCAATGACAGTGCCCAGAAGTATTTTGGATAGTAAGCTTATTTTCAGATTTTTGAAGCAATCAGGCAGAATCAGGAACGTAATTCAGAATTTACTCAAGCATTTGGGTGTTTAAGCCATGTCGACCTACAGTGCCTTTGGAAATCTGTTCCTTTCCTTTTCAAAGCATCAGTGAAGAATAGAACTTGTTGCATTCTCTTGGTTTTCAGACAGCAGAGGTAATTTACAGTGATAACGCTGTCACTGCTGAGCTAAAACCAAAAGACCTTTCTTTGAGTATGTATGTAATGAAAAGTGTGATGTTTTCAAATACTGAATGAATCAATATTTCCCTGATGTTTTTCAGACACAGTATGATAAAGTAGTCTTTCAGATTACTGATTTCAGGTCTGTATTAATCTTTTTCATCACACTTTTATAAGTAAGGCTTTTGTTATTGCTTTCTTTTACTACACTGAACCAGTAATCTGATCTCACTTTTTGAGACTTAAGCATTGTTCTATAAATACAGCTTTGGGCTAGAAATTATTTTAATTTTTGGCAGTTTCCATATGATTTTCATTGTTTGTGCCCACCACTAAATTATCTCAAAACATTCTACCGTGGCTAAAGGCTAAATTGAGTCTCTCAGAGAACTGTTTAATTCTTAGGCAACACTTATTCATATATGATTTAATAAGACAGCACAAGGACTAGATGAATGTAATTTGAAAAATGAAGGTAGAAGTAGAAAATTATTTGCTTTCCAGCCAAAAAGGAAAAGGAGCATTTTTTTTGACTGCCACCTTCTTTGCCTTCCCTGTGGGTTTTGTGGTACCCCAGTAAAGACTTAATGGTGGTGACTCAGCCATGGGCAGTGTTCAGAACAGCCCCACCAGACAAGCACTGCACGAACCCATTGCTCAGCAGTGCTGTTTATTGCACCTGGGGCTGTGCATTGCCTTGGAAATCCAGGATTTTTGTGATGCAGCCTGCTCAGCCCCACACTGAGGGGTAATGGGGCTGACAGGAATGATAGGGTACCTTAGAGGTGTCCTGACCTTTTTACTGGATGGGGGAATCTAGAACATCCTAAAAAGAGTCAGAAATGAGGAATTCTAATTTGCAAGCTGTCGCTGCAAGCCTGTCTTTTCCCACTAATAAATCAATCAACTAGAAGAGATGTAAGTTTTGTCTCAGTTTTGATGGGACTGCCAACACTGCCACACTGGCAGGTTCCCCAGAGCTGAGCTGTTGTTGAGCCAGGTGGCTCAGGGTCTGCCTGGGCTGGAGCTGGAGCAGCAAAGGTCTCAGTGTGGGCTGCAGAATCTCTCTGAGATGCTGGGTCAGGGCTGTGCTAACCTACAGCATCCTACAGTGTGGCCCTTCTTGCTGGGGAGACCTATTTAATGGAAAGAGACCTGGAAAAACCTTAAAAAACTGCTCATGAGGTGCAGCACAGGGCAGGTGCTGTGCTGTGTTTGCTTTGCCAGTTATTATTGATGCTTTATGTAAGTTCATATATCCTATTTTTTTATGATTCCCCTGTTTAGAAAGACTTTTAACATTCCTTCACATGTCTTGGTTTCTTCTGTAGTTGCCCCTGAACTCCTCCCCCAGGACTCAGTGCCTGGGAGGCCAGGCAGGTCTGCTGCCCCCCTTCCACAAGAATCTCTGTGTCTACCTCTGTGTAGGGGCAGCATGAGCAGGCAAACCCATAAAGAATTTAATTAGGTTAAGGATAAGTTTCAAAGCAGATATAAGCCTCTAAAATATAGACATAAACAGAGCTTGCCATGGGGCATGTGTGTCCTTATGCTGCTGCTGAGGACACTGCAGAGGCAGCCACTGGCTTCTGTCTGTAATTCCAAGCTCTGGGCTTGGCTTTGTGACAAGCTCTAAACTCTGCTCTGCTCTGGATAATTTATAGATACTTTTTTTTTTTTTCCCCCTCCCATGAAACAATAAGGTTTCACTTTTACTTTGGACTTCATCTGAAATTTATGCTGACCATTAGTCATACCCTTTAAATGAATCTATAAATACAATCCAGACTGGAACTCTGCCCCCTCCTGCCTGCCAGTTTACAACATGCTACAAAAAAAAAACGCTTCTCCAGCAAACTCTTGCTTCTTGCTAAATAATCTGACTCATGTTTTCTGGTTGGGGAACAGGGAGTGGCATCCTGCAAGGCTGCAAACCCTGTGCAGCTCCGTGTGACGCAGTGACTGTGCAGTATGGAAAGGAAAATACAGGCTTCGTTTGCTTAGCTTTATGGCTGAAATGCAATTAATGGCAAATGGGTTCAAAATATGGATTATAAAGTTATGGTGTAACTGAATTTCATGTGTTCATAAAAAGACCGAAAATGCATTTTTAAAACAAATTCAATGTAGGGCTATTAAAAAAATCCACTTAAGTCTGATGACTGAAAAAGTGCAGACGCATGGAAATATTCTTATAGTTTCCAGATTATTTTCATTCCAAGGTGTTTGGAATAGCTCCATTTTTATTTTAATTTTTTTGTTTTGTTTTTTGGAGTTATTCCTTCTTAGTAATAATTTCCAAACTTTCCCATAAGCATGATCAAAACTTTAATATACTTAAGTTTAATTAAATATTTAAGTATCTCAGCAACAAAAAAGGGTAAATTCTGTTAACACATTTTAATAGGAACAAAGTAACATTTGTGAAAATCCTCCCCTTGGATTACAGTAATGGCAACATTTTTTTTTTTTAGATGTTGTTTCTTTTCTTTGACAGAATTTTTATCAACTCTCTTGCTGCAAGGAAAAGACTTATGGAAAAGGAAATATGCAGGTCTTACTTTGTGTATCAATATTAAACCATCTATAATTTCAAAGAAGTGAAGCCAAGCTCTTACACTCAGAATGCCGGACATTATCCAGTATAAAAAGTATAAAAAGCCAGATAGTTTCTTTGGAAAGCATTATCATCCCCATAGATTACAGCAATCTTTATATACTTAGCAAAGAAAACCAGCCAAGAACAAAACAAAATCAAGGCTCCAAGGGTACAAACTGGCCATTACCAGTCCAGTGCCATTCCTTTTAAGCTTAACCAAGCTGTGAGATGTTAAAAATGACCATTTCCCTGCCTTTCCAGGAGATCCTCAGGGAAAGCCAGTCTGCTACAGTCACTGAACTCTGCAGATCCCAGCAGATGCTCCCAGCAGAGCAGGAGCAGGCACAGAGCAGTGTCCTGAGGATGCCCGGGGGGTCTGGGGACATTTAGGTGGCACCATCTCTCCACCTTGCATCCCTCCTTCCTCTTAGATCTGGTCTTGTTGCTTTGTGACCCCACTTTTGGGTGCTAAAACTGCAGTGCAATCCTTTGAAGGTTTCTCCTCTTGGGAGATGCTGCCTGTTTTGCCCTGTTCCCCAGTGAGAGGAACCTGTTTTAAGTAGCAAGGAGTCAATTCTCCTGGTATTGAGTCAGAGCGGAGAGAAGTTGTGTCACAATGGTAGAAGTTGTTATGCATTGCAAATTTTTTCTTTACCCTGAGCATTTAAAAAATCAATATAATAATTAAGACATGTGAGATGGTAAAGAATCCACACAGAAGTCAGGAGGATTTCAGAATTATGGTGATTATGCATTTCCATGCATGTAGGTATTGTGATCTTGGACTACATGGTCACATTTTTTCCCTGACAGTCTGCCTGCCACAATACCCAGGCTGGATGCACAAGGGAGACAAATTAAGATTGCATGTGCAGCTGTAAATATGACATTTGTAAAGTCTGAAATAGAACAGAACTAGCATTATTTTAATGTAGCTTTTTGTATGCATGCAAATAAGCTTGTGGCTTATGTTCACCTCCCAGGTGTTGAAGACTTTGATATTTGTTGTATTTAGTGGCTCTGTACTTGTCACTTCTAGAAATGGGGATGTGAAACACAGTGGTGGAATGAAGATTGCACTGGGGTAAGGTGTGTTTCACTGCACCTTGAATCAAATTATTGTTGATGCTTAAGACATGTTTATCCATTACAAGGTTGGAAAGACGTGCTACTGATTGTGTTCTGCCTGAGTAAGAACTTTCCCAGTTTTCTCTCTCTTGTCTTCATCTGTAATGGCCTGTCTGCTGATGATCACTTTTGGGCAGCACTGATGTGGGTCCAGCTGTTTGTAAAATTTGGTAAATTATTCAAAGAATACCATGTTTTCTTTTCTTAGAAAAATAACTAGTTTTTATAGGCCTTTACGAGTGAAGTGGCAAAAATGGAGTTCGTGAAGCTCATTCTGTGTGAGCTCACATTATATGAGCATCTTGAAAGCTGTCCAGAACCACTTAGACGTGGTGGCATCCAGCTCCTCCATTTGTCTGTCAATGTCTGGGTTACTGAACACCCCAAACTTGTATGCACAAACCATACTTGTGCTGAGGGGCTACACACTCATTCTGAATTCTGGGCTTTGAGTGATAAAATAATAAACAAATATTACCCTGTTTCTTGATAATAGAATGCAAAGTTGGATTAGATCGTAATTCTTTGAAGGAACTTGTAATTATTTCTTGGGAAGGCTTTTTAAAAGTCATTATGAAAAGTAAAGTCAAAACCTTACTGACAATCTCCTTAGATAACAAGGAGAAGTGGGGTGGTGGGGTAGTCATGCAAAGTGGTAGGCTTCTAGAAATGGACATTTTTTTGGCTCTGCTATTCTTAAATGAATGCCATTGACTTAATGAAAAGAAAAAGTGATGGAATGTGGTGACTCCTGGGAAAGCTGAGCTATGATCTGCTTTACTGCAAGCCACTGACCCTCGGGGTGGATTTGCAAAGTGTTAGATGAGCTTGGAAGACATCAGCCTGTGCTGTCCTGTCCCTGGGAAAGGAGAGATGGAGGAGATGCAGCAATGGTGTTTTACTGTGTGCTGGACCAGCCACAGTCAGGTCTTACAGCTCTTGCTCGTTTTCACCTGCAGTGTTAACAAAGCTTTTGCACATTCTGGAGCAGCCATAAACCTGAGCATGACCTGTTTCTGCTTCCTTCAGAATATGATACTTCCCCTTTCATATCATTTAATGCAAGTTCAGTCTATACCTTATACTATAAAAAGGGTTGCCAAGGTGTGCATTAAGGCAAGGATTTTATTGTTTTGATTGCATTAGAAAGCTGCACCTGGAATATCAAAAAAATACAATAACTATTTTGCACTTGCTATTATCACAACCGTTGCTTAATTCCTTAATAAAGATAAAAATGGCTTATTCCACTATGGAAAGGGAAAAGAAAATTATCTGACCATATGGTGTCATCTCCATAGAGGAACTTTAAAATAGAGTGGAACTGTTTTCTCATAGATATGACAAAAAGCAAAAGCATTTTACCACAAAGTGATGACTTTTTTGAAGAAGGTGCTCTTTATCCCAGAAACAACATAACCATGATATGATGTGGCAGTTACCATGACAACTAATTATTTTTTATTGAACAAGAATAAGCACAATAGCTTCACAAACCCAAGCATATCTTGGCAAGCAAGTTAAAATATCCTGGGGCATCATCAACATGTGTAGTTAACATTTTTCTTTTCTTTTTTTTTCTGTTTTCTTTCAGATTTTAAAAAAAAATTTGAATAAAAACAAATATATTTGATCATGAGTCAGAAAAGGGTTGTTACTTTTTCATCTGACCTCTTCCTTTACCAAAATCTCCTCCTGACATTGTTGTGCTACTGATGTGTCGTGGCCATTTAAGTTACAATGGGCAATGTTGGCCTTGGTTTTGCACTGGAATTGATGATCTCACATTTTCAGAAGTTGCCCGAGTAAGGAGTGAAAGGTTGACAATTTAGCTGACAGGAGAACGTGACAAGGAAAACGGAACAGATGGGGCCCTTGAAAATACCATTCTGTAGAAGTATGTGGAATCAATTTAATCCACAATAAGAGTACAATGAAGAATCTTATTCTGTAATTATGAGGCTGAAAGAGAGATGGTTTTGATCCAGATATTATTGATTTAGTTGACTGTGGGTAATAAAGTAATTCAGAAATTGTAGTGTCTGGTTCAGGCCTGGCTGAAGTCAACTGCACATTCTTTTATTTAGAGATCCTTTTAATAAATTGGAATGAACTTTAATGAACATCACACTCAATATGGGAGTCAAGGGTGAGGTATTGATGTTACCAAAGTTGTTGGAACTTTTGCTGTGTTCGCACAGTCCAGATAGAGAGGCAAGGAGAAAGTCCATGACACCCTTCTTCATTTAACATCCAGAAGTGTGTGGTTTTGGATAAATTTCTTCAGAAACACCCATGTTTGCAATAGCAAATACCAGTGAGTGGAGATTCCCATCCGATGGTAGTTTACATGAATGCAATTCAGTCTGTATAATTCTCTGTGCTAAATTCACACTCTCACTCCTGTTACTGCAGACCATTTCAAAGGCAAGTATAATAGCAGCCTCACTTGCAGTATTGCTGCTATAGTTTCAATTATGCATGCAGGCTCATCTGAGGACAGATCATATGTACTGCCAAAGCCAAAATATTTCAGGAATTTTTCCATCTCCATTTGATAGATCCGAATGAAAGAAGAAAATCTCCATCTTGGTTCTTCCATTCAGGGTGACCTTAAAACTGAATACCTCTGGTTTAATTCTAGCCTCAGTTTAGGGGAAAAAAAAATTATCCTTCAACCACACAGTCAACCTCAAGTTCAATATTTTGGTTTGGTTCTGAGTCAGTTGTGTTAAACCAGCTAAGGTCAGATTCAGTCTGGGGAGGCTACAAAATTACAGGATCAAATGACACATGATGTCTTGTGGAACTGAATTGCATTAGAAGTTGCATAAACACCATTACTATTGCTTAACATTGCTGTGGCATCTGAAGCAGTAAGAAATCAGAGTGAGCGTGATGGAGGATCTCTGTGTGCAGTAAAAGTACCTTTGCGTGATGGAGAATTGAACAAGACCTGCCAGGAAGGGTCATATCTCCCAGGAGGTGGTGCTTGTGTCCAGGGGGTCTTGTTCAATAGGGAATTCGGGGAAATGGCCACTGAGAGGGACAGGACAAAATCTCCATTGTCAGGCTGCCACTGTTGGCTGTCCTTTCACTGAAACACAAAAGGGAAAATTTGTGTTTCAGTGCTGTTGCTTGTTCAGTGCTGTTGAAGATTTAGTGGCTCTCTTGGTAGAGTTGAGAGAGCCAATTTCAGTGCCCTGCACCAATTATGATGGAGATTCATTAATTCTGATGATCCAAAAATGTTCCTGAGAAGCTCTGCCCAGTTGTGCTAGTGAGACTGCCTAAAGCATAACTTATCTATTCTCACTTTGGTTATGACCAGTATAGCAAATTACTAATTTTGGTGCTTAGTCCCTAGAAAGTCACTGTTTGCTTCTGCTGATGTGGATAGAGCAGAGTAACCTCTGGGGAAGGGGAGAGGTGGGATAGTTTGTGAGGGGTTAGAAATTCTCATATCCCTGTAGGATGAGTCACTGGAGCTCCCCACCAGTTTGGTCAGGCACCTGATTCTTTGGTTGGTGAGTAGGTGTAGGTAGCACTGGGGTTCTCTCTGCTGCTGCTGAAGAAACTCCTCACATCTTCTCTGTGTGCGAGGACACTTGGCTGTGTGATCATCAGGGCAGAAGGTGAGACTGGGAAATGGTGCTAGCTCGAAAAATAAGATGTTGACACCCCCTCCTCAAAGTAATTTTGAAATGTATGTAAATACTGGAATTTCCATTCGCAAATACTTGTATTTATGTATGGTATCTTGATGAAATACTGATTATTAAAAAGCAAAAGTACTCAGTCCTGTAAATCTGATTTACTGTAGAAAAGCCTGGAGTGTTAAAAACTGTTTTCAGAAAGATGACTTGTTCCTTCTAAAAACCATCAGTGGGATGGTGGCCTGTGCAGAAATACAGGTTTCATTCATGAAATGTAGAGCATTTGGCAGACTGACACAGAAGCCAGGAGAAGTGTCATTCTGGGATGACAGACTATAAAGATAAACAAGCCTTTGTGGCATTTGCAGTGAAAAGGGATCATTTATTAGAAGGATACATGCTTTCCCAAGGTTTTGCATTTTCTTTATGGCGCTTTGTGCAAGGTCCTCCAGACACCACGAACAGAGCAATGTCTGGAGGAATCTTTGAGAGCTTAGACAGTGGGAGACTAGGCTGGGATGATCCCTGTCACTACGTGGATACACACCAGCTGAGAATGCAATCCTAACTGTGGATTGAGTTGGTCACAGCTCAAAAAGAAATTTATTTTTATCACTGAAATAAACCCGTGCAGGCAGGGGATGCCAATGAGTTCACATTCCTCATCCAGCACCCATGAAGCTGATCCCTATTCATACACCAAGGCAAGAGAAGTCAACTCTCAAGCAAGTGCTTGTTGTGGGTCAGACTGTCATTGACTTCTCCACTTTCCTAACATGATTATATTGTATCCAGGAGTGGGATGCTGACAGCATTTTTTATTGTTGCTGTTGGAGGACAAGGACAACGGGCAGCAAATTAGAAGTTCAGGGCAAATCAGTTATGTTATGTTTAAACATCATTTTGAAATGAAATATAACATGACATAATGTTATAAGGAAACAGATTTGACTGCCCAGGAACCTTTATACCTTTATACCTGAAGTGCAGGCAGCGATGGGGCCTTGGAGGAATAGAATATTATATTGTGTTTATGCCCTGCTCAATATTCTCTTACAGTATTGTAAGTTTAAAGGTGCTTTTGTTGTCAATGAGAATCAGGTCCTGAGAATTTTTTGTTGATGATTTTCTTCAGCATTTTATCCTCTATTGAATTTCTGGGAATGCAGTATGCAGTGCTTTGCTATGTACAGCTGACTTTCTTACAGATCAGTACCTAGCTTTGGATTTACCAGAAGGAATACTTGGCTTTATCATGCAGGCTTTTGCTGAGAGATTTCATCCTGTAGCTAGGTGACATGAACTTCATATCACTTGCAATTAGCATAAGACAACATTAAGGGGAAAACAGTGTCTGCCATTTCCTACAGGACCAACAATTATTAAGGCAGAGGTCTGTGATACAGTTGGATTTGTCAGATGATAAATATCAAGGCATATAGAAAGAGCTATGAAGCTGTGTTCCTAAAAATGTAAGTGGTATGTAGGGAATTGCAGCTGGAAGGCTAAAAATGGCCTTTTTTCATCCTACTCTTTTAACCAGAAATACATCTGAGTGTATACAAAAGAAAGTAACTCAACTGGAACCTAAGTTGTTAGTAAAATATTAGTATAATACTTCTCAATGATACATATTCCCTTTCCCCTCCCCTCCCAGGCTGGAAATCTTCCTTCACCACACATTTCTCTGCCACCCGAAGGATTCTAGTTGGGAAGTAGCACTAAGGGCTGTAGCTGAAGTGTGGCAAAAGGCACAGGTGTCAATTTTGACATGTAAAGATTTATATCTAGTTGAAAATTCTGCTGAGTGTTGTAGCTCAGACCTGTTTAAATCACATTGTGGATTAGTCTATACTGGAGTGTAATGGAAAACCCAAATTAATGCTAACTAGTTGCTCATATCCCAGTAGCACTCCAGGTATGGAGTCACTTTTCACCAAATACCTAATTAGCTGGCACTGAGCTCCAAGCTGCTGCAGGCAGAGCACTGTGGAGGCATTACCCACATCACTGAATGTTGATTCAGAAAACTGAATCTTTGCAGGAGCAGTGGCAGTTGTAGGCTGTATCTTTTGACTGCCGTGTATTCTCTGAAGCAAACCCCACTCCTAAACAGGGATAGAGGAAACTGTTGATTTTCTGTAGAAGAGACATTTGCTGGCAGGGAAGGAGCTCTTCATGCTCTCTGACTTAAAAGTATCTCCACCAAAGCCTTCAGTTTTCTTTAGATATCTATAAAGTAGCCCTTCTGGGCCCATATGTGATGTGAAACCATACTCCCAGTTGTTTCTGATAAAGGCATTGAGTGCCCTGCAGCAAAAGTTTGAACTGGCAGACAAATCTCATGTTGTTAGCACTTGCTTTAATTTTCAAGAACAATAATTAGGCACTCAGATACTGGGGCGATGACTACTCCAATCTGAATAAAGCAGCACAATGAACTGCCTCAGCAGCATATTTTGAAGCAGTAGCTTTTCCTCCTACCCTTTGCCTCCTACTCTGAAGTTTGTAGGAGATCCTGTGCATCTTAGAGCAGAAGTGTGGCGTGCACTGACTGCACTGAGGGAATTTTCTCACAGTCAGCCAAAGGGTTTTTATTTCCCAAGCACACTTCTGTGGCAACGCATGAGGACTATAGTGAAAGAAAATGTTTTGCCTTTTATCTGAACTTCAGCTGGAGTCAAAGCCAACAAAGATGCTGAGCAGTCTCGTGTGAGCCTTGTAGAGCACTTGACCCTGTGCTTAGGAGGTAAATTTGTGTGCAGTCCCTTTGGCAGCAGCAGCACTTGCAGATCCACACCTTGCAGCATCTTGGCCAGTGCTGTTCCACCAAACTGGATCAGGCCTTTGGCATGTGCCTACCTCTGCTATTGCAGAAATAGAGGTAGGAAAATCCAACACATCTGTCACTGAAGAGTCAGCTGAGCATGCAGGAATGAGCTGTTCCCCACAGTGAGGACCTGTGACACTGAACAGTGTGAGTGGTGACACCAGCCCAGGGTCTCTTCAGAGGTGACTCACTGAGCCACTGTCACACCTTTAGTCTTTTCCTGCAGAGTGTTCCTGTGCTGGACATTATATGGGGTTATATTCACATGGAATGACATCCACTTTCCATAAGGCTCCTTAAGAACTAGCATTAGCAGGCTACACCTGATTAATTTAAAAGGTGATTATCATAATCTGTAATTCTGCTCTTGGACTGCAGACATTGCAAGGACAAATGACAGCAGAATTTGACATGCAAATTGTAGTTTACAGGTAATATAGTATTAAATTGAAATGTCATTTATCAGAGAAGCTCTCAGAAAGAGCTTCTAAAATCACAATATTTGCAGGACCAGCAGCCATGTGCTGCAGTCTGTGTATGGAGGTGCAGGGCTGATATGCTACTCACCCTTCTCATCTCCTCATGCAATACTGAGTAGAGCCCCACTGCAATAACCACATTTCAGTATTGACACCTCCATGCTGGCCTTGTCCCCACACAGCAGTGAGAGGTTGCTCCTCCTGTCCCGTGCTCGGCACTGACTGGTCTGGTTGGTTAACATGCACCTTCCTCCTTTCAGGCACGCTCTGGAACTGCCCTTTTCTGTGCAAAACACAGCAAGCAGCAGGTCCATAAGGAATATCTGAGTCCTTTGCACCTCCTCAGCCTCCTCTGAACTGAGCAAGAACACAGCAGGAGTTTATGGACTTGGCTGTGTAGAGCACAAGGTCACACACAGGGGTTGCTGATTTAATGGTCCTTTAGTGTTAATCCCAAAACTCATTAGAGAATACACAACAGTTGTTGCACATTTTTTGAAGTCAGATATATTTACAAATGTACTCATATAAAAAATACATTATTGCATTCACTGTCTTCTTAAAGGCTTGAATATTTATGCAAAACACTAAAGGAGGTTATGAAAGGAATCATTAGTGTCCTTGTGATGCCGAAACATTTCTTAGCATCTACTGTTTTAAGCATTAAAAAGGGTCAAGAGAAGAGCTCGGGATCAGCTGTATGCTTAGAATTTTTTTGGCAGGATGGAGATGACTGAACACTTTAGCTAAGGAAGGAAGATGAGAGGGTCAACATGAAAAATTGGAAATGACATATCTGGGCAGCCTTAATGAGACACATGCAGGCATGGGTCAGTTCTCTTGATGACATATCAAGCTCAGAATCACATGAATCCAAACCCTAGTGTATATTGGTTGTGAGTGTGGAGCTTTAGATGAAGTTAAACTGCAGTTTAGCAACTTTTGGAGCATTAAAGAATAAGGCAGCTATTCATGTTATTCTGTAAACCTGGAATGGACTAAACAAATGAGTAAGTACATCATGTTAGTGTTTTCATGTATATACAATATGAATGTGTATGTGAATGTGTGTTTTTATGTTTACATGCACCTATGGCCATGGTTATGTAGTCATCTCTCTGCAATATCTGCAAGAGTTATTTAATAACATCATTTTATTAGATCAGTTCTGCCTTTCACTAACATGTTTGGGCTTTTTATGGCATAGTAACAACAATAACATGTATAAACAGTCTGAGAGCATAAAAATGCAAAGATCTGTATAAATTAACAGAAGAAGAAGAAGACATATTCTTTGGTCAATTCACTTTCACCTTTTTTCACACTTTGAAGAAAACAGGCAAAATTAGTGAGAACAGAAATGTAAATTCTTGGAGGCTGCAAAAGTTAACACCCACAAAATCCTCCCATTTCAGTGCCTATTGAAATATTACAGTCTTCTATGGTTTTTGTCATCAGTGGGTTTTATAGACCCTCTTAATGCTGCAGTCACCTTTTACAATTAATAATCAATTATCACAATTATCAGCCTGTTAAGGAAGTTGCACAACACTGCAGAGTTTGACAGCTGACTCATTTTGTAGACAAATATGTTGTCAGCCATTAGGTGTTGTTCTAGAGAGATTTCTTTGGAGATGACTACAAATCAGTACTCGGAACAGTGAAATTCGCCCCGTTATTGACTGAGATTAAAAACCAAACAAACTCTATCAGTGATCAAAAGGTGCATGTGCTCTTTGAAAGGCAAAGTTTAGTGCTCCGTAAATTCAAACAGCAGCACTCATGTGATTTCTGGAATCAATATTACAATAAGCAATTGTCAGTTCTGCCACTGCTGCATTGAGTAATTAAAAGTCATTCGTTTTAAGGGGTTCCACTGGCAACATAGGGTCGATGTGCATTGATATGTTTTCTCTAATCAATAGTGTGGGCAATAGTCAATCTTCTTGGCTGATAAGCACATCTGCAAGATAAAATCAGATTATTTGCTATTAGTTCTAGTGTATACAATATCACCTTTTACAGAAAGTAGGTCCATATCTGAAGAAGGATAATGATAAAAGCATTAGAAAGAGAGGCAGATTCACTTGACATAGTTGTGATTTCTTTTGCTAAGGATAAATTTTGCAGGGCAGTAGCAGATCTTCCCTGACAGACTCCAAGCAATAGAACAATTACTAGAAAGAGTGGCTCTTGTGTAATTCAGAAAGAAAATAACAGCAAATGAAAAAAGCAGCAGGAAACTCCGAGTTGGGAAAAATGCCTTGTGTTGTTGATACAGTGAAGTGTTTCCTTCATGCTCGTACAGAGAGATGTTTATTCTGGGAGAGTGTTCCCCAAAATGGCTAAAACCCCTCTGCAGCCCATCTATGCAATCCCAGAGCAGCTCTGCCAGGGGCAGGACAGCCAGGCTCTGCTGTGGGCATCAGCAGGGCTCCAGGGGCACAGAGCCCAGCCAGCCTGCCCAGCTGAGCAGCAGCTTGTGGGGCTCTTGGGGATTCTCCCCACCCCTCAGTCAGATTGGAAATAGCTCTAGTTGTTCTTGGCTGTTCAATGTGTCCCTCAGCTGCAGCCCTAAGTCTCTGTTTTGCTTCTGATTCCTCCTCTGACCAGCCTGCCCAGGCTTTGCTGCCTGTATTTGATCCCTCCTGCAAATCCTGCTTGTTGTACCCACACTTGAGCTTGCCAGCCCTTCCCTTGGCTTCCCAGCTTGCTTTCTACTTACCCTTTGGCTCCAAAGTTTTGGGTTTCTTGGCTCAAAATGTGATCATTCCTGTTTAAAACCTTGGCTGAGACAAATGCTTTTTTTATTGTCTTCTCTGGGTTTGGGAAGAGATGGGTCTCCCTGGGTGTCTGCCCTTGATTCCAAGCCCAGCTTGAGCCTGGCTCTGACCTGCAGGCCCTGACTGCCATGTGCTACCTGTCAGTCCTACATATTCAGTAAGGTCAGTGGGTTTATGTTTGGGGACATAAAAAAGAGGATGTGTCTGTCTGAAGCTCATTTTGAGTTTGTTGTGAAAGCTGGGAACATAACATGGTCCATGCATGGTTATGCCTATGCTGCTGTCTTGCATGGTCCTCCTAGATAAAACAAGGTTTATCTGTTCCTAACACTCCCAATCCTGCTGCACTCACAAACACACATACCTTTTGCTGATATGGATCAGCTGCAGTTTAAAGGCAATTAGGAGCACTTTAGGGAAAATATTTCCATGTATCTTTTTAAGTGAGAAATGATTTTTTTTATTGATTTGTACGCTGAGACTTAATATAATGTCTTATAACAATAAAATATCTAGGATTTCTTCCCTGTTTCACACATAGGCCCATATTTCCGGTAGGACAACATTCATTTGAAGGTTGGATTTGATGATCTTGGAGGTCTTTTCTAACCTTAATAATTCTGCATGGTAATATGGACAAGGAAAGCACAAGAAGAAGCAGGGAATGAGGTGATCTCAAACAGCACCACCCCCACATTCTGCAGTGAGGAGGGTTTATCACCCAGCAGAGTGAATGTCTCCTACAGCAATGATAAAACTTGGTCACTATTTCCAGTGACACACAAGTGATGTGTGGGTGTTGTGCTGGTGTTGCCCACAGGTGGCTGTTTGTAGCCATCTACCTGAGCATGGCTGGAAGAGCAGAAGGAGCTGGCTCTTGGGGAGGTCCTCTGGTCTGGTGGCAGAGCAGGTTGTCCTTGGCTGCCACCAGATGACAGAGACCTCTCAGGAGGCTGTTCTGGTCTCTACATGTGATCAGGACAGTGTGGATTTGCTTAATGTGAATGGGTGAATGTGAATGCAAACTATGGCAGCAAACTCTCCCACTGATTTTATGCTCTGAGGAGCTGCATTTCCTACAGACCTTAAGATGATGTTTATGGAAATGTGTGGTTTTGAAGCTGAAGGTCTCAATCTTGATCCTTACGAGTCCCTTCCAATTTGAGATGTTCCATGACTCCGTGATCTCTGGCACTGGCCAGGATGACAGCTGGGGACTGCAGCAGGGCTGTGTTCCATGCTCATGGAGCAGGAGGGCAGCAGCAGTCGGGAGAGGTGACCTGCCATGTGTGACACCAGATATATGAGAATAACCAATGACTGTATCTAAAATGAATCATCCATAAGCAGAGGTTTGATGTGGTAAATTCTAAAGGTATAAGCTAGAGGAAAAACATGTTCCCTGTAGACACGAATTAAGATATTTTACTCTGGCTCTGTGTCACTGTTGTTGTTTTTGTTTTTCATTCGAGCAAGAGACTGTTCTGACTCAGACTTTAATTTGCAAATGTGTTTCCAATTCCCCCAGTGAACGTAGCAGAGCATGTATAAATAGATTCTTACTATGAAGCAGAATGCCAACATGTAACCCAAATCCTTGCATTTAGGCTTTACATCTCCTTTTTAGATGTTCACTTTCCCAAGATGTATTTTTTCTTAATGGAATAACTTCACAGTCCTGCACAATAATTCTGAGCTTAAATAAATCTGAAGGACTTCTCCTGTATGCTGAGTACAGTAGTTCTAGGGAATAACATTTGGATTTCGTTGAAGTTTAATAATACAAAACAATAACTCAGAGCTAAAAAATCCTGGAACTAAAGAAAAATATAGTACTTTGAA
This sequence comes from Vireo altiloquus, assembly GCA_013396875.1. Classification (NCBI taxonomy): domain Eukaryota; kingdom Metazoa; phylum Chordata; class Aves; order Passeriformes; family Vireonidae; genus Vireo; species Vireo altiloquus. The sequence goes on along the minus strand of VZRF01012741.1, from coordinate 1,995,940 downwards.
ATGTAAATAGATTACATACAAGTAAAATGCCAGTGCTATGTTACATTACCAAATTAAGTTTACTGGATTTACCAGCATGAACTGGAATTGCGTGGCCAACTTGAGAGGGGGATAGAGAAGTAGCTTAAAGTTCTGGTGGATTAAGTGCAGTGGTTTCAAAACCTGTCACTCCCATTGTCCCACTCCCACCTCTCCAGGTATCCACGTGTCACCTGTGGTGGTTCAAATACCCCACGGAGCAATAAATTGTGCCAGCTCAAGCATAACTACATCCCATCAGGCTGACATTAACCTCTGGCAGGAGGAGGAGGCAGAGACCTAGAAACACTGTTCTTTTAAACTGCCACTCCTAAATCCACTAGAGCTTGACTCACAGAGATCTTTTATCTTCCTCTGCCCTTAGGAAAGCATCTAAGCCCACGTAGGATGAGGACCTGAGCATATGGATGCTTAGGCCTGGGCGGGTCAGACTCAGATTGAGCAGATATGATATGTCAAGAGACAGGAGTTTTGTGGATGAAATGTGCAGTAGCTTCCAGAATCCAATCATCCTGATGGACTCTTTTCAACAGATTGCAGTGTTTTTTAAATCTAATCTTGTGATTATGTATTTTTATTCACTATAAAATACTCCAGAAAAAAAAAATACAGTTTTGTGGAAAGCCACCTGCATATATTTGAAAGTGAGGGCATAATTACCCATACTTACTCATATTCTAAGAAGTAGTTGGTGCTTCATCAAGGCAAATATTTGAGTTTATCAGTCTATGAAAGTATTTTGTTATCAGGATAATCTGGGTGCATAAATATCTTACTATATAAAAGAGAAAAATTCTTGCCAGAGACTGGTGAAACTATGAATTGTAAGTGTTCAGGGTAATACTACTGTGAACTAACAGATAAGGAACCTTGAAAAACCCAGAGTCAAGAATAAATAAAAAACTTGATGGCTTAATCTCAAAACCATTTTTGTGTGTTGTTAGAATTAGACTAGATTCTTTTGTCTTTAGCTGTACAGTACTACCAGCCTTCACTCTTTTATCATGAGTGATGAATATTTGTGGAAGCTCATCCTTTACTTAAAATCTTAGCTTTCATTTCAGAAAACAGATCTATAGCTGGATAAAAAAGGTTTTGAATATCACCAGTGTTTATACAAAAAGCATGTTGAACCACATAATAAAACTAGACCAGCCATATCTTTTTGGTAATGCACTAATTCATATCAAGAACTTATTATTAAGTGAACAAGACCAAGATAGCATCAATTATTCCCAAGGGTTATGTCCAGGTGCTGTAACCAAATCACGTTTAATATCTGGAGAAGCTACGTGTGAGTTGGGAATCTGAATGTAGCCTGGGATTTGTAGTCAAGGTGAAGGAAAGTGGAGATGTTAAGGCACACAGCAACCCAACCAGGTGAGCATGAGATCAAAGTCCACCTGAAGATGAGGAAATAGAAATTCCTGTGAGATACCCAACCAGTGTGAATGGCAAGATCCAGAGTGAGGGCAAAGCCAAAGAGAGACACACAACATTTCCGAGTTCATCTCATGATTCTGAGGGGTTTGGTTTGCAAATCTTCGTGGGTGATTTGTGATTTGTCATTTGTGTACATGGCAGTGCTGTACTTACGAGACAAGTTACATTGTCCTCCAAGTAAATATATGTATAAATTTTCTTAGGGGATTACACTAAACACTACACAATAGTTCATTTCAACAACAGCTAGAACAGCTCCCCATACAGAAATTATTCACTTAGAATAATGGCCCTTTATTTTATTTGCCTCAGACTGGTTTGGAAACAGCCAGAAATTTCTTGTGTCTAAATATTTTTGTCACTGCTTGTTTTCTCTTTGGTGTAACATGTCTGGAAGATTAATATTTATCTTCAGAATGTCCATTATCAATTTTAAATCTGAATGGCATGTGCACAACAATTTGTCCCTGCCTATGGCAGCAGATCATCAAGCAGGATTTTAAAGTATTGCACTGCCTTCCATGGTAAAAGCTACTGTTTAGGTGAAATTATTTGGTTAGTCCAGGAAACTAATATTCATAAATAATTGAAGTTTAAATTCAACTCTTCAATTGGATAAGGTTCAACATCATGAGAGATTGTATATGCTTCAGTTTTGTTGCTGAGAGCTTGGAATATATACTGTGTAGATATCAAAGAGCTGTCAAGCAAGATTTCTAACAGGTTGAGTGCATTGAGAAAAGAGTTAGTTAAAGTCTAAGCATGAGTGATAGTGTTTGCATAGTAAAGCAGAAATTATGGCACTGCTGGACTGCAAGGAGATGGCTGATGTTATACTGAGCTAATAATGCTTATGAAGCTTGAGAAAATGTACAACACAAATTATTTTTCTCTCCTGAAAATGACATTTGAAATCTACTCAGAGGAACTGAATTGGTTCCCACATGAAGCCCTGCAGGGGAAAAACACATGCCAGAGGCAGACTGGAGGGAAGCATAGTTGTTTGCAAATATGTTACTGCTCCTCAGCTTGGCTTGCAGCACACACTGGAGCTGAGAGGACAGGAGGCTGCCCAGGGTCCTGCTTGTTGGGTCTTCAGGGCATCCATTTGGCCTTTGTGATCTGGACTGTGGGGAGAGGTTTCTCATCACTCCAACACGGGTGTGCTTTGAAAGCCAATGTGCCTTGGTTAGAAAATTCTGGGTGATTAATAGAGAAACTCCTAATGAAGATGAGTGAAACTTGGGATTCTTATTTTCTTGGAAAGATGGGAAGAATCATTCCCATGGACTTGCTGCATCAATATAGCATCCATAAGCTGGGGCATGGGCTGTGCAGCCCTGGTCTGGGGGCTTCCTGAATAGTCTTGGCACATATACCTGGCCTGGGAATGGGAAATTTTTAGAGGCTTCTTCGAGTCCTTTATTATCAAGATAGACATTAGATAGTAATTTTCAGGAAAAAATTATGAGTTTAAGGTGCCTTTCCAGTGAGCCTTCTGTCAAGGAAAGGGCTTTTTCTTGTCTCCCTGTACTATTTATAAATTGTGATTGCTACCAGTATTGAAAAATAAATTTCCTTTAAAGAATAGTAAATTCTAAAATTATAATCTTGCTTCAAATCATATTTCTGGTACTTGCTTCATCAACCAATTTGAGATCATCAGTGGAAAGAGGAACTAAAAATACAAAAAGAAAGGATCATTTATTGTCAGTCAGCATCTTGGCATCCCTTCATGTGCTGTACAGCTTTATAGAAAAGTAGTCAGTTACTTTATATTTCTTTCTCTGCCTCTCCTGATTTTCAAGTGCTGTTTAGGTAATTGAGGTAGGTAGTGAGCACCTGCAGTATAAATACTATTGTTGTTGGGTAGGTATAGAGGGTGATGAATCCCTTATAAAACTGATATGCTGGAAAGGAGAAAGTAGGGAAGAGTAAAGCTACACTGGCAGAATGGAAGAAGACTTCTCAAGTGTAGCTAATTTAATCTTGTTCCCCCAGGTAACAACTGGGGAACTGGTTGGGAGGCTGGTCTTGATCACAATTCCTGCTCTTTGAGGAGAGGTGATGAGAACACCAGCTGGAGAAGCATCCCTCACCCCACACACCATGGGACCACACTTCAGGGGGCTGGGCAGGTCACTTGCCACTGGCCACTGCTGGGGAGCAGCTCTGTCCCAGGGCCCCTGCTGCTCCAGGAACTGGCCCCTGCCCTCCCACAGCACGAGGTGTGTGAGGGAGCCCCAGCTTCTTGTTTGAGACACCTGCAGCCTGTAAACAGATTTACCTGGGCATGGGGCAGGCCCTGCTGACTGGCAGAGTCAGGCTGTGAAGCCTCTCAAGGATTGTAAACTTGGGAGGTCTGGAGTGTGTTGATAGTTAAAATAGATTTCCCTTGGCAGTGGAGGTTTTTCACTACCTGGTTCAGCTCTCTTGTGGATTCTCTTTCTCTTGTGGTTTTATTTCTTTAAATAAAACTGATGTAACTGTATTTTGGGAAGGCAGGTCTAGGCTTAGTGTGTGAAAACTGCGAGACTAGGGGAGGTACATACAATGTAGTCTTACTAATTTCAGATGTATTTCTTTAATGTTTGAGTTATAGCTGTACCCTGGGATCTAATCAAGCAGAAGCTCCTGGTACACTTTTCCTGAATGGCATACAAATCTATGAGATGGGATGTAGACTATGTCCTAAAATATATTTATAATCCAGACACCGTTAGCAAGACTAGAGAAAATATTATATACAAAGCATTTATGTCACTGAATTGCCAATGATATGTGGGCTTCTATAAAGAAACCACCCAGGTGGTGTCATTAGGGAAAAGTTTTGAAATGCCTGGTGTATTAAGGCCCATCTGGTGTCCTCAGAAGTGCTGAATCCTTGACTTCAGATGTCTAGTGGGTAAGACGTGCCTTTGAACCTTATAGTCTGAAAAGAGAGAAGAGAGAACTTTTGCCTCCTGAATTTTGGTTGAGAAAAGTGTATTTCAAGTCAAGAATGTTTCTTCGTGAGACTAAAATATATGAGAGTCATATTATCATATCATATCAGAGGAGTTGGGTGCAGATGTTCTTGGCATGTTGCTAATCTCAGAGCCTTACCTTATCATGGAGCTGGAGACTCAGTACAGGAACTTCCCAATAATCTCCATCAGAAAACTTTTTTCAAATAGAGTTGTAAGTATTCAGTATGGTCCAGTTTTGATAGCCTTAAAACCCGACCTTTAAAATGTGCTATTCCAGACACCTTCAGTTATTGTGCCTCTGGAAAATTTTATTCCTGACTCTGTACAGTTCTGCAGCTTGTGATCACCTAATTTATTTTGGTGGGATTTGAAGTCTACTACCATTTGTTTGTGTGGCTTTCTGTTGTCTAATTTCTGTGTTTTCTTGGTAAATTCTGCAATACTAAATTGCTTTTCCTTATTTCCAGGAGTTTTGACATGTCCTCACCACCTGCCTTTGAGTAATAACTGCTCCATACCCATTCTGAAAGCAAAGATGTTGTCCAGATACAAGTATTACTGAGGATTGATATATTTTTTTCCCTTTGGCATTTGGTTTATCTTTGTATTCTTGGATAATTTGAAAAATCTCTTCGCACTATATTTTAGGATTAATTATATTTTTTCTTACAATTTCTTCAATTCTTAATTAAAAATGCTAGATGGTGATAATAAATAACGAGGAAAATCAAGATCAAGTTAAACTATTTTAAGCTCATTAGTACACATTCAATTAGGTATTCTGTATTATGGATAAACAACAAAAACATTTGTTCAGAGTAATGGCACTTCAGTGAAAGGAAGATTTAATTTTTAATATCTCAAAAGAAATATGCACCATTTTCACTTTTATTTCCATTATGCCAAATCTAGGTAATCTAATTTCTTCTGGAGTTAAAGCAAGCCATTCCTATCGCCCCTTATTCACTCCCAGATAAAGCAGCAGACAATTAAGTCTTTCCTCCACAGCACATTTAGTGTGCCAAAAATATTGCCTACTTGCAAACACAAGTGTCTTCAGAAGGATTATTTCTGAAGGAAAAATGAAATACTGGTGCCTATTAAAACACATTATTGGAAACTGCAAGCGTTGGAATAAGACTTAATTTTGTTTTCAAGTTTTGGCCTGGAGCCTCCCTTCTATTATTTTTCTCCTAGATTGTACATGTAGAAACAGGAATGCAGCAAGGATTTACTCTCAACATGAGTTTCTTCATCCTGTTTCAGATGTGAAGGTAAGACCATCATCACAATGCCAGAGCCTTTGTGCGGCGTGGGAAGGCCGAAATAGGAGATAAAGGGTGTTAAATATCCCATATCCTGTGCCTGGAGCACAGAGTGGGATTTGGGACGTGGCTTTAAGGTCGTATTAGAGGAAGGGGAGCAGCTGCAGAGACAAAGCTGGTGCCTGCAGCACGGCTGGGACCTCCCTTGGGAGGAGCCATCATCCTCCTACCTACAGCCTGTCCTTGCTGAGATCTCCTCCTCCATCTAGCCTGGGAAACAGAGAGGGCTATGGGGCACTCAGAGGGAATGGTGAAAACCAGCATGGCAAAATTAAGACCTTTTTTTCCCCCAAGAGTTGTCATTGAAACCTTATTTAAGCAGACAAACTGCATCCTGAATTTGTATCAGAAAAAATGTAAGTTAGGTAATGCTTTGGAAGGCCTGTCAGGAATTCTGTTTTGGAGCTCTCTGTGAGTAACTCAGCGGGATCAGATGCTGTATCTCCATGTGATAACATACTGCCAGTGTCCAGAGAGGTATTTTTGCTCAGAACTAAGCTGCCAGGAAGTCTGAAGGAGAATACCCTTCCAAATGGTGCAGGATTTTGTTAGTAGTTCATATAGACCTGCACAGAAAATGAGCACTGAGTCCTTGTTCCGAGGGCCTGGATCAGGAATTTTTTACAAGAATCCACTACCTGATGCATAAATAAAAAACACACAAATCCTCAAAAAGTGTTGGACAAACAAAAGGTATTGGACAAACTTAGTTTAAAATAAACATTTACCTTTCTGGGAACAGTAGCAGCAAAAGGAAAAATTGTTGCCGTCTCTTTGCACAACAATGTGAAATATTCTACTTACTGTAAGTAAGCAGGAGGCTCTATTCTGCTCAACAAATAGAGAATGGATACCTTGATACACAGAGGAATGGACAAGTATCTCAGGAGATGGCTTCTGATCACCCGTAAATGCTTTATAACCTGCATAATGCAAGGACTATCAGTATGGACCTTAATAGCTGCACTGGGAAGTGTGCACACTCACTGCCAACCCCATCTGTGTGCTGCTCCCTGATAGGAAAGATGAATGTCAATGATTTACCCTCTGCACAATCTGATCTGGGCAGGGCTTCAGCTGGCAACTGCCAGCCAAGAGGAGCTGCTCACACCAGTCTGCAGCACTGGAGCCTCTTTTACCATGCAAATAATTACTGTAAATTAATAGAACTATTACCATGTGAGAAATCACTTTGAACCCAAGCTATGGCATTTTACAAAGGCCAAATTTGAATAGCATGCATAATCAGTTTGGCTGATTGATTACTTAATACTGATGTAAAGGAAGAAAGTGATGGACTGACTTTTCATTGATATTAAGAATTTTTTATATCAGTTTTTTTGGCAGGAAATTATTGCTCAAAGTTGTCAGAAGCCACTCTAAGTGTGTCTTTGTGTTTTCATACAGCTGCCATTCTTCAGCATGTTAAGCAAATATTGTAAACATATCTGCAAATACTGATTCAGGTTCAGGTCCATATTTGTGTTCTCTTCCATGAGCACAATTGAAATGTAAAATCAAGATGCCTATGGAAAGCTCTTGCACACTCAGGTGCTTGTGGAGATGGGGTTGTACATTTGCACAAATACTGATGGGGAAAGAATTGTACTCATGTGCTTGAAGGTCTGTGCCCAGGTTCCTGTCTCCTCAGAAATTTGCCTGGGTGAATTTTAAGGGTAAGCTTTCAAAAACCACATGGAAATTTTGTCTTCAAGTTTGCTTTCTGTGAATGTAGTATTTGCATTTGGAAACAGACTCTAAAGCTGAGCCAAGTATTACAGATCTCTCTCCAGCTGCGGGATATAATAACATCTTGATTGTTGTAATGGTCAGAGTTAATGAGGGACTTAAAAAAAAGTTGAAGGTATTAATAAATAACACTTAGGTTTATCAGTCTTTGGTTATTTCCAATTCTGAAATAAATGAGTTGCATGGAGTGAGATAAATGCTGATTTATTTTTGGAATTATAATGTGTTACAATTCAAGATCAGATTAGGGTCAATTTACACTAAGTCTGCTTTGAAAGTATTATATAAGTGAGCCAGAGTAGGTCACTATGTCCTGCTCTGCATACAAAAAGCTCACAGACTCAGTGTCTATAAATAAAGATCAAGCTAAACCAGACAAGCAGCTTGAGTCTAATATTGGGAAGATCATTTTGTGCTACCTTCTGTAAATAATTATGCTGGAGTCCAAGCGAGAAGGGAGAGCACACTATCATCTGGTGTGCACCACGCACAGAGAGTGAACGAGATGATGTTTTGGCATTATTATCAGCATTAATAAATAACCATTCCTAGCTCTTAGTAAACTCCAAGACTAAAATATGAGCCAGAAGAGTGGGTGATGTTCAGTTTTTATTTACCTATCATATTTTGTGTTGCAGTGTCAGAAGACAAAATAGAATGGCAGGGTTTATTTGTGAGATGCTGTTGCCCTAGTTACCAGCCTCATATCAGGGTTAAGGTTGACAGTGTGGGCTCATTCCTTAATCTCAGCTCAGGTTGCTCGCAAGGGAAGAGGCTTTAATGTTAACTGAGCCTGTCTTTGGCTTGGGGAGTTAGGCCTTTAACAATGCACCGGGGAGTATTTCTTCTTTGCGGCTGTCACAGCCTGTCTGGGGAATGGGAAAGGGAATCGTGGTGTGGGGGAGGGAGACCTCGCTGCTGGGAAGCTTATTAAATTATGGAGGAGGGGATTATTGGTGGGAGCAGGGCTGTGGGCTCAGGCAGCCGTCAGAGGAACCCTTTGTGCTGCAGGCTGGCAGAGGACAGGTTTTTGTTACAATCCCCTTCCAGGTAGCTCGGATAGGATTGCTCTGTGGTGGGTGCTGTATGGCCCAGGAGGGTTTCACTGCAGATGGAGTAACAGAAGAAGGTGCAGAGTTTGGCTTGGGATGACAGGTGTATGTAAATACACTCTACCTGCTTTGAAGTGCTGAAGGAAAGGATGAATTAATGACCTGGTCCCACTGCCAGCTCTGCCAGTCAGGAATGGTTCTGGCTAAAATTGTCATCCTGGGTAGTCACCTGCTCTGCTGGAATGAACTCTGTAACTCTGGAGTTAACTCTCTTAGCTCTCAGGCTAGCTCCCTTTTCTGCATACAGTTCTCTGCAAGACACAGAAATGCTTCTTACAGGCAACCTAAAGTCATGGATAATCCAAGACATCAAAGTGTGTTGCTGAGACTGAGCATCTAGTCCTGACCTGCCAGGAGGTGCTCTCCGTCCATGTCGTGTTGGGGCTTGACCTGAATGACTTTCTCAGTGACCATGTATCACCCTGATTTGATCAGCTTTGTCTAAAAATACACCAAAAAATGCAGTATTGTTTAAAACTTGACAAGGGGGAACAGGCATCCCAACACATCTTCTCTTATGGTAGCCTAGTGACTAGAGCCATAGTCAGGCTGCTGGAGATTGTATCTGGGTACCTCCTTCGCCTGTGGAAGTTGGGATTTGTGTCTCATTTTCTCTAAGTATAAAGTTATTAAACCATACCGTGTTGGAGGGGACAGTATTGGTATTTAATTGAGAAAGGAAAAAAAACCATGTTAATTTTAGAGGCAAATGATCTTATCAGGGAAAGGCATAAGAATGGTTAGCATTATTTCCCTGCTGGGCTGGGCTGCCAGGTCTTTTCTCTGGGATCCTTTGTATTCTCATCTGTGAAATCATTAGTGCTCATGGAGCAATAACCTCAATCTATAGCTAAACATTTGGGAGACACTGGTCCTTAGGTGGGGTTTGCATAGCTGAAAGGACCCACAGTCATTTCCTCAGCTCGTGAAAGTGCCTTATTAATTTTTTCTTGCGCCATTAATTTCCCTTACCCACTGTTACTTGTTTTCAGTCATCCATTATAGGAGGGGCAGTCTGGGATATTTGTGTGCTATCATGACAGGTATTTCATACCTTTCACTGTTCTGTAAAGATAATGCCATGAACAAATCACTTCAAGATAAGACCCTCTGTGCTCGATATCAGTTAGCCAGAGACCTATACATCATCAGAACAGTTGCTTTTTATAGTATCTTTTCCATATGCTGGTTTTAACAGTGGAGTTGAAACTGTGTGCAGGGAACAGGTTGCAGACTGGGGGCTGCATGTGTAAGGAGACAAACCCCCAGCTGCGATCTTTGCTCTCCCTGTTTGCCTTTCCTCATCTCTCTTCCTTAGCATGTTATTTGAGTTTACACATCAAGATAAGGTTTCCTCTAACTGCCAGTCAGGCAGACTTAACCTGGAATCTGATAATTAACTTGTGTTCTGCTTCATACATCAGCAGCTGCCATGATCAATATTGGGGTGAGAACAGGAGTTGTTGCTGCTGCTTTTGCAAATGATGCTTGAGGCCAGACTGGTGCAGAGTGGGTGTTACACAGCTGTATCTGCCCTGGCCCCCCTTTGGCAGTCTGCTTTTTTAGATTAAGGACCTGATCTGCAAGGGATATAAATCATCATACCTCTATTGAGTTTAATAGAGATCTTTCTGTTTCTTCTCCATATGTTCTTAGGAGAATTTGCACCCTTTTCCTTCTCTTTCTGTTCTTTGCAAGCGAAGAAAAGCAGGAGGTCCTTTCTGGGACAGAGCTGTGAGCTGAAGGGGGATCAGCATGCACAAACTCTGGATGGTGTCACTGGTGCATACAAACCACAGCAGCACTGTTATGCAGTTAATTAGTTGTGTGCACTCATAGAGGCTGGACACAGAACAGCACATACATTTCTTAAGATGTACTCTAAAAATCAATACTTAATGCCTGTCTGGCAAAGAGAGAGCAGCAGCAGGTTCAGGTTGGCAGAGCTGAAGGAGCTGAGCAGCCACAGTGGATATGGAGATGGGAGTTGGTTCTTAGGAGCAGACAGAATGCATTTGGCCCAGTCTGATTTACTTTGCATACTTCTAAATGCACTTCTCAGGCTTTTCCTATCGAGATTATTTATAATTGTTGCAGATGGTGTCTGGGCTAATCCCTGATGAGAACTCTCTTAAGCTTCTGATAAATTTGAATCTGCAGCCATGTATCACATCAGGAATATTTGGGCATCTCTCTAACATGTTACAGAAATACAAACCACAGTGACCATATGAAAGAATGAAATGTTTCCTATTTTACTTATTTAAAGGAAACGTAATTATTGCCTGGTATTATCTTGCCACCAAACAGAGTTTTCTTACCTAACTGGAGTTAATAGATCATCAGTTAATGGGGTAGACAGCAGAAAGGGATGCTACAGAACTCAGGAGTGTCAAAATTTAATACATAAAATGAGGCAGGTGATAACAGAAATAGCACCTCCCTAAGACCACAGTAAAACCTGGCCACTGAGTGACTCTGATGGGAGAAAATCCCTGTATTTTGACCCAGTACAAATTCTTATCAGGACAGCACACTGTTTACTGCAGAAAAGATCTGTGGTTTTCCTCAAAAGTAGGTGGCCACAACCCACAAACTGTAAATGTTCTCCCTGGACTCTCTTAAGCAGCAAGAATCAAACAGATGAAATTCTGCCTACTTCAAGCCTTAATGAATGTCTGAGCAATATTAAGCTAGTAATTGACTTGTACTGTAGGTCAATGAAGAAATGAAATCTGCAGTTAAAGTCTCTGAACTGTGTCTTGCTGGAAGCCTGCACCAGGCCAGGATGCTCAGTGGAGGCTCTGCTGTCGCTGAGCAGCCACCAAAAATAAACAGTTTCATTCATTTTAATATGACTACATTGCTGTGGACACACAAACAACATCTGGCAAATGATGCCCGAGCAGTTACATGGATGACAGCCCATTTAGTATTCTGTACCTCATAAAACATCAAGAAAATACCTGTACAGATCAGTATCTTTCCTAGTGGGGCTCATCCTAAATTTAATCGAAGATCTTGTTAATAGATGTAAAATGGTAGTTTGGATCTTCTGTTACAAGAGGTGTAAATTCCTGACTTGATGTAGTATGGATGCTTCTTTCAACCCTAACAACATCAGGATTGTCTGTGGCTCACTTCACGAAGTTTGCTGCTCCATCTAGTAGAAGACATCAGTGACACCACTTATCTGGCCGATACATCGGTGCCACTGAAGTCCATGGCCTATGTGTGGTACAGTTGTTTACATTCGGAGCTGTGTCAAGATGATTTGACCTCTTCTCTGCCTTGGGATTCTATTTCTTTCACTCCTTCCTTTCCACAGTCCTTTTAGTCCTATTAAACACTTTCCGTTCCATCTTCTTTCTGTGTAAGAGAAACAGTGGACATTAGGAAATTGTTCCTACGTGCTACTTGTTCAATGCTGCACTTATGGCTCAAATTAGACCTCTGAGACCTTGGCTTCAGGGAATTAGAGTAACAGGGACAGTCCTAATGCTGCAGTGGGAACAGGCCTTGTGCTGAACTTGAGCATAATGTATGGTTTGCATTCAAAGGCACATTAAAGACTGACCTGTGTTTTAATTGTAGTAATTCCAAGAAACACCTCTAAGAATATCTGGTTTCCTACAGATCCTCAAGGAGCAGAAGTTCTCTCTCTATTCAGAAACATTCCCATTCCTTCATGCTGTAGTAAATTCAGAGCAGTGGTGGAAGATGGGTTTATAGAGGAGCATCTGTGATGAGATTCTGGCTCATCAAATGCTTAAAACTCTTGCAATATTTGGATGTTGTCTGCATAAGCAAAGAGTTTTTGAAAGATCCACATCTGGAACACACCTGTTTTTGCCAAGCTGGTTAAATCTCTTTCTCAGGGATTTTATAGTGGCATTTCAGCTGACAGTTTGTGTCTATTTCAGTCACTTCATTTTCTGCCTCATGCTTGAGGAGACGGGATTCCGTCATTTCAGTTCACCTTCTTTTCTGATCTCTGAAAATGAGTTTCCCAAACCAATTGTCCCTGAATGCAGAGGATCGTGGTGCTGCTTCCGTATTGTCCTGGCCATCTGTGCCTTCCCTGTGACACCTTTCCAGGCAAGAAGCTGCTCTTTTTGCATATCCATGGAGCAGAAGGGTTCTGACATGAGAGAGAACCACGTGGCTTGTGCCTGATGGACACATTTCCTGGTCAGAGCTGAAGGTTCATGGCACTCACTCTGATTCATTCAGATCCACGCTCACATGACAATGTCTAAGTGATTTTGCAAGCATGGTAATTGCATACACAAGCAAAGAATTAGATGGGCGTTCCTGACCAGATATCAAGCTCTTAATGCCCAGCTTATAAATTTTAAATATTTGCAACTAGCAGCTCCCAAGTAACTACAGATCAAGAACTATCCGTAGGAGGTATTTGGGAAATAATATTAAATAATGAATACGGCTAAGATGATCATGATCTACTTTACAATGACACTTGCACACAAGTGTAACTGCAATTAATTATCCAGCCAATTCTATTCAAAATTATATATTTTTCTTAGAGCTATAATTAATGATCCATAACAGTAAGTATGAGACACACTAACAAAGGTCTATTCTGTGCTACTTATGAAAGATTAAAATGGAAAGCATTTAGTTTGGAAACCACAGACCTTGTTTCAGAATTGTCGTCTGCTCTGTTTACTGACAGTGACTTTTGCTGCTTGTTTACTGCAATTTACTTAGTTACAGCATAAGTTACACATGATTATCTTCTAAATATGATGCTAAGCTGACATCTGTCAAGTTTAAAAGTCATAATGGGTGCTATTAGTCACTGAGATGATCCAAAGGCATAAGGATTGGTATGACAACAAACCTGCATAGTCTTTTTAAAAGATGTAACAATTTATAAAGAGAATTTTGGGTGGGTTCTACCTGCTCAGAAGTGAGATGATTTTAGTACCTTGAAGGCTGGAATAAGGAGAAGTCAGGCAGAAGGGTAGAGCTGGTGATCATGGAAACAGTTATCAGACTATTATCAATTAATTAAGCAAAATACATTGTTTATGTCCTTTGTTTGCTGCAAAGGAGCAGTAAGTTTAAACTCTCTGCTATTTGTGTCAGAAACTTCATTTCTCATGGGCTTATAAAGCAGTCTCGAGCCATACCAAGCTGCTATTGCCTTGCAAATCCTCATCTCTAATGCTAATTAATATTCCTCTAACTTCCTTTTCATTTTTAAAACCAGTTCAAAATAAAATTTCTTGGATGTCTCAGATGCTCTTTAAATTTTAATTTAAGGAAAAAGCACATGCTTAAAAGCCTTGTTTTCAAGCCATTAAGGCTTGAGGCAGCTCCTAATGAAGTCAGAGACCAAATATTCTCTGAGTTTAATAAGTAGAAGTCAGCAAGCCACCAACTTGCCCTTGGTGACTTGGACATCTGCGGGCGAGGAGGGAGTCACAGCAGTTACATTTGAAGCACAGGGTCTGTCCACAGGTTTTGGAAGTGTGGTCAGCCAGGCTCCTCACACCTGGCTTTGCTTAGTGATGTCCTGTATGCAGCCTCTGCTACCACGTGGATGGTTACACGTCCAGGGGAACCTTCTGAAGATGGAGAAGGCTGGACATCATTTCAGGAGATAACCATGGTCAGAGGCAGTGGCTTTTCCTGCTGAAATGGGCTGTGGGCTGGAGTTATATTCTAATGCATATTAATGGCTTTATTTTTGAAGTCTGTAATAAAGGAATTGGTTGAAAAGGATTTAGCTGATGTACTGACAACTACTTGTTCTATATTTACAGTGTACTCCTGTGTGGAGATTTTTTGTCTTCATTTTCCCTTTTCTCTGCTATGTGGGTAAACCTGGAAATAGCCAAAGTCAAATGCTCTTAAAAAGCCAGAAAGAAAAATCTGAATTAAATGCACCCAAGTGCTGTAGCAAGAAAAAAAAGAATGTAATAATGAGAGTGATCAGTCAAGTTAAAAGGGTAGAAATAGACAGCCCAGCCAATGGTTGAGGAAACCATAAACATAGGAAGGGAAATACATCTAATCTGGATGGTGTAGAAAGAGAAGTCATGACCATTTACCTTAGAACAGTGATCGCAGATTTAATAATTCAGATACATGGATGGAAATATGGCCAGCATTGGAGTGTGTATTTTTCTTTGTGGAGTTATAAGGACTCTCCCACTCCACCATCAAATGATTGTTAAATCAGTAATTTGTAGTCTAGAACTAAGAATAATGGCTTTTAAAAGATTTTAAATTAATTTATCTATCATGAGGTCTTTGCTTTTTCACTGAATGTGTAAAATCATTCAAAAAATAACTTAGAGCAATTACTTCCAGTGACAGGCCAATGTGTGTTCTCCTAGGCTGAGAGTGACTATGTGAAGATAATTTTACATGAATATCCTGATGAGATCATTTGTGCTGCTGGAAAAGGTCTCTATGTACAAAGTTTTGTAACAGGAGTGGCAACACAAACACCCGTGTAATGATGATGTAGAAGAGTTTTAACATATCCAACTGGGCTAAACTGAAGATGCAGAATTAAACTGAATAAAACAAATGGTTTTGCCCAAAAAAATTCTAGTTCAAAATTCAGTCAGGTTTTCAAAACCTCAGAGAAAAATGCTAAAACAGATCCAAAAACTTGGACTTTAAGGTCATGTTGGCACTTTTGAAAACAAATTTTGGTTCATATTATGAGTGTCTTCAGAACAGTACAGAACTGATCTGGTGTTAGTGAGTGCAGTTCAGCAACACATGCAGTGTGTATCTAACTTAGTTAAAGTTTCTAGTGCTGCTAAATAATGAAGTATTAAAAGATAAGCTGAGTGTACAGTTCAAGGAACCAAGGATGGGACTAAGGGTCTAGTGAGGTGGAGGTAATGTGTTGCAAGGGTTAGGTCTGGAAATCTAGGATATGGGAGTGCCAAGGAGGTAAGACCCAAGCACAGAGTGATGGTTGTAGATGATCACATCTGCAATATGCACTGCTCATGTTTAGTCATTGCGCACTGAAAAATATCCTGCATTGTTGCGATTTTCTGTGGTAATGTATGTTGGGACATGTTTTTGAACTCGTAGTTTATACTATGAGTAAACTGGTTTAATACCGTAGTCATAGGAACTCTCAGTCTTCAAGCAGTTTGTGTTATGAATAATATATTATGAGAATATTCACAAAGACTTCTTGTGTGCTGTAATATTAACAATTTCCCACATGTGGGATTCATGTTTATCCCTCTGTATATTGAAGGATAGCATAAGTTGATGATATCTATTGTGCAGCAAACACACCTAGTCTGATGTAGTATTTGTTAAAATTATTTCCAGAGCACGTGGAAAACCAGCCATAAAAAAAATCTCGTAATCTCCTAACATTAATGAAATAAAGTAGTGCTATTCATTACCCACTGGGAGAATTTATAAACAAACTCCACATTTAATTCCATAATGGCAGCACATGCAAGCCTGCGCCCAGAGGCTGACAGGGTGTGTGCCAAGGTTGGCCATGGTGTGCCTTGTGCACTGTTTGGAGAGCACAGTGCAAGAAGCTTTGAACTGCAGACAGGCCCCAAAATATCCTGTAGACAGGACTAGGCACTAGCAGCTGCAGTCTCTGCTTCTTGGGCACATTTTCAAATCCCAGTTTGCCAAAGTATTAATTTCTGATCAAGATAATGTAGTGCACAGCCCTTGAGTTTAATATGCAGAAGTAATTGTTTCTGCAGCAGACAATCCCCAGCTATCCGACTGAGTGGGTGTGCGACAGGGCAAGGTGCATCCCACGTGTGGGTCCGTGCTGAGTGAGGGATGAGGTCTGGGCTAGTTAACTTCAAATCCAGACCCCTGTGGTGTGGAATCAGGAGCAGTGTCTGTTCCCTGAGCTGTGCTCAGGGATGGAGCTGCTGTGGTAGCCAAGCAAGGCACGTGGGTGAATGACCCTTGCAAACCAACTGACAGTCACTTGGTGCCGTGGGTTCAGGAAAGTGAAATGAGTTTTCCCAGTTCTTTATAGGATCTATTCACCTCTCAGTTCTTAGCACACTCAGCCCCTCTCCAATTTATTGCCCATATTGAGGCCTTATGGGGAAGGGCTGCATTTGCAGAGCTTTACTTAGGCACGGTGAACCAACCCATACCTTTTCGAATAATAGAATTCTGAGAAGTCAGAATCCAGAAGCATAACTGGAGTCTTTTGCAAAGTATTATGTTGGGCTTCTCCTCATACAATTTTAGAGTCAGTTTTTATGCCTTTTATGTTACTTGAAGCATGCCCCTCCATGCTTCAGGTAACAGCACATAAACATTCATTTCTTTCTCTGAATTGAGGATGACTGCAAAGGGTCCTGGACATTTGAGGAAAATCCTTTGGAAGTTTATTGTTGGATGGGATACAGCACATGAATGACTAACAGATTCTGTTGATGTCTGTTGATAATAACTTTTGTAGATCTGTAAATCACTATGACTTTTATAATGCCTCCTACCTCTGTTGTAAATTTGTTTCTGTAGATACTTTACCCTGACCGCATTTTCGAAAGCTGGCGTTGCTTTCAGTTCTGTCATAAAGGAATATAATCCATGCAGTGTGTGCGGGTGCATGTGTGTTTGTATTATACATACTCTAAAATATCCCACAGACAAAGATTCCCATTAACTTATGCTTGTCTGTGCCTCGTACTGATGTTATTCAAACATGATATTCAAACACATCATGAAGCTGGGCTGCAGAAAAAGCCACACAAACCTGGCCCTGCTTGTTTTACAGCAGCTTCTGTGGGTGCAGAACTTCCATGTAGGTGCTCCCAATGAAAGGCTGTGCAAGAATGGGATTTTTTGTTTGATTGGGCCATTTATATGGGACAGAATTTATAAGTAATCAAGATCTATATGAAAGGTGATTTCCACAGCTCCTATTGGCAAAAGTCTCTTGTGCTGTTGATGCACATGTTCACAGTTCTGTCACCACTGAGAAAGTCACACCACCAGTCACACCACCTCATTCAAATTACACTAGCTGGGAATTTCCTGGTTTTGATGTGGCAGAGGGGAGCATTTTTCCATTAATGCTTTGGCATTCTTTGAAGATTAACAATGCAATTACACCACAAAATGGATTTTCATATGGGAATGACTGAAGAACAGGAATGGATTGCATTTTTAAGACATGTTTCTGTGCACAGATCTGTGTCTGTGTGTTACAAATGTGCTCCTGATGTCAGCAATTGTGCATAGATGATATAAATGTGCATAGATGATAGGCTTATGAAAAACAAGGTCTGCTTGGCACAGGTAGATAAATGCAATTATTGCAGTGCTGATCCAAAGAGGAGGCTGTGAGCATGCAGTTGTACTCCCTTGCTTAAACAGCTCTTTACCAGCAGAGCAATGTCAGGCATTTTCTGTACTGTTAAGAAATCTTGCCATGGGGAAATCAGTCATAGTTCAGATGAGACCAATGACTTCATTGCAGAGATTAATCCTGAGTGCACAAATGGGGAATGGAGGGTGGGATGATGCTTTCTGCCTAAAGTTGATAGGGGTAGAGGAAGGAATGGCAGTTTTATGGTTTTATTGCAGGGTTTGGGTTGCTGCAATGTTCTGTTTGGGAGTCAAAAGAAGGAAAGGGACTTTGAAGGCTTTTGGGCACTGTGTATGTCATAGTGGATGGCAAGTGAGCTCGTTTAGAGAGCAGCAGCATTTTCCTGCTGATTTCCTGATCTGAAGGACACAGAACAGAACACAGCGAAGGCTGTTCAGCTGCCTGCCATCTAATGGCCAGAGCAGAGAGAAAACTAACCTGGCTTCAGCTGGAGCTCCCTGTCACTAGGGATTCTTGAGCTAAATACATGGAAAATTCAAAGGAAACACAAGCTTTTGCGCACAGTTTCACGTGTGTTACACTGGGGCTTTTGTTACCATCAAAAAATGGTGTGATGCCATAGTAGAAAACTGCTAAAAACTAAGAGAAAAATCCCACTTTTGCCTGCAATCTATTTTTTATAAGCGTTGTATATCTGACAGCAAATATCAGTCTGTATATGAATAAAAATGCATAAAGACATTCATATACAATTTTCCTTTATTTACTTATTGAGCAATAATTCTGTTATTTTTTCTTTTCTCGTTTTCTCTGTTCCAGTGACGCTCTTCCCCCCTCATTCTTTTATTATAATGAGCAATATATAAGATCTCTCACTGCTGGGGAGTGTTAATACACTGATGCCTCTTCCTCCTGGGCAGACCACGGTGGCACCTGCAATAACTGACACCAGCTCCCCAGCACAGAGAAAGTGCTTGAGGTAAATCTCTGCTGGAATAACAAAGAAGAGATGGGGAGATGTTCCACTTTAATATCCGCTCCATCTTCCTTATCTATATTAGAAACGCCTGTCAATAAGGGTGTCTGAGCAGAGCTGAAATTATGAAGCACCTTCTAGATTCCTTTATCTCCTGGAGCAACATTAATACTTATAAGTATTAAAGGATGCTGGGTGAAGGAAAGACCATCATTTGTCTGGGCTGGTGTGTTTGTTTAGGACATATGCCTTTTAATTTCTTAATGTTATTTGAAATGCCTTCCTCTGCTCTAAGAAAACATCCACTTTTGTTGTTATTTTGAAACAGGAGCTGAAAATTGAAAGCTTCCTCAAAAAGCCCTGATTTGAATATGCTAATGTTAATTTAAACATTCAGTTGTCGAATTTTCATGTAAGGATATTTTTTGTATTGTGCACATTTAATATTTTATGTCCATTATTCTCCATGCTTATCTGATTGACAGGCACTGAGTAAATATTGTCTTTGAGCTGATCTACAGAAGTCAAAGAAGACACTCTAAAATGGAACTCTTCTTCCTAAATATAGATCTTTTTCCTCTTCCTTTCTCTGGAAATTCCTGGAAACTACCTTCACATGCGAGGGTTTTATGAATTTTTGAGGGGGTTTGCTGCTTTCAATCTAAGTACCACAAATCACAGCAATTTCTAGCATGGAATCTGGCGGACGTAATGATGTGTGTGAATAAATTCCTCTCCCCTCCTAGCTCGGCTTGTTTTGAATGCAAATGGTTCAAGTAAACATTACCTCCTTCAGCAGGAAATGGTGATCAGTGGAACATTTAAAAATAAATTTCTGAGTAATAAAACTGTGACAATAGGAAAAATTTCATGCCTTATCTTACAGAACATCAGCAGCAGAGGGAAAACAAGATCTGATGTCTTTAAAATGTGCTTTCTGATGTTCTAACCCAAAGCAGAAGGTGCAATGTGCTGAGACACCGTGGGTGTGAGGTGCACAGAAACCTGGTAAAACATCTCCATTTCACAAAGAGAAATCTATCCATTAGCTACCTACCATAGTGCTGGCTTCACTGAGGCTGCAATGTATGAAATGTTGCCAATAATTGGTATATCAGTAGTGCTTAGTCTTTTTAAAAGCACAGTGGCTTCATAGCTGCCCTTTCTAAAACCCACAACCTTTTTCATGCCCTATCTCTGAAATGAACCTACAGCTAAGCAGGAATTTCTTGTATTATTGCATCAGCATGGGCACCTCTTCAACAAATTAGGGAAACTCATACTGCAGGTAGGCAAGGGAAAGTTACAGAGCTCTTATTAATGGATTGTAGTCAGGTAAATAAGTAGAAATTGTCTGTAGTTGCTCTGTTTCCCTCAAGGAAGGGAATAAAACTGCTTGCAAAAATGCAGTGATATTGTGTGGGTACTAAATTTTCCTGACTATAGCTTCTCCTGTTTTGTGGTTTGCTGGACCATGAGTCTTTATTTCTGAAAGTCTTCCAAAGTAGAACACACAAGGGGGAGGTAAATCATGTATGAACGCAGAATGATTTCATTTAAGTCAGTGAAGTTATTCTGCAGAAGGAAGAAAACTGGACCTGCAGACAGTCAGCCCCTATGGCCAAGGATGGTTTTGTCATGTGAGCTGGACTATGGCAAGGATATTGGGAATTCTCCTGGAATGCTTCACTGGGAAAGTCCCCTTAGAATATTCTACAATTAATAAAAATCTGAAATTGTAAAGATTGTGGATTAGTTGGTCCATTTTTTCCCTCTGGATTATTGTTTAGCCATAAAGTCCTTTTAACAAACTAAAATAAAGCAAAAATAATCTTTGCTTATACCTGGAGCAATTTTTCCTTTTCCATCTAGCCCTGTTCTTTCTCTTCCTTAGAGATAGGAGAATTTCCAGTTTCTTCTTCACAATCCTGACACATGTGCTGGCAATCCTGAAGTTGGCCAATATTAAGCTGTGGACTTACAGCCGTGGGATTTTTTGCAGAGAAAAATAATTGTACTGATGGACACTCTCACTTATAAATCCCACATTGGCATATTAGAAGGAAACTTGCAGCTTTGCTCACATGAAAGTAAAAGTTTCTTACAGAAATGGTACAGCTTTGTTGCTAATTTAAATGTCTTACCATTATTTATTATCTCTATTTGACTATACTGCTCTAGGGTTCAGCCTGAACCAGACAGTGACATACTTTAAGACACTCAGAGCTCAGAAATCCTCATTAGGAGGTGGCCAGGAGATTTCCAACTGATTTTAGCAGAAGAATATGTTTAAGTACTTAGTTCAGCTGCAAGGATTGCACAGTAGGAACTGTGGTTTAATGTGGAAGAAGCAGATATTGCTCCTGGGACCAGAATCTGAGGTAGCCTTGGGCAAAATTAGCAGTAAGTTTGACAAACAGATGGGTTTATCCAACAAATACATGCTCCCCTTAGGACAAGGGGCAAGAGGAGGAAGGAATAATTTACTGGATCTTAGTGTTTTCCTCCCATGTTTGAAAAGTAACTCTACATCATTTCAGTGGTGCTGATGGGTGCGTCCTTTGTCCTTGTTTGCAGTCATCTTCATTGACTGAACTGTGGAGTTTGTGTATATATATATATATAAATACCAAAGAAAGCTGAACCTTTGCTTCTCTTTCTGTGATATCTGAGATGCTTCAGTACAACATTCTTCTCTGTATTCCTATAGTTCTTTGAAAATGCAAAGTGCCATTGAGTGCTATTTTTTTTTTTTTTAAAATTATGAATCATATTACAGTAAACTTTCTTAGTTTACTAAGCACTGGACCACTGTTTACCTACTTTGCTGCTTGCAGTCATGGCCTTTGAACAATCCTTTGTAAACCTACTGTGAGCTGGTAACTCACGTTGACTGCCCATCTTCACCAAGTGGTCCAGTGCAGTTGGTGTCTTGCAGAGTATCTTTTGAAACAAGGCAGTGAAAGGATGTCAGGATTTCTTCCAGACGCAGCTGGTTTAGACTCAAGGTGATGTATCTTTCCTGCATTATTTTAATTGCTTTAGGTAGAAGGAATTTCACTGAAATCAATTGTGCAGATAATTGCAGGGCAACTAGAAGGGTGCTCAGGTCAGAAGCAGGCACACAATTTTGCAAAAGAAGGAGAATATTCCTTACCACAGCATCACCCAAAACAAGCTGCAGAGCTGGGAGCTGCACCTGTCTGAAGCAGGACATGGGCAGGTACAACTCACACCCTCTTGTTCATTCACTTGGGAGAATTTTGAGTTTAATCAGTGTTGCTCTTAAAAATAGTGTATCCTAGTCAATGTAAGTGTTGAAAATTCTTCAGAAATAAATTCTGAGTGCTTTCTTTATTATTTGAAGATGATTTGCAGAGATGGTGAAAATTGCTTGTGTTTGGACTGGCTGATTTTCTGCTTGGTTGCATCCTGAAGGAGAATTAACCTTTTTTTCTCTCAAATTGTCTGCAAAGCTCAAGGAATCATCAGATCTCCCTGTGGCCTTTACTTTTCTGCTGGTTGCTGCTATTTTTTATAGGGGTCTGCCTCTAGTCCTACTGTTTTCCCAAAGATGAATGTCCTGAAATTTAGAGAGTTTCAAATCAGTGCCATGATCTGAACAAATATATGATGTATCTCTGCTATTGTGCTTAATTAACTTACAACATTCTAGGCGTTCTCTTCAAGCATCAGTCTTCCTTTCTCCCATGGATACTGTGAAGTCCTGCAGTGAACCTTGTTGTTATGACCTAATTTTTCCACAAACTGAG
Source organism: Vireo altiloquus (assembly GCA_013396875.1). Classification (NCBI taxonomy): domain Eukaryota; kingdom Metazoa; phylum Chordata; class Aves; order Passeriformes; family Vireonidae; genus Vireo; species Vireo altiloquus. The sequence continues at coordinate 1,973,226 of VZRF01012741.1, read as the reverse complement.
AGATTTAATTTGTTCAGGTGCCAGGCAAAAGGAACACAAACTTGGAATTCTCCTGGCTATTCTAATTTAGCTGCCAGAGATTTGGAAAAAAAATCAAGAGGGGAATTATCTTGCAATCCCTAGACTGTAACTTAAAAATTAAAACAAAATTAAAAGGATGACAGTGGCTTTTTCTGTGGGTCCACCCTTGAACTTGTGTCCTGCTGAGTTGAGATAGTGGAGCTGGGATTGATTGCTTTTCCTAGAGAAACTCTCTGGTTTTGAAAGTGCTGCTCTCACTGTTTATTTCCAAAACTAACTGAATAACTCCTGAAAATAACATTAATTTGTATCTGCATTTTCAGATTATTTTGATATTTTATCAATCTACCCTTTTTAGGTTCATTATTAGCAACACCTACCGTCAGGTAGTTTCTTCAGAGAAGCCAGTGAGATCCAACAAACCTCTCAGGAAATTAACAGTAATTATTTAGACATGTCTTATATACATATATGCAACTATATATGCCCATCATACATGAAATACTGCTGTCTACAAAGCCTTGTGGCATCAGTAAATCTAAGGAACTTCTCACTGGAGTTGTGTTGGCAAGTACAATTAATGTATGACAAAGTACACAGACTGATGATTCATTCATTGGCAGTACAGGAATTTCATATTTAACATCTTAATTCTTCCTTGATGAACTGTGAACATCCTTAATGAATAATGTCCACTTGAGTCTATTTTGACTTAATATTTTAATACTACCTTTCTCACCATTACATTCTCTTCTAAGAATTCTGTCACAAGAATGCCCTTACCAGACCTGACAAAATGCAAATATAGACAAAATATAAATTCCTGAACATCTGCTCAAGTGACAGATAATTAGCAGTTCATTATCTGACCAATGCTTGATCACTTGCACTGTTTGTGAATCACTCTTAATGTATTCCATTGTTATATTCAATCACATGATGTTCAAACTTAAGACCACAGATCCTGAAAGTGTATCTGGAAAAGGTACCATCTGATACCTCCATATGCATTGCGTGAAGTGGATTAAATGGTAACCACATGTCTAAAAACCCAAACAGTTTCAGATAAAGCCAAGTGCATTGAATGTGCATTAATCGAAATAATTAAACTTATTTAACTGGCAGATGAGGAAAATACAATGAGAAAGAACAACTGCCTTGACTGAATCAGCTGTTGTCCCACGAGGGACCACACATTTTGAAAAATATGTTAAGGAAAATCCAAGATGCTTTATTTCTAAAGCTCTCCATGAACTTTCTGGTTTAGTTTATTTTGAGGACCCCAAATGCATGACAGTGACATTATTTATTCCTTGGCAGGTTGCCCTAGTGGCATGTTCCAGCTCAACCCAGGCACTGCTGTTCAGTGAACAACAGCCATTCCTGACATTCTCAACATTCCCTTGATAAAATGTTCATCTATGAAAATAATCTCTTTCATGCTACTTTTGTCCTCAATGTCCCCCCACTTAAATGTTAACTATTAAAGTCTCTGCTGGTTCACATAAATGACAGTTTAAATGACTTGGTGTAACATTTTCACGGGGTTCAAATAACTCACAAATTTATTTCCCTGTATTTTGTCTGGACAATTCCATTCCTTTTCAGGGGGTCACCTTATTTCAGATCAATGTGCTGAGTAAGGGTTTCCACTGGGACTATTACAGACTTGACTATTGTTGCTTCCATTTCCCACTGAAAGACCTAAATGAGAAGTTTACACGTGTTCAGCTTCCTTTTGCTAACAGAGAATAGGAACAAATTACCAGGGAATGAAATGGAGTATTTCAGTTTCTGCTCCCTAGTGAAGATGTTGCCAAAATTGTATAATGCTGCAGTGCTTTCAAGGAAACCCGATTAGAGCAAGAGGAGCTGGCAGCAGCACAGCTGAGCCCATGTGTTTGCAGAGCCTTTGTTGCTACACACATCATTATAAAGGGGCCAAACTTTGCCCTCTTATCTGCATCTACACCTCTCATAGGAACGGAGAAAGAAACTCATTTGTGAGCAGTGTTTGACCCTTGGAGAACTACACACATCTGCTTAAGGCCATTTTTCCACATAAAGACCACTTCTCAGTAGGATGATTTAACATGTGTTTAATTTTAATGATCTGGCTAAAGAGTCTTTTTGAGGGCTTTATCAAGCTACAGCAATCATCAGCTGCTTAATAAATATTGGATTAAAGTCTGTAGAGGGAACAAACACATGTATCAGAATGACAGAAATGAAAGGATGTTGCCAGATACCAAGCTTTTCTCTTTGCAAGGCCCTAATGTGTTCTTGGGGCTGAAGGACATTTTTCAGTGATTCTGGAAATTGCAACAGCAATATTATTTTTGACAACAGAAAAGTGTAACACGGACTGTAATTCTGCCAGTTTTCTGGACTTACACAGTGAAACCCCCACTGAATTGAATGTAGCTAGAAAAAACCACAGAAACAAAACCATTAGTCCCAAATACACATTAATAATAGTTGGAATTCAGCAGTACTTTTGGGTATGTGCTGAAATGAAAAATCTGGGCTTTGAATTGGTAGGCGTTTATGAGCCAGGATATTAGTAGAATAAATGAATGCATCGTAATGCAGGTTGACTTTTTAAAATTATCACAATAGAAGCAGAGAAGATAACAAATAAATCTTATTTTTAAAAATGTTGCCACGTGCCAATATATTGGTTCATTGCAAACAACTCAATATGGTTATTTTCCAGTGCACAATTAAAAATCCCTCTAGTGGTAAGGAAATTCTCCTGACACAGCCGTGACTGCAGTAAGGGCCACTCATAGTATCTTGTTGATTTACATATCCTTAAAATTCTGAATAGTCCAGCCCACCAGAATTGCTGGGCTCAATTTCCATCACACTGGGCCTCTGTGGCTTTGGGTTCACTTCCTCTCACTCCTCAGTGGTGCTGAATCTTCTGTGCTCCCCAATGCCCACACTGGGCCTGGGATTTGTCTGCCAGCCTTTGATATCTCAATGTTCAGGAGCTTGCAGCTCCCAGGAGCAGGACCAACTCTCCCAGACTGCCCAGTGAAATACAGCTTTTCCAAACTACTCAGCTAAGTCAGAGCAAACACTCAGATTTTAAAAAAAATACCACCAGGCTTTGATACTCTCCTTTGTGTAAGTTTTGAGTGATACATAGCATGGTCCTAATAGGAAATTGCTGACTCCATCTCCACTGAGACTTTCAGTGATTTATCAGTTTCATAACACCAGCCACAATTCATATGATGTACAGCAAAGCTCCCTGAGCAGTATTCAACAGATTCATTTTTGCTTTCATCCCCAAAGCCACCTCACATATTTGGTATTCCTCCTTCCTATACATGGTAAAAAAACCCTTCTTGCGAACAACTGAAGGCAGTCCAAAGCTCTAAAGTTAAAGTAATTGATAAAGTTTATATATAATCTACCTTACCTGAGATGATTTATAGTACCAGTATGACTGGATATTTTTTTCAAGCACAGGGTCAGATCCAGCTCTGTTTCTGCACATCCTCAGGTGCAAAGCTCAATATCCAGGCCTTCATTACTGACATGAATGTCACTTGTGTTCTTTGGTTTGTGTAACTGTGGTTGCTCTGTTTCATAGGGACACATTTAGAGATGTGTTATACACATGATATACAACTTCCCTGGAGGTTTGATTTTTCCTCAAACAAATGTAAGAATTGTAAAGGGGATTATTTAATTCAAGAAGAGCTTGATTTTCCATTAAAGAGATTCTAAGAATTTTGCTTTTCTACTGCTCTTCTGAATATCAAGATACACAAACAATATTTGAATATATGGATTAGGATTTTCTTTAACACAAACTGATACTACCACAGCAGGGAGCTCTAAATTAGAAATATTTCAGTCATGACAGGTTACACTTTATGTAAATTACTTAATGCTGTGTTTGATGTTAGATATCAACATATAATATTGGCTCAACAAGAAGACCCACATCACTGTTTCTAAAGATATTGCCATAATAAAACTATTCACATGTGTTCTGACAAACAGGAAACATGCCTTAGCTGAAAAAAGATTTTATTTCCTGATCAATAATCTTTATTCATCTACTTCTCTCAAACTTTTTATTTTTTTATAAAACCTAAACAAAAGCAGTGGCATTTATATCTATCTATATATCTACAAACATATATATATATCTCTAACATTTAGAAAATGTAAGCACTTCATATAAAACCTGAGACTACAGATAAAAGATGTCTGTACAAAACCTAACTATACCATATTTAAACTCTTTTAGTAAGTACCAAATTTGCTTTTAAGGAACTATAATGATATTTAAACGAGATGAAAAAAAGTCACAAGAGAAACACCTGGAAGCCTGTGCTTGATACAATAAAAAACTTTTGACATCTGCAGCCACTTCTGCAGGTGCAGAGAACTTATTTCAGTACACTAACTAGTTTATTCAAAATGGAGAACCCCATTTAGACACTAAAAAAGCAGAAAAGATTTGAATAGACTTCTACTATGAATAAATTCTAAGCATGCCAGATTTCGCCTACTAATTCTAAAAGCCTGGGGAAGTTTTGGAAACAATTCAGTTGGAAGCTATTTCACGTTATCTATTTTAAATGAAACATTTTGTGACAGTATCCAGTGAATTTAGTAGGGGCATATCTGCTTTGGAGAGTTAAGAAGCTGCACTCCTGTATTGTCATTTTTATCCAAAAGCCACTTATTTAAATCACAGGTGGTTCATTGGCCACCTCCTAGTAAGTAAAATACAATCAAGCCTTTGAACAACTGATCTCCCTTTAGCAAAAAGGCTTCACATTTTACACCACTTATATTCAGGTCAGTGTGCTTTAATCGTTGCTAGCCAAAAAGTCACCTCTAAAAATAAGTGAAGGACAAATGCAAAATGAGAATCAAGTGCATCCATCTAAATGAATGAGCAAAAAAACATGATTTAAAAAATGCATTAGGTTTATACTCCAAAGTTGAAACCAAACTAAAAAATTAATCTTTGTTTCAGCTGATGACTAATGTTAGCATTTAAGGACAGTGCCAGACTTCTGTCACACACATTGGTTTCATAGCAACATGATAGATGGTTCCAGGGAGGGGAGGTACCACACACCCAGTGCAGCACCTCTGCTCTGGGATCAAGACTTTGGGAGGTGAGGAGATCTCCAAATCTTCATTTTCGTTCTGTTTGCCTTCTGTGCATACCATTGGTACCCCAATTTGCTGGTGCAGATTTAGGGTTCTCAGCCCAGGCCAGTTGCTTCCACTTTGCCTGATTGACCTTGTACTGGTCACTGGCAACAGCTTCACCACGATTGGTGAAGACAATTTGAAGACAAAACAAAACATTTGACATTTATTTGTATTTAACAGGAATGAGAAACAGGCTGTTTTAAGGAAAGCAACCCTGCTTGTTTTAAGGAAAGTAATTACAGTTACTATGCAGTGATAATAATGTATATCTGTGACCCAATCCCACCCAGGACTAGGAAACCATGAGAGCACACCAAGTAAAAATAATGATAATAAAAAAAAGTTTTTTGCATCTGTTTGGAGCTAAAATGGATTTGCACATTTCACTACTTGAGATGTATATTTGCCTAGTTTTCCTTTGTGAGAACCCATGGAAACCAGAACATTATTCAGACCTAGACTTGTTTGGTTGTCTCCAGGCTTGAATACTATAAACTTTCTATTGTTAAAATCCAGGTACATGGTGAATATATGGTTATATTTTCATATACTTATTTTCAAAATGCATTTTCTGTGGTAGTTGTATTTTTGAAGAATAAAAGAAACTCTAAAGAATATACAATTCTACTGTTATTGTAACAGAAATATTGACTGGAATAACCATAATTTTGTGTTTCTTTGATCTCATCCAAAGACAGGTTAGATCATTCTGAGGATCAATACATGTCACTGTGCTCCTTGTTTATGGGGAGCTAATGAAGAACATTTGAATACTGAACTGTTGTAGACTTATCAAGAATTTTATTTATTGAAATGCCTGCAAACTAATAATTTTCTAATAATCATTCAGTTAAGCTGAATATTCTTCCTATGCAGCAGATCCTAAGTGGGAAATCAAGGCTTTGTTTTTTCTGTTTTGTAGCAGAAAAGAGTTGTGTTGATTTCAGGTATCTATAGGTTTTAAAGTATAATTTGTATGAATCAGTGGCAATTAAACAGTGAATGCCTTAATGAAACTTCTGAAAGATCCTAATCACCATTTCAGACTCTTCAATCCTATGAAATTCCATTCTGCAGTGCTTAAGCAGTTGTGGTGTTTCACCAGGCAAATATCCATCACTGAGTTTGTAGCCTGGCTGCAATAATCAAACCCACACTTTCACTGTAGCATTTGGCACATGTTGGGATAGAAATTACACATTCCCAGGGAAATACCAAGAGCAATCAAAGGGCAGATGTGGTGTGTTTGCACTTGGCAAGGAAAACCACCCTTGGAACAAACCCTTCCAATCAGTGGCCAAATATTGACAATTGGTGGTACACAGTGTATTGATCCCAGCTATTAAAACATGACCACATAAGCCAAGATTAATTCTTGATGATTTAATGAATCATTTTTTATCAATGATTTATTGAATCTTGCTTTTTATATTAATAGGCTACTGGTTGAAACTAAAACCAGGGTTCACAGTAATCCTACAAGTGTAAAACTGTTTAGCATTAATAAGCTTGTTTCACTAATAAAAAATTTATTTGACCTAGTAACAAAGACAATAGATTACAAGCTGGAAAGGCAATTTTCTCTTTGCATACACTTGTATTGTGTCTTCCAGATGGACAGGACAGGAATACAAAAATAGAATAATACGATTTAAGTTGAAGAGTCTCCTTATGAAAAGAGAACAAACATGCTAAAAGGGGGAATGTCAAGTAAAGATTTTGAGGCAAAGGAGTAAAGGAAATGAAAGAACCACTAGATACTAGACTATTCAATAACTTTCCTAGTTATTTGAAAAATGTAAAATCTGTGTCATCACTTGGAAAATAATTGTGCATTATGTAGTGTGGGGAAGTGTACAGAATGACCCACTAGATCTTTTGTGTCTAATGTTCATTACACAGAGATTGAAACTGATGTTTTATGGAAACAAACAGGTGTTCCCAAGCACTGCATTAGCATAAGAATATCTATATAATCACAGCATTAAACAGTGAGTCACTTAAAAGCAGGGATGAATTAGTGTCAAGTTTATATGACCTTGTGTCTAAATGACTGCTTCAACAAATATAGCACTTTCAATGAAAACGGCAAATGTTAAATGATCCTCCAAGGTCTAATAATTACATGAAAATGAGTTGACACTAGTGACATTCTTAGATTAAAGCTGAGTTATGCTTACTTTAGGACAAATTCTCATTGCCTTTGCTACCCAAATTAGGGAAAGGCAAATGAATCCTACATTAGAAATGCTATGTTGAGATCCTTCTCAACTGTGAGAGATAGCAGCAGTTTATGAGATTTTCTGAATAAACAAGGTACCCTGAGCAGAATGTTTCAATGAACAAATCAAGTTTGAGCATTAAATCAAATAACAGGCAATGTTTCTATCAGAATCTTTCATTTGCTTGTTCACCTGCAGAATATTACACCTACACTATTACAAAAAATCTTAGTAAAAGACAGCTGTTTATGTTAGTGAAGAACAGAGGGTTTCATCTATTCAGGGAACTTAAACAGCATAAGAAACCTCATTTCTGCATCACTGGTTGGACTATTTTTCTGTGATTAATTTGTACACTTGTTTGAAATGTTTAATACAGAAATTATATTAGATTTTCTCCAGAATGACTTGAAGTTGTTAGCTTGACCGGTGCTACTTATGGATATTTTGAGATCTAACAAAAGCTTTTGACACTTTGAGGTTTTGTTTGTGGAATCCAACTCCTTGGTACCTTCAATGCTACCTCACAGCTATAGACTCCCTTGTATTCACATGTGGTATCTGGTGTTGAAACATTTCTAAATGATCAAGTAAGCCCAAAATTCCTGCACTAGTCTTGTCCATTGGTGTCACTTGGGTCACATGTTCTGTGGTTTTGAGGATGAGGAAGTCTGAACAGGACATGGAGGCACTTGATACCTTGCTGTGAACAGTCTAATGTGTGAAAAAGTAGGAATGTTTCTTCTACTGTGCAAATCAAAATTGAGACAGAAAGAATCCAAAGCAGCCTTTGTAAGCAGCACATTGTTGTCTTATCTCTGCGCAGCTGTACCTGAGCTTTCCCTCAGCACAATAGCATGGTCCCAGGCAAAGATGGACCCCAGCTCTACGCCTGAGTGGGAAGGCACACATGATCAAAATTGTGCCAAGAAGGAAACAGTTCCAGGTAACAGAAATAAGAAAATAGGGTTATTTTTTCTGTTAGATTACAGTGGTGGTTTTGCCTTGAGAAATGTATCAGTCTGCAAGCTCAAGAAAGATCATTTGTATTATCTAAGTGCTGGATTTTGTTCACTTCTCATCTGCAGCTTATTCTAAGCGTTCATTGGATCAAGACACATTCTATTTACTGCAACAGAATACAGAAATGGCTGAAACTGTACTTGTTCTGAAACCAGACTGCATTTCAGCTTAGTGAGCAGCCATATCTCGACATGAGCAAGCGCAGGCACAAAGCAGCTTTTCAGTTTCCATTTGCCAGGCTACACGCTTCCCTCTTGACCTGCATCATCTATTCTGTGAACAAAGGCACATTTTACTTAACATGCCCAGGCATAGAAATGAAATTGTCCACAATTTCTAAAGACTAAATAACATTTAGGTTTCCTTCTTGATGTTGTTGCCTACCATTGCTAAATTGCTGCTGGTGCAATAGATTTTTTGGGGATCGAAAAAGTGAAGGAGGTCGACTAAATTATGGGCAGGGTAAATTGCATGAATTGTCTCCTTTGTAAATGAAAGATTAAAAGAGATTAACTTGTGAAACCTGGCTTCTGAAAACTGATTCTGTGACCAGTTACACTTTTGGCTGGCAATTGGCAGGATCAAAGCCAAAGCTGGTCTGATGGGAAACTTGGTCTTCCTCCTACAACAACATACCATGACACAATTTAAATAATGTGAATATTTAGGAGGGCCAAAGAATGGCTCCCACAGCAGAAGATCAACACTGCTTAGTAGGTATTGTCTGGGTTTTTTTTTTCTATCATAACTTTTCAGAGGAAGAGGTGGGGAATGATTGGTTTTGTGTATACGAAAACTCTTGGACAAAGAGCACCTGAAAAAGCAACAGCTCAGTACTAACATTTTCCCTCTCTATAATGAGATGTTCAAGATCTAGTTCTGAGATAAATATTTTAGTTAAACAAGGGGGATAGGTAACAATATGGGACTCCTTAAGTTAAATGAAGATTATGATACTTGTCCTTATTTCTTCAGTGAAGACATATCAAGGCTCTGCTTTCCAGTTTTCCTGCTTTCCATTAACTTGAGTGAAAAACTTCATCACATGGAAAGCTTCAAGGAATGGCCACAAACCAAATGTTCATGTCTTCAGACAACACAGGTGTTCTTGAAATTCCCAGCACCGTCATGGACAGTCACGGGGGATGTCATAGCAGCTCGCACCACGCAGCTCTGTGCTCAGGAGTTACTACACTCATTGTTGCTACCAAGGGGGATACTTGGAGAGAGAAGAGGATGTTTTACCCTTGGTGCTCATAACACCAGGTGTGACAATCCCTCTGTGGGGTTTTGTGAGGAGAGAGGACGTAAGACAACACCACAGTCCTGTGAGAATGCCCCGTGGCCCTGTGAAGAGGCTGCAGGGACGCCATGCCCAAGGGCAGCCTTGGGGCTCTGCCTTCTGCCTCCCCATGGCCCCATCCCTTGCTCCATGGCTGGGAGAGTAGGTAGACTCATCTCCACTCCCATGTCCTGGCTTCTGCTGCTCTGTCCTTGCTGTGGAGCCACACAAGTGGCACCCTGGGACACACAACTCATGGCCAGGAGCACCCAGGACAGACATCCCAAGGGGAAGTGGGGCCTAACAGAGTCCAGAGACTGAGGGCAGCCCCAGATGGCATTGGGTGAGGCTGATCTGGGCTAGGCTAGGCTGGGCTGGGCAGAGAGGGATTATTAATTACTGCCCTTGAGGGGTCCACACTAATTGTGGCTGAGCTCTGCTGAGGGACACTGAGGTGAGGAGACCAACCCAAGCTGCCTCAACTGTTGTAGCAGAGAGGTTTTCCAGTTAGTTTATGTAAGGCTGAGGCTGATACTGACTGAATCCCAAAGATAGCAGTTGAGATACTGTTGCTAGAAATAAGTCTTTGTCTTTTCCCTGAATGTAATTGTTTCCTGGTCCGCTCTCTGTTTGCCCCCAGGTGTTATGTGCTGTGTGGGTGTGCAGAGCCTGGCTTGCAGCAGCAGCTTTCCAGTCTTGATGTACTGCGATCGTTAGGTGTAGATGTGTAAATAATCTCCAGAAGAAATCTAGACTTTTTCTGTTGGCTTAGATCACTTTTACAGTGCTATGGTGGAAATAAGTTACTCATGCATACCCATATTCTCTTTTACCAAAACCAGTAGGGGAACAAATTTTGTGGTGAGATATGTGAAGAACTCTTTCGCCGTTCTCAGTAAATAGCACTGATGTGGTCAAAAGACGATTATTTGTCTTTTTAAGAGAAGATGGTTAGTTTTATTAAAGTTGCATATGAAGCTTCTTGGGTTTTTGTCCTTCAGGCGACTTTTAGTTGCTCTGCACTGGAGTTGGCAAGTTTGGGAAGCCACCAGCACCTTTTTTTT
>VZRF01012741.1:1893801-1962397 GCA_013396875.1 Vireo altiloquus | reverse complement strand
TTTTTTTTTTTTTAAGAATCTTACAAATAAATTAACAAGCTAGTTATGTATCTGCATCTCTTTAAGGACACAATTATATTTGAAACCACAGCTGTATATCAGCACGTAATTTAATGCAATTGCTGGCCCTGTGTTGGTGAGAAAATAACATCAGTGTGTGGGATTGCCTTATCTATCGCAACAATGTTATTTCAGGCATTTATTAATTTTCAGATTGGCAGGGGCCAGTATAAATCATGTGATGAAGTTGCTGTGTTCAGGTAGGTGTGCAGCTGAATTAAAAATCTGGTTTATGAGCAAAGGGAGAAATTATCAGGAAAAAGAGTATCTATTTTTAGGAGTTAATCCAGCATCCCATGCAATGCTATGGAAGGCAATCAAGAACTCTATGCCTAGAGCTGACACTGGTCTGTGTGAGCTGTGTGAGTTGTTTTACCTGTGACCAGCTTAGCCAGTGCATTGCTTCACCTGTGCAGCTCAGTTACAGTGAGAAGTGTGGTGGTCTGAATTTTTGGAAACGAGGTAACTTTACTTACAGATAATTTTTCATTTTTTTGAGCAATTGGAAGCACTGGTGTGTGATTATTGAATCTGCCTGGAACATCTGCTGGGCAATTTTGTTTTAATACAGCCTGTAGATGCTCTTAAATGAAAACTTATAGATTATACAATATAAACCTTGTCCTACTGCTGGTGTTAGTGACTTGCTATTACAGTCCAATTAAAGTAAGCACATACTGTAAGGGATAGTGGCGATCCTATCCTCAGTAAATGGACTGGCAATGCCAAGGGTTTAGAAAAACGAAAAGTTTTTCTACTTACTCTTTGCTGCACTGTTGCTATTTCTTAATTGTCAAGCCTTCTTTTAAGACCACTGCTTTCCCTCATAGATGCAAGATACTTATATGTCTTTTTGAAGCAAATAAAAATATCAGCTCAGCTTTGCAGAAAATACTGAACTGGAGCCAAAACCACAGGTAGCATGATGCAGGACTTTTATTGGAAGCATTATTTATGCTCAGCATGAAAGACTGAAACCCGGACTTTTACAGACATGCAGATAGGCTTTGTATCAGAGCTAGACACTTAAGAAATTAAAATACTTTCTTGGTTACTTCAAAATTAAGAGAATTCAGGTTCCAAACAACATAATTACTCTTTCAATATAGAGTGAATCCAGTATTGGGAACAAAGTGCTAATGCTGGAGAAACAGAAATCTCTCTTAGTGTAGGACTGAAATCTTGCAAATGCTTATCTGTGCAATTAAATTTGAGTATTTGCTGGAAAAGTAAAAAGTGAGGAGCTTAAACTTCAGGTGCCTACATTTGACTGTTTTTTAAACAAATTTCTGCAATTATAGTTTAGACTAAGGAAAAACCAATCAACTGAAAGATGGAAACCACTCAAAACTATTAGCTTTTTTCCATTATTCTTTTTCCCCTCAAGCTATGATAGGTATATAATTCTCTACATTGAAAATAGGAAGAGGATTTTGCTGGTAAGTACATGAAACTTTCTTTTGTTCCTCGCTGCTTAAACCTGTGTAACAAGGAGGAGGCAGGAAGGGAGTGAAGCACGCTGAGGGACACACTGAAGGACTTGAGTTACACTGAAGTGCTGTAAACATCCCTTATTTGCTGCCAGCCATTATTAAATGGCACAGATCAATTCAGTTCAGGAAGAACTTTTCTTTTTCTGAGGAGTAGTCTTGATTACAATTAACTGTAAAGGTCTGCCAGCTATTCCAAGAGCTCCTGTGCCAATGCCACAGGGTGTCTCCAGAAGTTTTCAGTTTTGTTGGCCTGCAGAGTGGAATGAACTCATCCATGACCAACTGTAATGCTGCTGCTGACCAGACAGCTGGTCTTTCAGTTTTTTATCTCTATGCTTTTATTTCTATCCCAACAGTCTCCAAGGAAATTGGGTAGGAGCAGATAATGTGGCATAGTAGCTGAAAGCTTAGAATCCATTCTTAGCACACAATCCTTATAAATATCTAATACAAATTATTATTACATGATTATTTTGACACAATACTGACAGATACAAATTGTATTCAGTGTACAAAGGTTTGAATTTTTAATGCAGAGCTGTCACTGTAAATCATGCTGCTGGTCAGTCACATATCCAGTAACAAACAGGAGCTATAGTTTGGAATTTTTGCCCACAAACTGTGGAGTAGTCACACTGTGAATATTCTCAATTCCCAGTCTTTCAGCATCTGAGAAACTAACTCAGAATTTTATAGAAGCAACAGGGATTGAACTTTGCTATCCCAGAAGGCTTCAGGAACAAAAGTGTTTTGTGTCTGCAGCAAAATTAGGTTATTGGGGAAGAGTGTGCCAAGCTGAAAGTACTCAAAGTGATTTTTGGGGTGTCCAGGGGCTCCAGGGCTGTGCCTGTCCATTTCCTCATCTTTTGATAGTTCTGCAGTGAGCAATCAGTTGTCAGCACATCCTTGTGTGAAATAAAAAAAAAAAATTATAATCTCTCTTACTCTGTTAAAAACTTCTTTCCTTTCCCTGTTTGAAATTTGGCTTTGGTTTTATTCAGATAAAAAGGTGAAAATGAAGGAAAACAGAATAAAGTTAGTTATTTTTGCAAGGTTATAAACAAAGCTCTAGGGAAGGACTTGCCTTTTATCTCCTGAAAAACTTCTTGTAGCAAGCATGTGACTTGGAGTGGAGGAGACTGGGAAATATCTCTATCTGACTGCTGATAAAGTTTTATTTGTTACTCTCTTCTGTTACGTCCGTGAAGCCAAATATCATAAATATTTTTTTGTGTATGGATTGCTTTTTTTTCCACGACTTTTGAGTGCAGTTTCCCATTTTTTTGCCCATTGTATGGGGAATTTCCAGCTCGAATCCTCTAGATGGTGCCACAGCCCCAGCACATGGAGGTGACTCAACATTAGTTTTGTGTCTCACTTGTTAAAATCCCACGTCACCGAAGTTAGGTACTGTATGAAAGGATTAATGACTTGAACAGTGATACAGTTTGTAGGTTTATGCAGTGAGGAGTCAGCATAGGTGGATGAATTATCCTCAGCTAAGTAAGAATAGTTTTTTGTTATGTTTGGAGGTTTTTCTTATAAATACAGAAACCTATCAGGGACTGTTGTGTGGTCAGGTTGCCCCCTCCTCTCTTGAGACCTTACTTTGAGTACTGCCAAGGGCAGGGGTGACCAGCTGTGGCCTATGGTGCTGGTTAAGTGACACCAGTGAACTATTAAAGCTCCCAGCAGATGTCTCTTCTTTTCTATGCTAATAGGAACTTCACAAACCATTTTCTGTTCCTTTTGAGAGCATGTAAGTACATGAAAATCGCTTTCTTGTACCAAGAGCAAACTGATAATAGCGTTGGTTCAGTTGTAAGGCAGAAGCTGTAGAGGCACTCACAGTTAGTAATTGCAGAAAGATTATACAGAGCTTCATCAAAACTAATTTTTTATGCTCTGGCTTTTCTTGCCAAATCTGAGTTGTGAGCACATTATTACCTGGGCTTTTAAGCCACCTGCTCAGAGCCTTTTAGACTGGTGTGTGAGTCTGCTTCAATCCTTTTGCCTTATCACCCCTAAAGTAGCCACTCCTTTGCTGCCCTGGTTGTTTCAGTGGGTAAAGTTCAGTGAGAACAAGCATGTCAGCTCATCAGTTGTATTCCTGAGCTTTTGGTGGCCTAATATGAAGCTTTGTGTGATCTGCTGTGAATGTACAGCACGAAGAGTTGTGCATCCAGGGCAGGATGCTGGGCCTTATGTGCTGAACTTCCACAGTCCTGCTTTGATAGGAAATACCCAGTGAAGCAGGAAGAGTTTAGAGAGTGATTCTGCTGATGTCTGAATCATACTGAGATTAGGACTTGTTGCTGATGGCAGCAAGTGTTTGTGATTAACTTGTATGGAAACACTGGGCACCAGAAGTGTGGAAACAGAGAGGCATAACCTGGGAAAGGCACCAACTCTCCAGCCTCGGTTATATCTGAGCCTTATGTTTAGCTCAAGGGTTTAGACTGTGTCCTTTGTAAGGACAAGAAAGGACTTGACCATCTTTGTAAAATGTCTGTCTGTAAAAGGTCTTATCAGGCAATAATAATGGAGTAACCTGAGCCACGGGACTACATTTTAAAATTTCATTTCACTTGGATAATTGCATCCTTTCTGGTGTACATTGACTCTATGTTTTAGATTCTTTGCAAGTCTGGAAAAAATTCAGTCAGAATCTTCCAAATGAAAGGTGCTCTTTGTGCTTTTATTTTATGAGATGAAATACTGGTGTCCTCTTCACTTGACACTATTAAAATATCTATAGTTTCTTCACAGAGGGTTTACTTACTGGCCAGACTTGATTTTGGGTAGCAGCAGTCTGTACAAAGGTCAGCTGTAGTTTCTATTAGATGCTGCAGTAGTGATTCTGAAGTGACAAGTGATAGCAGCTAAAGTTCAGTTTTTTACTTCCTGTCTTAGATCTATTTGATGATATTTGTCCTCTTTAAAGTGCAGTCTCCAAAAGGAGTAACCAAAGCCCAGCTATAAATTAATCTGGCTACTGCTGCAAAAGACAATAAAAAATGTTTATCTATAAATACATCAGCAACAAAAGGAGAATCTCTTTCCTTTATTGGATGAGGGGGAAACACAGTGATAAAGGATAAGGAAAAGACTGAAGTACTTAATGCCTTCTTTACCTCAATCTTTACTGGTAAGACCAGTTGTTCTCCAGGACCCCAGCCTTGGCAAGCAGAATGGAGCCCCCTGATTCAAAGGGAAATGGTCAGTGACCTCTTGCAGCACATAGGTACACACAGGTCTGTGGGGCTGGGTGGGATTCCCCCCAGGGATACTAAGGAAGAACTCACTGAGTCACTGCCAATCATTTATCAGCAATCCTGGCTAACTGGGGAGGTGCCAGGTGAGTGGAGGTTGGCAAATGTGATGCCCATCTACAAGGATGGGCAGGAAGAAGGATTCAGGGAATTCAGGCCTGTCAAGCTGCCCACAGTGCTGGGGAAGCTCGTGGAGCAGCTCATCCCAAGTGCCACCACACAGCAGGTACAGGACAACCAGGGGATCAGACCCAGCCAGCACAGGTTTAGGACATGTCCTGCTCAACAACTGATCCCCTTCTGTGACAGGGTGACCTGCTTAGGGGGTGAGGGAAGGGCTGTGGATGCGTCTATCTGGACTTTAGTAAAGCCTTTGACATCCTTCCCACAGCATTCTCCTGAGAAACTGGATGTTCATGGCTTGAACAGGTGCACCCTTTGCTGGGTGAAATACTGGCTGGATGGCCAGGCCCAGGGAGTGGTGGTGAATTGGAGCCAGTTTGGTTTAATGTCTCTATGAGTCATGTGGACAAAAGAATCAAGTGCACCCTCAGCCAGTTTGTAGAATGACACCGAGGGGGATGGGAGTGCTGATCTGCGGGAGGGCAGGAAAGCTCTGCTGAGGGATCTGAGCAGGCTGGGTTGATGGGCTGAGGCCAACAACAGCAGGTTCAGAAAAGTGAAGTTGTGGGTCCTGCTCTCAGGTCACAACAACCCCCTGCAGTGCTACAGGCTGGGGTCAAAGTGGCTGCAAATTGGGCCAGTGGAAAAAATTCTGAAATAAGTTCATGACCATAGGATCTGTGAAGTTTGCTGATGAACTTTTCATATTGCTGAGTCAATTCAGTTTGTAAGAACCAAAGACAAAACCACAGGTTTCTGTGACCTATTCTGGGCATAAGTGTGCAAAAGCGCTTTCAAAAGTTCAACAAAGATAACCAGAACTTCCCTTCAACCACCAGATAAAGTAAAAATGCTGGTTTTAATACCCTGTGTATCTTTAGTGTAGTGGCTAACCTTGGGATGCTATAGGTGCTGATAGAAGGTGGGGATAAGGCACTTAAGAACAGCCTTTTCCCCTCTCTCTGTGGTGTCCAAATGTGAAATACAGTATTAGACTGTCATAGCTGGCTGTAGTTGTCACCTTGGGAACAAGGATTGATGCAGCTGGACTCTTGGCAGTTTGTGTCTTTTTATGTAGTCATTAAAAGCCTCCACTACATGGGATGAGAAGCAAGAGAATTAGAATGAAACTTATTATTGGCATTTTTTTTATGACAACTGAATATCTCATTAGTTGAGTGTTCTCTATCATCCTTGATGAAAGAAATTAAACTACTGTCCAAAAATGTAAAATGTAGTTTGATGATGCAACGTTCTCTTTTATTATTTCTTTACGTCAGTTTGGTCAGAAGTACGAGTTCCAAAATATCATAAAGAGTCATTTATTTTTCATCCAAAGGAGTCTGAAAACACCACAGCAAATGTACACACATAATTAGATATCATGAGCTTTCTTCATCACTACCAGTACCACCTCTAGGGTAAGACTGCTTGGAGCAATTTTGCTATTTGGAGTTTAAAGAAAGTTTACAAGGTAATTGTGCGAGTTCGTGGGACCATTGCTCATAGAACAGTGATGAAGAAAGTTGTTCAGAGGATGAGTTAGAATAAATTTTAATTTTCCATCTGCAGTTTTTCCACAAAAATCACAATTCTTGGTTAAAAAAAAAAAGAATGCAGTTGTAGAATTTATTTTACAATAATCTGTTTGGACAACATGATACTCCCTAAATGATGCCCCTTTTTGTGGCAGGGAGTGCTGTAACCAGTAACTCCCAAGCCAAGAGAAGGGGAGCTCCTGGTAGGGACACTTGTTTTGAGATTCACCCCCATGGCTTGTCTGCCAGCACTCAAGCTGCTGTAAGCTTTCAGTTCAGTTTCAGAAAACTGTGGGGGTTTTGTAGTTATTATAATAATCAGAATTAGTGCAACCACAGGTTTGTTCTTTTGGTGTTAATATTGTGCTCTTTTTAACTCTTCTTTGTCTGCATCTCATATTTGTGTATCTGGATCCAAAACCAGAAATAAATGCAGTAGGGAACCAGGAAACATTCAGAGGGGGTTTGTGGCCATTGTAAAACTCTTTGGAAGGAGTCAGGATTTGCACTAGAGTGAATTGTTTTATAATCCAGTGTCACAGCCTCCAGTTAGGTTCTTCCAGTGTGTGTCAGTGTAAATTAATGAACCTTGAAATGCTTTAGTCACCTTTAACTCCCTGTCAGTGACCAGCAAAATGCCATTTTCAGTTCACTCTTCCTACAACTGAAAAGCTTAGAAAACTCCCTGCAGAATGGTGATTCTGAGGGGACACTGCAGTGGCGTCAAAGCAGCTTCCTGTGATGAATTTCTGTAGTGCTATTGGAACAGGCAAGCTCTCCAGCAAGTGTAAATATGTAACTTTGACATCATTAGAGTGGAAACAGAAAGCACAGTGAAGTACTGTACATGATCTTTCATGTGGTAGAAATGTTTCTGTGAGGTTCAATGTGTATATTACAAAATATCCATTGGCACATGGTTTCCAGGTAACCAACACATAAACATGGGTGCACATTCTCTAAACACAACTTCCATTACACATCAATCATGTCTGGTGGGATTCTGTGGTCTCTTTCAAGTGTGTGCTTCAGTGCATCATCAATAGCAGTGATCCATGAGGTGAGGGTAGGAGCTGCTGCCAAGTACCAAACGCTGAAGGCACTTTTCATCTAATCCAGCTTCTTTCCTCCTCCTTTTCCTACTCTGTTAATATTAATTTCTTCATTTCTTGAATTTAAGTTTTCACAAGGGCTTAGTAGGGGGAATTGTTTTGTTTCTTCTGGGAAGATCTCATCTCCTTTATAAATTGGCCTTTCCAAAGGTGCTGGTTATGGAGTGCCTGAATAGATCACAGGCAGGGTTTGTGTATCCTGATACCCCTTGAGCTCAAAGGAAGAAGTGAAATAGGAAACTAAAGCATCTGAAAGTGATGTCCTTCCCTTTATTGTAAAATTCTAATATCTTTCCTGGATTTAAGGCAACATCCAAATGTTTGTACTTGAGTCAGGTTTCTCATCTTCCCAGTGGTTGTTTTAAAACTGTATTGCGCTTGTTTTGTGTGTCTTTCAAATCTCTCTTTTTACTGCTGTTTGCTTTGACCCATTAAATATTTAAGTATTTTTTAGAGAAGTTTTCTCATCTCATCTCCTGAAATTGCACATGAATGAAAATTCAAAACTGTTGCCAGCTTCCTTACGTACAGCAGCTATTATAAGAAAGCGAGTTCAGTAGCAATTCAGTGTTAAACTGTTATCACAATTTCTAAGTGATAGTGCAGAGTGCTGGTATTTACAGGTTTTCAGGCTGTGATTCTCTTGATCAAAGAAATGATCTCTGCTATGTTATGAGTGTGGTGTTTGACAGCATTTATCATACTGTCTTCTTGCTCCTCTCTGACAAGTGAATGTGAGCCCCTTCAGCTTGTGCAGCTCAAGGGTTTATACTGAATAAACTGTGCTTGGAGATGATCATGTCAATATAATAAACAGCTTTGGTTCTAAACTGAAAATCCTTTAAAAAATAATGCCAGTGATGGTTGCCAAACAAATGTTGGAAGGAAACCTGAGAGAATCTTTCTTTCATGTCTACATTCCAGTAAAATGTTACTGTTGGTGCCAGACTGAGCTCACTGGACATAAGGGGAGCTTTGGTGCAGGTGGGATGCAATTCAGGCAAGCGGAATGTGGCTGTTAGTCAACACCAGTGTAGCTTAAAAAAAATAGCAATTAAAAAAAATTATAATTTTGGTCTTTAGTTGTGTCAGAGGGATGTGACTTTATTTAGAAACTCAGCTTTTCACTCTTTATGCTGGCATGCTGCTTTCCTAATGTTTATTCTGATCTGCTGCTATGTCTTAATCTAGGGAACTTAATTTTTTTTTTTTCAGTTGTCAGTCCTGCAATGTTTTGACTGTGCTGACTTCACTGGTTGCAATTCTGAGTGAGAGAGTGATGGGAATTGGCTTCAAGGACAGCCAGGTGTATGCTCAAATACCATCTCGGGTATTTGAGATCTCATCCTGGGACGTGCTTAGCTGGCTGCCCAGAGTGCCAGCTGAAATCTGTGCAGCTCAGGTTATTTAAAATGCTTGATGCTGTGCATTGAGTGACTCATGCAGCAATCACTGTCCATGACAGCATTTTACTGAGCAGTGTGACAGTGGTGGCATTGATGCATTAGAGGTGATGTTTAAATAGCACGTACTGGTGAAGAAATATTGACATAATGTGGAGCCATGAGAAGGTGAGTCTAAATTCCATGCCTGAGAAATATAAGGAAGCGAGAGAGGTTGTAGTTGGGCCCCCAAGTGCTGGGTGTGTGCCAGCAGTCAGTCAGTTCACTGTCATCATCTCTCCATGTGCACATACACACATTCTGCCCTCCTGATCAAAGTTTTTCTCGTCTGGTGTGATTTTAAAGTGAGTTTCTTTACCTTAGCCCTTTCACCCTGAATTACACAGTCCTGGTAAATTTTCTGTGACACAATTACCACCACACCTCTTGTGTCTTCTGTGTACTTGACTCCTTGACTGATCACATGATGAAGGTGGAATGGATACATGGTTCGGAGAAAAAACATGTCCTGAATGTTTTTTTACTGCAAATCTTAGAATTTCTGGGGGAAAACTGAGTCATGCACTGTTTCTTGCGTTTGGGAAAGTGCTTTCTGTGGCATTAGAAAAGGAGTCCTTTGGGGTGCCTTCTAATTCATAAATGACACACTTGATTAACCTTCATCATTGGTCACAAGTACCTTTTACTTTGGATTTAATCAGCCAGTTGTGCCACAGGATTGTAGCTCTATTTCTGGTGTAGTTCTGTACTAAAATGAGCACTGTATCAAGGCACAGATATCTTAACAATTTTAACCACGTGTCAGGCTTTCTAGGAAGTATGCATAAGAATTACAATTCTAAATGATTCTGAAATATCAGTTAGTTGACCACTCTGGTAAAGAAAATAACTTTGAAGGAAGCCTGGACTATCTTGTGCAGCATTTGAAATCCCAGCTGGGGCTGAATGGCCCTTAACAAAAAGCCAACCACAGACACAGATTGAAGCCAGTCTGGTACAGATTCTCCACTTCTTCAACCACTGGGACTTCAAAATCTCTTAGGAAAAGCTATAATAATTGACTCAGCAGATTATTAGGTACATCTGCTATCACTAGTTAGGGTGCTTTCATGCTTAAATTTCAGAGAACAGCATTTCTTTGGAGCTACTCAATGTATACTTCTCCCTTGAAACACATTTTGTGCTTTCTTTGGCAAAAGAGATACTGAGCAAAGAAAGAAAGTCATTTGAGGCAGTCAAGTTGTATAGTACCTGTGAGGCTGAAATCCCAGTCTCCTTTCTTTGCACTCTGTTCTCTTCCAATTCAATACAATAGCAAAACTGTAATTTTAATGGGAAAACATCTGGTTTTTGAGAGCTGGTGCAAGTTTTCCTTCCAGGAAAATAGCAAATTGGTGTAAATATTTATAGTGCCTGAAGAGAACTGGGTGTGATGTGGTGAAGGTGAAGCAAAGGTGGGCACTATTTGCTAATGCTTGCAGAAATACTTTGGTCAGTACCTAATCCTGAAGGCTGCCTTCAGTTTGAAGGCCAGATAGAGTATCAGCACTTCCATGGTGGATCAGGGTTATGGTTATTCTAGATCAGTGTCTTGTGTCCAAAAATACTCAGTACACTGTGTTTTTACAGACAGGTGAGAGGCTCTTTGCCATATAAACTTTAAAAATAAAGTATCATTTTTCTGGGCTAAGAGTTCACCTTTTGTTGGGGATCTTTAGTTCCTTAACCTCATGAAGAGTCAGAATGTCTTGGCCCCTTAATGATGTGTTCTGTGATCTTTAGCAAATCACTTCTTTGTGCCTCTGCCTCCCCTCCCACTCTCTCCTGTCTCTTTTCCAGAGCTCAGGCCTTCCATGTGCTTGCTCAGTGTCAGCTGCAACAGGGCCCTGATCTCTTCTGGGGCCTCTAAATACAAGGACTGTATAAAAGTAGAAAGAATCCTTCTCACAAATAGGGATGCAGGCTGGGAATTTCAAAAGGGCAGAAGAATGAGTCAGTTTTCATGGGCTCCTTTAAAAGTCAAGATTTTATGCTCAGAGGCTAAGGCAATTTTCTGAGATCAGACCTGTTGCTGTTGGCTTCAGTGATGTAGGACAGCAGAACAGACTCCAGAAATCTTCCATTATATCTGTCTACCCTTTTACATGTCACAAGGGAGATTTTTAGTGCAAGAGATTGAACCTCAGATAAGATTACATGCTGTAATTATCAGTGGGATTTATGTGTCCAGTTCTTCAAGCACTAAGTTGAAAAATTCATGTATATCCCTTAAGAAAAGGGAACTCAGTGCATTTTTCCACTCCAAGCCGACTAAGTTGACATGTAAGCATGGATGAGCAAAAATAGAAATAAAGTTATTTATCAAAGCAAATATTCCCATTTCCCCTGTACCAATACGAGTATGTGGAATAGAGTTATAGAATGGCTGTAAAGTTTGGAGGCTTTTTAGCTGTAAATATAGACTAAATTAAACTGCTAGTTTTGATTAAATTTGAATTGACTGTGGTATTACACCACCTTAAAAGCCACTGGAGATACTCAAGTCGCATTTTAAATCTAGTATTATAATTAATGGTATCTACATTTATTATTGTTGTAACTGCACTTTGATGACAGTGTTCAGTACTAAACAAAGCTACAAAATCTAAACAGCTCTTAAGTGCATGTTGATTTCAGCTACACTTTATTCCATTGGTCATCCACTTAGGTGAACTCGGATACTAAAATTAAGCATTAAAAGCTAATAGGGAGAAAGTGTAAAAGTTATGGCCCAAAAATCAAATACTGTCCCTTGAACTTAAATACAGGGTTTCAGGGGGAGACTTCTGATCATATCTTTCACCTCCGTGTCTAAGGTTCTGCTGTACTTTCCCTGCAAACCAGTGTACCTTGCAGACTTTCATGTGGTATCCCAGGAAGAGAGAAAAGCATAATTACAGTTAAAATTTTGGGTGCAGCATCGTTATTCATCTGCTGGACTTACTGCATGACTCCTTTCAGGCCTGTGGAAACTGAATACAGGGGATGGTGGTGGGTTTATTCTGTCATTTAATTTGAGCTAATGTTGGTGCAAAATAGGGTGAAACATAGCTATAATGTTATTCTTGCCACCACTGACATCTTTATTGTGAGGCTATAGTTCCTAAAGGGAGTTTTATTAGGATCTCCCTGTGTTCATGAAGCTCCATCAATGAGGTAACCCTGTGGTTATTTTCATTGTTTGAGCTTCACTTGGGGTTTTCAGGATATGTTTATTCACCTGTGAATGAAAAGCAGGCTTTGTCCTGTTTTCCATATCTTTGTCTTTTCTGTATTTAGCTTCCCATTTAAGTGAAAGAGGTATCATAAGGAAGTGGCAGAAGGTAGTATTTTACCAAATTTAGCCAGGAACGCCAGCTTTTCTGTGGGAATATTAGATTGGCTGTGGTCCCCTAGTTGAGATTGATATTCCCACATTAATTCTATGGGTTACTTCCAGAGAAAGGACACTGTCTCAAATGGGAACTTGAAAAGAATTTAAGCTTTCCATGTCCGAAGCTACTGAAGAGGTTCTCAGCATGATTTGGTCCCTAGCTAAGCTACATCCACCTCCTGACCCCTCAGTTTGATGCTGTCCTCTTCTTCCAGGTGCAAACCAAGCTGTCACAGGGTCTCAGATGTGCTTTCCCTGGGGATATTTCCTGTGGTTGCAATCGACCACTTTAGGATTCTCTCACACTGCTTTGACCGCACTGTGCCCTGTCAAGGGGCTGGGATGGGGGGAGAGGATCTAACGAAAGGTTTTGGAGTAATTTCTGCAGAACCATATTGATTTCATCTCTATTAAATTCATTGAGTTTTCCCATAAGGGCTTTTTAATTTAACTGTTGCTAAAAAATGCTGCACAAATTACCTGGCAGGAATGCTGTGGAGTTATAAGCCCTTCAGGCAGCCCCTTAAAGGCAAAGCAGTAAAGTTGGGTGAACTATTCCCAACCAAGAGGGTTGTTTTTTTCTTTACTTATTTATTCAATGAGTTTACCACTCTGTCTGTTCACAGATTACTGACAAACAGCCACCATTCTTTATGAATTTTTTCATTATCCCAAATTATTCAATGCCTGGTTTATGTGATACAGTTATCAGGGCTGCTGGCAGTCTGATCCACAAGTATTGTTTGAATACCACTGTTTGTAATTCTTACAGAAAAGCCCTATAAAACTCAATAGAGTCCTGGTGTTTTATTTCTGGGCACATCTATAAAACTTAGCAGAAAATTATATCCTTACCATAAAATTCTACAGCTTGGTTTAAAGTAGTTATAATTTTCTACTGATTTCTGTGTTTTTAGTAGCACTTATGTAAAAAAAGCGTTTTGCATCACTGCTAGTCTCAAATTTTTGTAGTTTCTGAGAGCAGAGAGGGTTGATAACATGGATATAAATCTTTGGGAACTGACCTCTTTTACCCTTCAGTTTGTTTGGTTACACTGCAGTTATGGTGATGCCTGTTATGAGACACTTTTTTTTGCTATTGGAGTGTAAATGATTATCAGATCCTACTTGGTTCTGCCTGTCATTAATCCTACAATGAAAACTGAGGTATATAAAAAAGAACTATCTAATATGAAAGTACATTAGATTTCTCTGTTCTTTGGATGGAATTTAATGTCCATGTTTGTGATAGTTCCTCAAGGAATGAGGTTCCATTAATGAGTATCAGGCTCAACTTGGATTCCAAGAAATCTCCCAACTTACAAAGTGTTTTCTTGGGTCCAGACATGCACCTTTGAAGGCGTATGACTCTGCTAGAGACTGAGTGTTTTTTCCCTGGGATAAATAGATTTGGCTATTTGCTTAAATTAATTGAAGATATAAAATTCTCTTCAGACAGGTTGTGTTGGCTTTGACTTGTTGCATTTATGTTGGTTTTAAGCATATTCCCTGCTGGCTTTGTCTGGTGTAACAAGGAAAGGTAGAAGTCCATGGAGAAGGAATTAATCCTCTGGTATGTTTTGTAGACTGTTACAAATCTTTGATTTGCAAATGTGCATAAGGAACCAGAGATTTACCCGATGGGTTGTGCAGCATCTGCTTTTCATGTAGCAATAATGTTATCATTTACTCTTGGTGCTGTTCAGGGAGTGGTTTAAGGAAACCTCCCTGCAAGCACTTGTGTTATTTAACTCATGGTTTGCAGCTGCATCACTGCTGATGTCCCTGGTGAGAAGGGTGGATTGCAGGTTTTGTGCACTTCTGGAACTTGCCAGTGTTTCTTTTATCCTGCCTGAAATACTGACTTCCAGTGGCCTGTGGAAAGGAAGTAGGGTGTTCATTTACCTGTTAACTCCATTACTCTGGAAGAAGATGTCTTTAGCTAGTCAGATATAAAAAGATTTAAAACATCTCTAGATGACATTTCTATAATGCGTTGGTGTTTCTGTAAGACATAATAAAATATTCAGTGCTTGAACAGATGGATATAGACACAATCCTTCTGAAGATGTTATTTTAAGGATGTGGATTATACTGGATTAATAGGCCAGTAGCTTGGCAGAATGCAGCTTTTTGGTGTTTCAACTTGTAGAGCTAGTTATAATTTCCAATGAATTAGCTGTAAATTGCACCAGTTAAAAAAGATGAAAATTAACTTTTAAAATATGGATTATTTTTTTTTCCTTTAATGAAAATTCTATTTTTAGACAATTATAAGAACCTTAATTCTTTTAACTGCCAAACTCTTTCCTCTGGGCTAGACTTTGACAGATACTTAGGATTATCAGGTTAACATGCAATGGATAAAAGATGGTGAGAGGCTATGGAAGAGAAAGCTTTTGTTAATGAACATCAGTTTTTAGTAGTGGGGTTTTTTGCTCTGTCAAAAGATTTTAAAATCTTGACACATGTCAAAGAGTATTACTGGCCCTGATAAATTGTATGATCTTTAAATGCAATACTTAGGAATGCTGGAATCCTGTTAAGTTAATGGTATCTTATTCAACAATAAGGAATAAAGGTTATACTGTGACCTCCAGAAACCCATACTGCTACAGATCTTAGTAATGGTGTGTTATTTCTTTATTTAGGTTTAGAAAATGGAGAATGTTGCCATGAGCTCTTCTCTAAAATGAGCCTAAATTTAGCCTTAGAAAATTCATTAAAAGGAACGGGAGTCCTCCTGTCCATTTTAAAGAACTAAGGCATATAAAGGAAAACTATAATCTTTTCTTAGGCTGTCTCCTAAAATTGGAAGAAGTATTAGCTCACAACTCCAGCATAGGTCTGTGATAGTAAAATTCTTCAGCACAGCCTTTTGAGAGCTTTCCTCTCCTTGGGATACTCTGTTGTGTGGAACTGTTCCACTGCTGTTCCACCATGGCATGAGAGGTGAGAACTGGCTTCAAAAGGGAGTGGTGGCTTTTATGTGATTCGTTTTAACTTGCAGAAAAACAAGTTTAAATGGATTAATTTATTACCCGCTGCAGTTAAAAAGAATGTTACAGATTTCATCAGCGTTGGTTTGCTTCATTATTAATGAAGCTATCATTAAAATCTCATCAGTTGCTCTGAAATGCTATTTGAACTATCAGAGCCCTCTTTTATACCTTCTGTGGGGATAACTGCAGCCGATGTGTGATGGTGCCCACATTCTGGAGCCCTGGCATAAATGTGGCATGTGATCCTAGAATCCACAGCATCTGAGTGTTTGCCAGCTCTACTGTGTGGCTGTGTTGTTTTTTGGTAATCTGGTAAATCACTGTAATAAAAATATTATAGGAAAATGTGACATTTTCCTGTCACATGGTTATGAGAATTTTCCTTAATTCAGATGTTATATTAAAATATGTTCAGAGATACGAGTTCTGGAGGAGAGCAGACATGGCTCATTTACGTGATTGTACATAAAATAAAGTTTTACCGTGTAGTTAATGCTTTTCAAGTTTTATGTATATTACCTTGGGAAGACCGGTTAGACACTGGTAGAAAAGCCATAAAAAGAGTTAATCTCAAATATTGGTCTCTTGAGATCAGAAGATAGTACTGGATAGCCAAAAGATGGAACGATAAAATGTCGAGATCATTCAAGGAGAAACTGTATTTTATCCTGTCAGTTTGCAAGGAATTTCCTGAACTAAACTTCAGTTTTTAGGACTGAGTAAATAAACATATCTATCTTTTATCTTTTTTTTTTTTTTTACTTAAAGTCTTTACCAAGACTGAGATGTTTTACAGTTGATAATTGTGCCTTTGCTAAAACAGGTAATTGTGCACCTGCACTTGAGCCAAGCTTTTGTGAAGCATCTGGAAGTAAATTTGTGAGAGAAAATACTGTGAGGGTGATATTTTATCATGTGTTTTCCACAGTATGCTTTGAACTGCATCTCTGTTACTGAGTGTTTCAGGTATCTCAAATTCAAGTGCCATGGATTTTTTTTTTTGAGGTATTTGAAAAGTACACCATGGCCTGTTGAGGCAATCTGACATTATTCAGTGTACATGTCCTTCACTGCTCGAGTGGTACTTAAACTGTCTGTGATAATACACAAATTGAAGGGTGTTTCATGTGCTCTTCGCAGAAAATTCACTCTCCAGTCTACAGAATTGTTCCAGAGCACCTGTTGGTGTTCTTAGTGGGCTTTAAATGTGTGTGGCAGAGTGTGTTGTTGTCAAGGGATTATCTGAAGTGAAGAAGATGGCAAAACAAACCATTTGTACTTTTTCCACTATGATTTTTTTCCAAGTCCTTGGGAAAGATGATTTTCAATGTCCTTGCATGCTCTACATCCCCTTTACATGAGTTTTTGAGAATTTTAGTCAAATTAATATGCTTTTTATTATCAAATTGAAGTGTCTTTTGGCCCATAGAGCATGTAAATGTGATGATAATAAGCTCTTAGTAAGACAAGCATAAAGCATCTGGAGGCATTATAATATACATTATCAAAATGTACTACCATCAGTACTGCCCACCTAACCCCTCTTTGTTCCACCTCACTATCAGGATTAAAAAAAAAAAGATTAGTGCTTGCAAAGCATCATGTAAAAGTATTCTTGAGTTGTGACTGGTATTGTGTAGCAGGGATTGCATCAGGGACTGCCATCCTGTCAGCTCTGTCTGTGCCATGGAGCTTTCCCAGGAAATGGCATTAGCACACACCAAGTCCATCACATTTTAGCAACGCATCTGCAAGAGGGAAACAAAAATTGCTCTGTCTTATTATTTCTGGTGCTTTCCACAAGCACTCCAGCAAGCCTTCTTGGGTTAGAATGTATTGTCTAGAACAGCTTTCACCTGATGAGTTAGCTTACGTTGTCTTGCATGAAAACACCACTGCTGCTGCCTCTGGGCTCAGCACCAGGAAAATGCTGGCTCCAGTGCTGGATCTGGTAGAATTCTTCTGGGGATCTCTGCCCTGGGAAGGAGGTAGTTCTCAGCTGGCATCTGTGAACCTCATCCTTTTCTGGGATACTTGAACTGGTTGCCTTTATTTTGGGTTCTCTTAACCCATACCCCCACCCCGAAAAACACCTCCCCAAACCAAGTAGCCCAAGCTTGGATGTCTAATTCTTCTCTCAGAGCTTCTGTGCTCAGCTCTGCTTTGGTTTCACTGCATTCCCTCCTGCCGTGTGCTGGGATAAACAGGAAGATCAGGCCCTGTGTGTGTTCATTTGCTTTGTGATCTGATTTATGCTGCTTTCATCTACTGCTGACTTCAACCTCTCATTGTGAGCCAGCTCAGTTTAGAAAATACTTAGGAAATGCTCTCCCTGGCTTCAGCTAGTGGCAGAAGAGTAACTGAGAAACAGTTCCCCTATGTGAGTCCAGCAGCTGCTTTTCCAGTCTTTATTGGAGACTGAATCCTGCTTCTCCTTTCACTCATCGTTTTTTGAGCTATAGAGGCCAATCTCAGCAAATACTCACCATCATATCTTGTCTGAAGACCTGAGTTACTTGCCTGATGTACATTTCTGGTTTCACAAATGTTTTCTCTGAACAAAATGGGGGTGAAGTAATGTGTATTCTTTTGAAATTAAGCTGCATTTACCACTGAGTTCCTAAATAACCATAATTGATTCATCCTGCACCTTTCAGAGTCTTTTGTCTTTGCCTTGTTCTTTACCTAGGGGGTGAAGTCTGCTAAGGAAACAAATTCCAAATGAGGAATACTGAGCTGATTCTACTGTCAATTTTCCCAGCTCCATACTAGTATAATTTCAATGTTTTACATTAATGATATATTCAAATATAGTGGTACTTCTGAGGGTTTTCTAGGGAAAGAAGCATAAAGAACCCTGATCCTGGGGCTGATTTCCAAAGGACCCCACAATCTTCATTATGGAAATAATTTATAGAAAGGGTTATTTTGACATGGGATGGATTAATTACCCAGTGCTAACAGATATCTGAGATTTCAGCTCTTTTATAACCAGCATTTCTGTATCCATCATGTAACAGAACCACGCTCCTGTTTTTAACAGACTAGAAAATGTGGAAGTATCTGGCAACTAGTAAATGAGTCACACGTTATTTCTATAAGATATCTGTCTCAGCTGACACCACCTCACTCAGAATATAGTTCTGATGATGCTTCCTGAAGATGTGCTAAGCTTCTGAAAGTGCCTGTTCATAGCGTTACTTTTGGAGCTATTTAGAGATATCTTTAGAATTAATTTATGTTCTCATGAATTTTGTGCTTTGGCAGTTGCCCTTCCTTAAGAAATCTCAATCATGGGAATGTTTGTGAAGTTTGTGTGTCAGCAAAGTTCAGACAAATTCACTTAATTGGTGAAGGGAAAGTTCATAGATGATTTTCAGTAGTTACTCCAGTGAGGAAATGCCTGTTGTTTGTACTTCTGTTCAGGGTCAGTTTGTCAGATGCTGAAGATACATAACCAAGGGATGCCAAAACGCTTAAAATCTAAGTTACCTTTATTGATGGTTTTCTTTTTTCAGTTTTTCTCTTGTCTTTGCTAATGGGGTCTACTAAAGATCTGTTACATCCTTAAGGGTGTGAATTAGGATTCGAAAAATTTTTCTTTAATGAACAGAATACAACATTTATCCTTATATTGATTTGGTTTAAAATCTTTTGTTTTTTCAGAAATTGAAACCCATATGCTTTGACAGAGCAGTCCTGAGCTATGAGTAATCTTGTCTTCTTACTCACCTCTTTTGGTTAGTGGCTTTTGCTTATTCTTTTTCGTAAATGTACTTTTGAAGGTTTGTCTTCATCAAAGACTTGCTGTTTATCAGCTGGTTGCATTTTTCTGGATGTTTTATGTAAAAAGACAAATCTCAGGCCTTTCTTCGGAGGGGCTGAAGAAGCTGAGTTCATTGTCAAGGTAACTCGGAATCCTCTCACTAGGATATGTGAGCTCATGGCAGTTAGGAAAAATACTGCTTAGTGTCAGTCAGCATGAAAGATCCTTCATTTTCCCACCTCTCAGCCTCTCAGGAAACATTCTGACCTTCTCAGACTGAAAAAAAATGTTCCCTGGGATACTGGAAAACTCTGACACATTTGAAATGAAGTCCCATTGAAGAAGAATCTACCAAACACAGAGACCTTGTTGAGGTGTGTATTTCTTTAAGGAAGATATTTTGTCATGTGTGGCTTCTCAGGAGAGAAAAACTGCACTTGCTGATTTTTCAGTGGAATCTCCTGTTCTCTTCCTGCTTTTTTTTTTGAAGTTGACTCTATGTTTGAAGAAAAAGGTACAGTCCAAAAAAGATCAAGCTGAGCCCGAATCCTGTGCTTTAGAGTGTGATTAAAGACTTGCATTTCCCCAAACAGCCGTGTCACAAGATGCCAAGTGCAGAAGGCATTAATCATCTGTACCTTATCTCTATGAAAAGCCATCTTCAAAGCAGAAAGGAGGAGAGTTCTACCCTCTGGAGATAAATGGCATATCGTAAATAGCGAGAGGCACTCAGATACTGTGATTATGAGCTCTATAGAAATGCCTATAAATAATACTAGGAGGTGCCCAGATACTACAGCTTACTTATGAAAATAAATAAAGCACATAAAAATCTGACAAGATGCACGCTTCTCTCTCATGTGAGGACACTTCACTTTCCTTTTCCACTTCCTATTCTGAGCCTGGACCTGCCATGCAGGGGTCCTCATCCTTAACTTGCAGTCTCTTGAGAAATAATAAAGAAAATCACTAAGTAAAATAGCATGAAAGCATTGAGGTCTGAAAACTTCTAAAGGCGTTCTTAGCTGTGCATCCTTTCCAAATTTTGTGTTTAAAATAAGAAAAGTGTAGCTGGGGAGAAACTTTTAGAATCTGAAATTTGAGAGTATTTGACTGTGAGCTTGTGGATTCTGGTGTGATAGAGGCAGGTTTGGTGCTCACTTCAGTGGGAGTGAGACATAAAGATTTTGCAAAGGTGCTCATAGCAGTAATGCATTTGCTTCTGGTGAACACTGCACTTAGCTGCTGGAGAGCTGCACCAGTCAATCAGCAAGATCAATATCTAAAGACAGAAAATGCATTGATTGGAATTGCTTCTTTTTGTATGTATTTTCTTTTTCCTAGGCAATTTTTCACTGTTCTGGTTAGTTTTACTTTCTCATCAAATATTTTTCTCTTAGTACTGTTCTCTGATTGGCTGCAGGTAACTCTTGATACTGTTTATATGATAAACAGTTGTTCAGGAACTCTGCAGTTTGTGTTGGTAAGGTCTCTGAATTACCCTGCTCTGTGATCAGCTATGGTAGTGAGCACTGCCAGTGGGCAAATTTGGTTGTAATGTGGTTTCTGGAGACTAAAAAAAGTACTGCAGTGAACTGAATAATTTTTAAATTTGAGATATTATTTGAACAGACATTACTGTGTTGGCCTAACTCAGTCTGACATGTTTCTAGAGGAGCATATACAAATCACAAGTGTCTCTTTTGTACAAAGACAAATGCTTTACAGTAAATTGCCATGGATTTTATTCAGGTCTTAGAAAATCCTTTCATATTTCTCTTCTGATAATCCACTGTTTCATTTAAAAAAATATTAATGTTCAATCATCATTTAGTACAGGGGATGAAAACTTGCTTTTATATCCTCAATTTTTTTTACATGGTTGCTTGTTAATGAAGAATTAAGGAAATGGCCAGTGCACAAATCCACTTTTACTGGCGTTCTTGATTATGTGCAGTGCTCTGGAGCATCTTAGGGTGTGGAACTGGATAATGCTTGGAGCATACTGAGAACACATGTGTTCCATATAGGTATGGGAATTTTATTTTAAACTCACTGAGTTTCGGTTTTACACTTTCAGCTTCAAAGGCGATAAGTCCCTCAGTCAGCTTTTGAGGAAGATGTTGCTGAGAAAATTAAATTTTTCTGTCTGTTGGAAATAATCTAGGCACGAGCTTAAAGTCTGTATGAAGTGTTGTTTCTCTGTGGCACAATTCCTGCAGGTTTCCTCTTCAGGATGTAGCCCTGGTCATGTTCTGCACAGAGGATGGAGTTGCAGACACCAGGCAGTGAAAGAAACCAGCTGGCCAAACTGCTTGGTTCCCTGGTGTAGTCTTGGCATCTCCTTCCCATGGGTGAAAATTGAACTGAGGTGGAAAAATTTGAGTTTATCAAGTAGTTAGAAGGGGTTTATTTGTACCTTTTTTTTTTTTTTCTTAGAGTGATAAAATGAAAGACTTGGGGAAGGTGTTTGATTAAATGCTCTTGAGATTTGCTTAAGTTGTAGCTGTGAGAATTGAAGAAATGTGTGCCTACCCATGCTGCTTTTGCTGTTTTTGAAATAAAAAATGCTCTTAAAACTTATTTTGGTTTAATATCTGCCAGTCAGTGAGGTGCAAAGTTCACTGAATTCCTGCTGAAGATGATGTGAGTTCATGGGCATGGAAACCTGTCCAAGAGCAGTAGATCAAAGCTAAGATTTGGACCATGACCATCCTCAGTTTTGGAATTTGATTTAGTCCCATCATAGTGGTGATATTAAACTGTGCTTTCACTTTGGGAAAGCTTAGGTGCAAAGCAGCAGTTCACAGGTTTTGCAGGAAAGCATTTCCTCTGGAAATTATTTTTAAAAATTGTAGGCAGATGCACTTCTATAATTCTACAACTATAAGGAAAAAAAACCCTCTGAACTTTAGAAGTGTCTACTGAGTAGTATTAACAGGAATTGGCAATTCTAGTGTAAGCAGCACGCTGGAAACCTCCCTGTACATGGCAAATGCTTGGAGCAGTGTGAGGTTACTGATAAACTGAAAACCTTGCAGAAAGAGGAAAATGAACTCTGAGAGTATTTAGGCTTGGGGCTCTTGTAAACTCTTTGGTTCCGCTGCTGCAAACATGAAATGATTTGTAACACATAGGCCAAATTCTCCACTCACTAGTAATGGAGTAAATTGCTGTATGTGGGTAATCCAGCATCCGTTAGTCTGTGGATGGATCTCTGTCTTGATCTTGTAACCAAGATATTTAGGTGGTAATTCACTAAGGAGAACAGAGTAAGCTTCCAGTCCTGCAGAGCTGTTCCATCTCACTGAAGTATTAAATATTCTATTCTTACGAATTATGCTATAAATCAAGGAGACTTTCAACAGTATAGCTTGTCTGTATATAGATGAATTGAGTAATTGATGACATTTGTTTTAATTATATGTATAAATGTCAAGTAGCTTTATTTGGCAGTAGCCTAGTGGGCACTTACTGTGACCAAATAGCTACTTGAAATAGTTTATGGCTTCAGAGCACTCGTGTGTCTGATGGTGTCTGCGTCAGACTGCCACAAACCCTTCCTATCTGTGTGGTGCAAGTGGCAGCTGAGCCTCGAGGTCTCTGGGGCAGTAAATGCTGCTGGGGGATGAGGTCTGCCCTTGGGCCAGCTCTCTAGAACCGCGGGTTTGCAGCTGTGTACAAACCTGAATAATTACGGATACAGTGTGTGCGCCAGGCGGGACGGCTTCGTGTTTCCCAGGAATACCTGTCCTTCCTAAAAGCTTGAAAATTAAGTTGTTTCCACATTAGTTTGNGGGATGAGGTCTGCCCTTGGGCCAGCTCTCTAGAACCGCGGGTTTGCAGCTGTGTACAAACCTGAATAATTACGGATACAGTGTGTGCGCCAGGCGGGACGGCTTCGTGTTTCCCAGGAATACCTGTCCTTCCTAAAAGCTTGAAAATTAAGTTGTTTCCACATTAGTTTGTCCTCTTCTGTGGATGTGTCTGCTTCTTGATTTGTGCTATTTTGAAATTAGCACAAGTTCATGAGTTTGTTTCATGACACAGATGCAAACTCCAGGTGTAATTTTTTTTTTCTGAATTCTTAGTTGTTATGAGATGTACATAACTAAACATTGATGTTTTCCTGCTCTAGTCTCCAGAAAAGAAAAATTAAGTGAGGTTATTGCTGCTATCTTTTTTGAAGACTTGAAAATGACTATTCTTAGGAATTGTTCCCTTTGTCAGTATGCAAGAGTCAGTAAAATTGGAAGAAAATGAAACGTGAAAATTCCCAGTCTTTAAGTTATTTCACTCTGGACCAGGCTGTCAAATTGTCTGATGGATCCAAAACAAAGAGCCATGCTGTGAAAACATGTGAAAGACAAAAAGAAGTTAAAAGATTTTCTGGGATCTCTGCACATTGAATAGTCATCAATTCTGTTACCAGAATGGCTCCTGGAATATGTCTGAGGTTGCTGGTGAGAACATGGTCTCTCCCCTATGATTAAATTCTCATCTTTGCCCAGATGGTTGAAAGGGCAACTGTCTTAAACCTTTGAACTTTATTTGTAATACAAAACTTCAATTAGATAAAAGACAATAATTAGCAAATCTTTTATCTTAGGGCATAATTAAATCTTTAAGGCAGGACATCTTAATCAATGACTTGTAATGACAAGTTCATAAATAAATTAATTCTTCCAATGAGTGTCTGACAGAAATCAATGTGTGTTAAAAGAGATTCAGGATGAGGGGACACCACTATAGAAACACTGTAGCCCAGTTACTCTTGGTTTAAAGATTCTCATCTATAAAGTATTAGCTTGTTCAAAAGATGATGTATTATTTAAAAGAGAGATCATTAAAATACTAACATCTAATTTTGTAGAGCATTTTTTTGGAACTTCCATCTTTACATATCTAAGTATTTCACCATGGTTTATGATTAGCTCTTTGTATAGTCTCTCTACAAAAATATATAGTCAGTTTGACTGATTTGCTGTCCTTGAGTCCCGGTGACAAGTCTCATTACTGAAAGTAAAACTTGTCTGAGCAGATGTTGTGTAACCTCCTCTTTGCTGGTAAGGATCTCCCATCCAGGTCAAAACTTGTAAAATTGCCTCAAGACCTTAAATGTTCTTACTCAAGAGATTAGTACATTTCTGTTCATTTAATACTTTATACCACTGCACATGGCCATTAACTCAAGGATTGCCTGTTGGTATAGCAATGGTAAAATGAGGACACAAAAGAAAGCCACAAGGGATCTTGTTCTGTTTGAGAACTCTTGTGACCAGTGTTACCTGTGAGGTGTTAAGCCCTGGAAGCTGCCTCTTGCTGGAACCAATGCAGCAATGGCAAAATTGCTACAGAGGGGTTGGTGGAAATTCCACTTTTCTAATACTGCATACAACAATGTTGCTTCTAGTTGGCACTGCTAAATACACTGCTCTGCCTCCTGTGTCCCATGTATCCTGACCACCTGGTTTTAGCTGACCAAAACCAGCAATTTCATGCTACTTGTGTAAAGCTCTTAATCATGACTCTTGCCTTACTCATTTAAGTATCACATTAAGTGTTAAAAAAATGAAGTGGCAAATATTGCCAGTTGAACACACTTTTATGAAGTTTCTCCTGTGGTTTGTGGAATTTAGAGTATCTCTGACAATAAGCAGTCAGATTTTGAATGTTTGGTACATGTAAGCTGAGAATAAGTGCTGTAACTCTTGATGAAGCTTTATCATCATTAGACAAAGGACCTTCAGACTGTTGAAATAGGTGCTAAATCACTTTTGTTGCATTTACCAAGCATTTCTGTGAATTTCTTCCTGTATATCAGTTGGGCTCCCTGATTAAAAATTGCAGCTGGTCTTGGATGTGCTGAGTTTTTTCCATCAAGCCTGGGCTGCCTGCTGCCAGCAGGTTGGGAGCTGTAGTCCCCCCAATGTGTCTGGCAGAGCTGCAGTAGCTGAAAGGCTGCTCTGGTGTTTGGTTTGCCTGGCAGCCAAGAGGAAGAGCTGTTTGGCCAGTCTGCACAGATAGGTCTGGTCTAGTCGCAGCCAGCTCCACTCCAACTGGAAGATCCACCAAAACTAGACTAAACATGTGGAGGAGATATTGTGGTGGAGACAAGCTGGGAAAGGGAGCTTAGGGTGTTGCAGTGGAGAAAGATCCAGGACGTGCTGGAGCTTGAGGGTACAGGGGTAGGGAGGATGGCAGTGTGAACAAGAACAGAGGAGGCTGCATTCAAACCAGAGGAGACAAAAGCATGGAAAACTGGGCTATGTTAGACTACTGCTTTGATCTCTTTTCTAACTGAGGGGATAAAAAACCTCATTAGTTTTATACTGCCCCAACAGTATTAATTAAACAATGGCACTTTCTCCCAGTGTATTAATGAGCTGCACTACAAATTTATTTTGGTTTTGAGTGGTGAAGATCTGCAGCTTCTAGAATGATCGGTTCTTTCTGTTGTTGTGTGGGGCACTGAATATCAGATTAAGCTGAAATGTTAGCGATTTCCTATTTGAAACCTGTTAAACAGCAAAACAGATGGAAAGTTCTGTTCAGGTTATGAGCGTCCAGATCTGTCGCTGATTAAAAGAAGAGGTAGCATGTACTGGTGGCTGGTTTTGATAGATATCTCTGCAGAATTGTAAGACAGGTCTCACATCCTTGTAATCCAGTAGCTCTGCCCTGACAGACACTATCTGCTGCCCCTCACAACTTGTAAAGATCAGTTGCTATTCATGTGAAACTGGGTTATAGCTCAGAGCATCCTTGGACAGATTTGTTCACAACCTGGATGCTTGCTGCTCTTCAGAAGGGTGATAGGAATCTAAACCTCTTGCCTCTCTGGATATACTCTCCCTTCAGAGCTGTCATCCAGGTTGTCAAACTTACCCTTAGCAAGCTTCAGCTTTGAAGGTCCTTTTACCCACCCTGTAACATTCCTGTCCATCCCATTATGCCCTGTCAATGAGGGTGTTTGTGTATTTCATTTGAAGCAGTTTAAGAGTATTTTGCTAAATTCCGTCAAGGGAATTTAAATAGCCCTAATTGACTATATTACCTTGCAGGCTTTTAAATGTTTCCCCAGCTGCTTGATTCAATGCAGTATAAATTGTGAGCCTTTCCACAGTAATCTTGGCATTTGTATAGGAGTTAAATATTAACAGATTTTTTGTCTTTCTCTCAGACAGTAGTCTCTGCACCTGCTTAATTTGCTGTAGAGCTTTTTAGAAGGAAATGTTGCTTTCTTTTCAAGTGCTCTGGGTTTTGTTCTCTGTATGTGCTTTACATGAGGTCAGTTTGAAGAAGCCTTGGACTGCATCACTTATGTTCAGCTTGCAAACATGATTCCGTCCCAGTAAAAATCTGGGATGGGGAAGGAGCTCCAAACTGCACTGATAAACTTGAGTGGTGGATTTGTTGCAAACAGATTAATTCAATGTGATGCCCTGTACAGGGCTTCAAATTACTTGTAGCATCTTTTTCAGCATGCCAGTACTTTAAGTCATCCAGAAGAGAGGAAAAACCAGAAAAAAAAATGAATTAAAGAGATAAGTCAATTAGATGGGCACATTGCATTGGAAGCAATGTGGGTGGCTAAGCCAATATAACAGACGTGTCTTAGGTATTTTTATTTTAAAGACAAAGACAGTCTGCCTCCCACACATTTCAAAATGAATCTCAAATGTATTTTTATAATTTACAATTGTTTCCATCAGAGAATAATTGAGATTTGATGCCTGGGGTAATTAATGTTCTGTGATGTCTATTATAATAGCTATTTTAAGTGTAGGAAATACCCTAATAAGAAACAGTTTGCTAGTGTGCTGATTTAGTTGATTTTAATCATAGCTTTCTCTGTAGAATAACAATTGGAAGATATGACAATAGATATTTTGATGACACTCTTAAGCATCTGATAAAACTTGGGCAAAGATAAATCACTTCAAAAAGACTATTTAAAGAAAAATCAACCCCTTCATTTTCTGACATTTATTATTATGCTACCTGTGTTTTAAAATATTTAGTGACATTTACTAAATATAGTAATTGATGAATTGCAATGCCTTGAATCTAATTAAAACCCAAAACATGTTAAATGTCTTTTAATGGAAGAGGTATATAGTGAAGGAAGACTATAAGGAATATTTAACTGGTTGTAGATCTATGTATTTGTGAAGTTATATATTGAAGTCATTACAAAACATTAAACTTATAATTTCCTTTTCCTACTCCTCCTGGTTTCCCCTTTCTAAGGTTTTCCCCCTGCTCTCCCCCAAGTTGAAAAACTGCTTTGTGTTGTTGTTTCCTCCCCAGTTTCCTGTTTCTGGTGTGGAAATTGTAGCTGCTGTGGCTTCTTTCCCCCTGGCTCATTCAGCATCCATCGTTCTGTCCTTTGTCCGAAGTGCTTGAGGTTTTTTCTGCTGTATCTTATATTTCTCTCTTCCTCTTCTACATTCCTGTATTCATGACCTTGTTAGACTTGCTTGCTTCCTCATGTAAGTTCATTTGGTGTCTGTGCCCCATACAATATTACCTATCTTCCTTGTACTTATATTTTCTTAAAGGATTTATTTTATTATACATTTTTTACCAGCTGCAGTTCAGCCAAAATCTCAAAGAATCTGGTGTCATCCTGAATACAGCCACTCACTTTCAGATTTCTGGGATTCATGAGCATCAGATATTTTTAAAGGAATTATGCTTTACTTTTTAGATGCCTTTCATAAGTAAGTTTTCTTTGTCAGCCATGTTATCATATTTTTCCTGATGATTTTATTATCTGATAATTTCTATTGTATATGTTGGTTCTGGTTTTGGTGTTTGATCTTTATAGTGTTCCGTCTCATCTTTCCATCCATTCTATTTCTATTCAGCTTTTCTGAAGCAAATGCCATACTTTCCTTAAGTCTCTGATTCTCACTTCAGCTTCCCAATCCCAAAACTCCCATGGTGGCACTCCTCACCAGAATTGTGACTAAAATTGCAAATTGACTGGCAGTATGCTTTGATTTTTCCCAGCAGGGCAGTAAATTTATCACCCTGCTGCAAAAATTCTGACCTCAGCATTTCCAAAGTTCTCTACAAGCTATGGACCAGATACACAATACAGATACAATCTCTTGGTGCAGAGATTTTAAATTTTCTGTGTCAGAATAAGTATTTCTGAAAAAGCTTTCATTGACTCCCTATAAGATTTTTCTCAGATTGTCAGCTCCTGGTATGCTGAAGCTTTGCTGTGTTACTGGAAGGTCAGGCTGCGCCTGAAACTGCAGTTACATTTAGCTTTGAAGGTGTTAGAATCTGAGCCAGCCCAAAAAACCTGTTTCCTCTTCAAAAAAATATTATTCCTTCAATTCAGTTTGCTTGAGTTTTCAAAAATTAGAAAAGAGCTTTCCAAAACTGATTTGGTTTAAAGTGACTGTTGTAATAACAGCACTGGTGAGTTTTTCCTGTGTGTCTTCATCCATCTGAATAAATGATGTGACAGTTGACTGACTTGTGGTCTTGAAGTGTCTCTTCACTGTCTTTTAACTCTCAGTCCTTACCTCAGCCTTGTAGGAGCTAAATCCAAGGACTTAAAGCAGTCTTTAAGAACTTCTAGGCACCTTGGATTTTGGGATGGTGGTGGTGCTGCGTTTGTGTGGTGCTTTTTGAATTATTTTTTAATACCAAATGCAAGGATGCTCAGCTCTGCAGCAGGGCAGTGACTGTATTAACGTCACTGCCACAGTGCTGTGCTGGTGGCATCAGCTCGGATGAATGTCAGGGACTTCCTTCCCTGCCAGGTCTGAACTGAGGACTCAGCTTTCATTTGTGAGCTCGGGGCTCTGGGGCTTCTCAGGGACATTATGTGCTTTCATTTTCATTCGTCCAGGATAGGAAATCAGCACTGCTTGGGAAAGGTTGGCATATTTAACATCCCACCCCCAATCATAGTGCTGCCAATATATGGGAGTCAGCTTAAATATATCCTCCTACTAACTACTGACGGACTGGTGCTAAATGTTTGTTTTGGCTTAAAGGGGCACTGCTGAGATGTAATCACAGGATGATTTTGTTTCAGATTTTCCATTGAGTGCATAGTTTTCTGGCTGCCTTACTTGGCTGTGTTTTTCAACATATATATACATTTACATGGTTATCCAGTGGTCTACATGAAATATAACAACATTCCCTTTGCACATTGTTGATATGTATTTAGAAATGAATGACTAACTTAAACAGTCCCTTGCAGATGTTATGAAAGTGCTCTGAGTAAGAAAAAAATTTAAAGATAGAGAAAAACTGAATGTACTTGTAGTTATTTGTGGGTTTTGGCTTGCCTTTTTTTAGACTCCTTTCTGGCTTTAAATGCTCTCTCTGGTTTGGGCTCTTACACAGTTGTACAGTGGTGCCTGTGTATGAGCATTTGCAAAGCATCAATACAGGCAGTGGCTTCTCTTTTAATAATTGCAAAATGATAATATATTTGTCTAGTAGAGAACAACTAGGGCTCAGTGTAATGTGTGACTTTTTGATGTTCTGTAATGGCCCTCAACATTACAACTCCACCTTCTGGCCTTGGAAAGTAAGGGCTGGGTGCATCGTTGTCTATGGGAGGAGATTTTTTAATGCATATTAACAGCAAGGGCGGAAGAGAAGTCAAATTCTCTAGTACTGAGAAGTTGTTTTTCTTGTTGTGAGTTTGAATTAATCTTTGATCTGAGCATGGCAGTGACTTGGACTAATCTGTCAATACAGTATTTGCCATTTTCCATGATGAGGTATTAAGATTTGTAAATCACTTAAAACAAAAGGATTTGACTTCAGTTCCAGATTTAGGATCTTACTTTCCTAGCACTCAATCTCTTCAATATTGAGGACTGAAACAAGAAACCTTGAAGCATCCACACTTACCTCTTTCTGCAGAGCACTATCAAATGGATGGCATCATATTTTTCAAGAATTCAGTCTCTCTAATGACTGGCATAACAAGGGTAGGCTCTATAAGCAGTTCAAGGTTATGTTCACTGTGATATTTGCCTTACCTTAGTCAAGAATTGATGCAGAATAAGAGTAAATTTATCTCTATAACAAAATATGAACTTGTTAAAGGAAACTTGGCCCTTGAATTTGGAATAGATTGGTAAGATGATACTGGTTCCCTTGAGACTGGTAAGATCTGTTCAAGAAACACCTCATTTCAAACACCCTTTTTTAGAGCTTTATTTATTAATTAAGTTTTGGTTATATCCTTGGTCATCTTTCAGTCTTTCTACCTGGCTTCTGGTAGAAAAAAAACCTGAGTATGTGGGAGGAAAAGATGAATTGAGAAGTGGAAGAAGACTGTCTTGTCTTTTCTTTCACAAAGGATGTGTCTGTTCTCACTTCTAAGTCAAGCAGCAATAGAGTGACACTTTCCCAATTACACTCTCCACGCAAGTGATGCTATGGCTACCACATGGTGATTCTATAATTGTGAGGTGATGATTGTGTGATGCCAACTGGGAGGCAGAAATGAGGTTAGGCAATGCTGAACTGGAGGGGAGGAGTGCACTGACGCAATCTGCTCATTGCCTGGCAGCTGGTGGAGCAAGGCAGCCTCCCTTGAGAGACCTGGCTCTGCAGGAAAAATGCTGCTGTTGTCCTTCCAAGTCATAAAGATAGCAAGAATTAGGTTTGGGGCAGGTTTTTGTTAGTTTATTTTTTAGTATAGCACTGCTTAGCTGTAGATAGTGATGCCCTGATGGAAGGGAGCACAAGTGCCTGGCATTGCAAACACTTCCAGCTCTGTGCTTCCCTTAGCACCTGGGAAAAGGAGTGAAAACAACTAAACTTCAGGCCTAGGTTAACTTTTAGATGTGTTTTCAGCTTCTTTGGAATACTGCATGTGACTAAAAATCTTTTGATGTATTTTGAGTAAAAATTGGTAGTTTGTTGTCCTGCAAAATATGACTTATTTCTCTAATATAAACACCATCTGAAAAGACTGTGGATATGGCTATGGGACAGCATCTTCATGTCAGCTAAGCTGGTAGGAAAGAAGAAGATCTGCTGAATGGCTTTTGGGACAATCCCCTCTAAGAGACCACAACAGAACTCTGAGGTGCTGATGTAAAGACTTTTATTTGTTATTGTCCCAATCATTTTGATATCTCATCCTAGAGGAGCTCATGTATTAATAAATACTCTTTGGCCACATGTAGAGCTCAGCTGAGTCATCCTGGCTTTGAAGTAAGTTTCCCTGGTAAACTTCATGAAACTTGATGGCTCTAAAGCAGCATATTAGTCAAATAGGAATTTAGAAATAATTAAGATTTGATAGAATACACAGACTTTCAAGATCTATAAACCTGAGTACTTCTGACTTTATGGGCTTGAGCCAGGCACAGATGCAGTTGTTGAAGTGGCTCCAACAATTCATTACTCAGGTATGAAATATGGGCACAAAGTTTAGGTAGGGGATTGCTGATGATAAAAATCTACAGTTGACAATACAGTACATTCAAGCCTAAATTCTGGAATTTGGCTCAAATATACTCCACCTCTAGCAATAGTACATAAATTCTTAAGCAAGTGAGCTCTGGTGATACAGCTGTATTATTGTGAGCAAAAATCCTGAGGGTGGGACTGCTGCCATTGGCTTCAGTGGAGCCATAGAAAGTATTTCCTCATCCTTTTACATGGAAATTTGGGTTGGCCCTGAAGCCAGTCCTCCATCCCCCTTCAACCTTGGGGCCACTAAAGCCAACCACACAGATGTGGCTCTTGTTACTGCAGCGTGGTGCTGAGCTGTATCCCAGGTGTGTAGGGAGGGGCTCAGCTGCCAGAGGAATTGGTCTGCAGGCAATTGTTCTTCCAACCCTGGTGTGTATTTGCAGGCAGGAGGGAAGGGGTTTGGACCAAGAGTGTGTAGGTTTGAACTGTGAGTGGGCCACAGCAGAGACTGACCTGTGTGGATGCAGATGACACCATTCAGGTCCATGCTGGATGGCTTCAGAGACTGTGATTTTTGACTTAATAGTTGGTCTTAAAATGCGTTGATGTTGGCCCTTGGTATCAGCAGAGTGTGCTGGTAGTACTTGAATGACTTACCTGAATTCATGTAAGAAGCTGGTGGTGTTGCAAGAGCAGCTTTAACTCAGATTCTTGAGGATTTTAGGTTATTGTAAGCTAAAAAGCCAGACCTCACTTCCTTGCACCTTCTTTCAGGCCCTGTCTTTATCAGTGACTTCTGCAGCTGGCTGAAAGCAGGATTTGCACAGAGCTGAGCTACATTTTAATACTTGCTGTCACTTTTGGAAAACCTCAAAATTGTGACTTTTTCCAACAAAGTAACTAGAGACATAAAAATCAACAAAGGAAACAGTTAATAGACTGCAGGGCAATCGAAGGGCTTTGGCTCCTACTGCAAAATATTAACGGCTGTAATTTGACCTCTTAGCCAATTAATTTTGGCCAGTGTAAAATTCCATACACTAAATCTGTTTACGATACTTCACTATTCTAGGCATCTGATACTGTGCCAAGACCTTAATATGTCTCTGAACAGAGGTCAAGTCATGGCCTTAAAACGAAGACTTGAAATATAAGCTGTGTGTGGGTGGGTTGCCTTATGTCCCTAAGGGGCTTATAAGTTCCTTTTCTATTGCTGTATGATCTGAAACTCTGGTCACTGCTCTCTGTATTACCTTCTTGTATTTCTTAATCAAAATAAATTCATTTTGCGGCTCAGAAATGACCTCTCTTTTTTGCAGTTTGTCCATGCCATTATGTTTTTATCACATGGCTCTGGCTAAGCATGCCAGCAGTTATCTGTTGGCTCTGTTGTACATCTGTTCAAAAACTCATCTTTGATAGGTTTCCTCGACAAGTTTAAGTTATGTCCATCTTGTACTTTGGGGTGAAGCAGTTGTATCCTGGTCATTCTGCCTGTGCTACCCAGTCATTTAACACATTAATTTCCTAGCTTTGGTTTTTGGGCCTGCATTTCCCTCTGTTAAAATATATGAACACCAATGAAGTAGTCTGATTTTTCTTAGAAAACAATAAAAATGTTTCTTCTTCCTTCCTGTTAGCAGAGTGAATTGTGTTTGTGGCTGCACAGCAACTTATTAAGAACTGCAGGTTTTGTTAGGTTCCAATGACTGCTTCTTTGTTCTGCATGTATGTATACTGACCAGATTAAAGCCTAATTCAGGTGGGGTTTTTTTAGTTTGTGCCAAGGTGTACAAATCAGATGAACTGATGTACTTGAGTCCATGTTCTATGAAATGCCATATCCTCAGTCCAGCACCATGTTCCCATTGCCTTGGAAGGGTACAGCTCATGGTAACAGGCTCAGGGCAGGCAATAAAGTGCATCATATTCTGTTCAAGTTGTCTGACTTCCAGAAGGAGTCCTGGACCACTGTGTTTTTCCCCAGAACGGTGTGACATGTGTTTCATATCATAACAGAGCAGTTTTCTGAGATACCCTATGCCTTGTGTGCCATTCTTGTATTAAAATCTTACTGTTGGTGTGTTCTGCATGGACATCTGTGCAGGATGGAAATCCTGTGCACCTAAATTAAAGGTGTCCCAAGTAGCCTGAAAATAATGAAAGCATGAAGTATCTGCTGTTCCACATGCCTGGATGTATTAGCAATCATGCCTGAGACNCCAGCTGACATGTGTTTCATATCATAACAGAGCAGTTTTCTGAGATACCACAGAGCAGTTTTCTGAGATACCTATTAAAATCTTACTGTTGGTGTGTTCTGCATGGACATCTGTGCAGGATGGAAATCCTGTGCACCTAAATTAAAGGTGTCCCAAGTAGCCTGAAAATAATGAAAGCATGAAGTATCTGCTGTTCCACATGCCTGGATGTATTAGCAATCATGCCTGAGAC
The DNA here is from genome assembly GCA_013396875.1 of Vireo altiloquus. Taxonomy (NCBI): domain Eukaryota; kingdom Metazoa; phylum Chordata; class Aves; order Passeriformes; family Vireonidae; genus Vireo; species Vireo altiloquus. The sequence goes on along the minus strand of VZRF01012741.1, from coordinate 1,928,345 downwards.
CTTGAGAAGGAAAAGGAAACAAAGCCTGGAGAAGGAAAAGGAAACAAACTGAGTCAGCATCCAAAATTTTTGAAACTTTAGATAATGAAATAAAAAATGCATCTGTCTTATTTCAATTTGGATTGTCTTCTCAAGCACTTGGAGATGTAGAAGTGCTGAAAACAAATGATAATCCAGTTGGAGTCACCCACTGCTGAATGCAGATTAGGATTAACTCAAGTGTAGGAATGGCAGATGACTGATAATTACCTGCCAATTAGTGTGCCCCAGTTAAATGGCAAAGTAGAACATCCGTCAGGGACTGACCTGTATCTGCTTGCACAGCACCTGATACAACTATTGCCTTAACAGCAACCACTACAATTATTTGTCTATTACATTTTCTTTTATCTGTTGCCCATTATGGAAGATATTACTGTTTGAAAGATCAACTTGAAAGGCTTATAATGAAGAATGCCAATAATAAAGCATCTTAACCTAGTACTAGGAAGCTGAAGAAATTTTGAAGCCAAATCGTTGATTTGCTTAAGCCTGATTTATGTTTAATTCAGTGGAGATAAGCTGGTTTGCCAGAAAAGGAAACAAAGCCTGGACTAAAATGACTTTTTTTTTCTGGAGGGACTGGGGGATGATGGTGAGGGGGATGGGGAGTGAAGAGACCAAAATTAAAAAAGCACAAGAACAAATTGCCTAGTCATTTCCATTTTGAGTTTATTTAGCCGTTAAAACAAATGAGATTGTCTTTGTCTGTGATATATAGTTCCCAGCTGATGTAAAGTGTATGAAAGTAGTTAATGGCTTAAAGAAGAGAAACAATAGAGTTTTATATTATATAAGGAGATTGTCTTTGTAAAGCTGTTCCCTGGGTACTGACAGGAGGTGTTGAATTTTGCATGCCTTGTATACTTGAAAGAATAAGGTTTTTAGATGGAAGTAAAAAGCAGAGGTTGCTTTTTGAAGTGGAAGAAGTTAGTCAAATTTCTTAGCCCCCAACTGGAGCTACATAGCATGAATGAGGTGACAGGACTGAAGCTGGACCAACTGGATCATATATCCTGTAGGAAATTACACTTGCATCCAACATATTTATTTTGGGGTTTATTTTTTAACCTGTCATTGTAGAGACCACCAGCCAAGTTCAGACTGGAGTGTGCAGGCTGAAATCCTGTGTTATTTGGGAGGAGTGTTCCAGCTTGGCCCCAGCTGTCAAAGAGTAACCTTTGCCTCAAAGCCTTGCTTTGCTCATGATGTCGAGGGACAAGAGCTTGGCATGTCAGGCACCTTCTCCCACCTTTGCACCTGACTCCATTGTGCTACATGCAAGTAAAAAACTTGATTGAGTGAACTTGTACAAGGTGTGGGCTATCCAACATTTCAGGATAGGATTTAATCAAATTCTTTTTGATGGGGGCAGGAAGGAAGGGGGAGCACACAGATCACGCTTTTCCAGTTTGAGTATTCGAGGTTTCTTCAGTCCTAGGAAAATTAACTGGAGTTTTGTAAGATGTTAGGCCAGAAGGAATTGGTTTTTCTTTTATTAATGAAACTGTCTTTTCAAATAGACCAGCAGATGGTAGTGTTTGCTTTGTAATTACAATGGTGAATTCATAGAAGGCACAGCTCTTGTTTGGCATAGGTCACTCAAGGACTGCTCAATATGTAACAGAATTAGAGAATTGTAAGGAGCAATACTGGTTTAAGCAAGCAAAAAGGAAGGGGGGAGCCCATCTGTAATCTTCAGCCAAGTGGGACAATAAAGGACTCAGTGGAGCAGGGGCTTGTGTCTCGTGTACTGCAGATAAGCTGCCTGGAATTGCAGAAATATCACAGGTGATTAAAGCAATAAGTCAGGGGACAACCTGAAAATGTTCTGTCTTTTGCAACAGCAGAAGTTACTGTTCAACTGCAGTGCTTTTCAGAAATGTCAGGCGTGATTTTGGTGTGTGAGTGGGATGCAGAGTACCTCTTATTGCACAAAGTTTTGTTGGCAAGTGCACAGATAGAGCACAGAGGTGATGGATTGAGGAGGTAAAATTAGCTGGTGACATGTGGTCTTGGGCAACTCTTTTCACCACAGGTTCCCTTTTTCTAAGGCAAGGATGAAATTACTGATAACCACTGTCAGGTTCTTAGACTGAACTAAAATATTACTCAAGAAGACTGTATATTGTTTCACCTGCACATACCTTACCTTGACTGTTTCAAATTGTGTATTTGGGTATGTTTGCCTACATGTTTTGAAGGGCCTCGTTTTATCTACCCTCTGAACTGGAAAAAGAAATTGTACCACACAGTGTGACACTTCACAGGAGAAAGTAATTTTAAAAGCAGTCCTAATGGAGACCTTCATACCAGGAGTTGTCAATTCATTTCTGGAAGTAAAACATTTCTGGAGAAATACTGCAGAAAGTTAGAGTGAATATTTTGTTTTGTTTTTAAATGAATTAGTATAAATCTGTGTGTGATTACTTTGTTTTTGTTTTGCTGGAATGTTCTCAGAAATGCTGTCAGTTTTGGAAAGTTCATGGATGCAAGGGATTTTTAAGAGGAGAAGTCCAACTATTAGTAGATGATATTTCCAATTACCTTTCTTAAAGAATACAGCTCTGAGCCTGCATGTGAAATGATCATTGCCTCAGAGGGGAATGGCTGTCATTCCAATCTGTCTCAACATCTGGGTGTAAAAAATTTCAGACACGTGTTTTAACATGAACTGCTCGATCAGTGACCTTCAAATGAAAAAAAAAGAGGCAAAATTTTAGTGTGCATTTTCATGGGCTGGGGTAAAAAGGGGAGAGTTTCAGGTGGTTGACGCAAAATGAAGGATAAGAAAAGGGGAAGGCAGACTTTGCTTTAAAATAAATCTATTTTTGGGATGTTTAATATCCCTTTAAACTGATGTCTGTGTTCTGAATGGGGATCTAAAAGGGACGTGTTTGGAAACTTTTTACATGTTCAACAGAAATAGGTTGTGTCACACTCTAAGATGAGCACAAGTAAGCAAAGTCTAGACCTGGGGACCAAACCCTTGTGAAAAGTTGGAATTCAGTGGAGATTCAAAGGCAAAAAGCAGCAGCACCTGTGCAGTGAAGGGAGGTTCAGCAGTGAGCAGGTGACTCACCAGTGGAATTGGATAGAATAGCTGGAGATCACCGAGCTTCTTGTGCCTCCTGTGCTGTGTCTCATGTTCTGGGCGTGATTGCAGCACTTGGTGTGCATCATTTTTAAACCACTGAAAAATGAGCTGATTTTTATGGGAGAAGACTTGCAGAACAGAGAGCTGATCCTGCTACCAAATAAAAATATATTATGAGCATATCTGCTTTTAATAATGTTTTATTAGAAATGCATTTTAATTGTTTGAGGAGTCTGTTTTTAAGCTGCAAATGGCTCCTGTAGAATTTTGCTGAGATGACTAGAGGCCATTTTTATTGCAACATGCTTCAGCTTTGCATGTTGTATGTTTGTCAGAGTTTTAGGTTTTTGTTAGTATTTATATTGCAGTGTTTAATCATTCATTTTCTGCTTGCATGTAATAGAGACTATTTCATTTGAGTATTCAAACTGAATTACTGCTTCAGCACTGCTTTTGGCACTTGGTATTTGAGTAAATGAGTTAAAACAAGAGGTTAGGAAAATTGGAGACATTATCCCCACTTTACTTTGTATTTTAGATTTTATCTGATGATCATGAGGTTTTTCAGCTGGGCTTCCCTTGTGTCTGAGTAGCAAGGGTTTGTGGTGGCAGAGAGAAGTTCAATTAGATGAGCAGCACACCTCTGTTTTTACACTCTGGTTTTACATTGTGTGTGAAACACTTCAGTTGCTTCATTTAAAATGTTTTAAAAACATTTTATATGCTGCTGTTTAGGAGCTCTCAATTCTGTGTGGGTCAAGCTGATACTTGGCTGTAGAGTATGTCACTTTAACACAGACATGGATTCTAAGAGAAGATTCATAAATATAATGTGGTAGGTAGTGAATACTGGAGCTGTAATTCATGTTTTGATTAAAACCAAATATTCAAATATTCAGTATCACAGGATGGCCATAGCTTTCTTTTTTCACTTGGACAATTAAGGCTTGCATGTGCAGCGCACTGTGGTACACAGTCCTCAGCTGAACTAAATAAACAGGTTAAAAGTTAGTATTTGGTTAACATTATTTAAAACAAGTGACTTCATAATCAGGACACAACGAGCCCTGTCACTGGCCCAGTTAGAAGGACCCATGTAGATAATTTTTAATCCAGAATTCCTTAGCAATGATGAAACTTGCTATTGAGTGCTATAAGGTAGTTGAATAATAGTAGTAATAATAATAATAATAATAATAATAATAATGATAATATCATTTGTGGAGAAGCAAGGATACTGGTAATAGTAGGTGAATATATATATAGCTCTAGATAACCCCATTAAACATCACAATAGGGTAGATTTAGTTGTTCCCTCCTGTCCTGGGCCTCTGTGTGGTGAGGACCTTGGTACTGAGGTGTGATCAGCCAGGGTCGTGCTTGTGCTTAAGGGAGGGGAGGTGGATGTGTCACAATGGCCTTTCCCTGCCACACAGTTCTGCTTTGATTTTCTTTTTCCTAGAATCTTTGGACATGCAGTCATAACCCAGCGTGAGTTTTTTCAGTAACTGTAAGGATAAAAAGTTAAGGTTTAGCTGTTGGTGTTGCCAGGAAAAGCTTTGGTTTTCTTTTCCTCACAGGTTGAGTTGAAATAAGCAAATCATGGCCATCATCCCTCACAACTCATATTACACAAACTCTTTGCAGGAGTGAGCTGCAAGGGGATCCCAGTTGGGGCTGTGGTCAGATCAGGCAGCAGAATTAATTTCTGCCCAGCTCTGTCACAAAAAACGAAATGCCATTTGAATTTGGTTCTGGTGTAACATATTGAAATGGATCAATCAGAATTAAAGGAAAATGGGACCTAGTTTCTCTCTCACTACCTCCAGAGCTGCTGCTCTCAAAATGATTCTCCTTTTTCTTACTTTATTTTGTTCAATACAAGATGTCCATCACAGGCCTAAATCTCAGAATTACTGATTTTGATCAGCTAACCCTCCTTTATTTTCAAATACATTCCAGTTGCTGTACACATTTGATTGGCGCTTTTCCCCAGGAACCTAATGCTCAGTTTGGAGTAATGGGAACACAAACCATTAATAAAAGATTAAAGGAAAAGCAAAACACCAGGATTTAAAATTCCAAACATATCTCTGTAGACTGTCTTTATAAAAGGCAGTTTCTTCGGCAGGCGTCGAAATGCAATTCTTCCTACACATTAAATAATAAAATCAGACATGGGAACTTTCAGATTGCTGTGCTGAGCAAAATGGATGTAGTTCTTTTAAGTCCATAAAAGTAAGGAAAATCAGATCTTAAGAACCAAGATCACACTTGAACACAGTTGGAAAACTACAGCATGTTACCAAAACCTCATTAAGCTATCACAGGCTTTTTTTTTGTGCATTTTCTTTCCCAGTATTTTTGATTGCCAAGATATTTGTGTGTAAATACTCTTTTCTAACTCTATTCCCCCTCTTTCTCTGACACTGTGACAACATGGGGGTTACCGTGGGGATTGTGATGTGTGATGTCACACACAGCAGAGTGACCTCGGTGAGCCTGCTGAAGGATGGAGATGGACAGAAAAACTAAGGCAGCAAAAAAGGAAAAACATGCAGGAAAAATGAATGAATTTTAACAAGATAAGAGTGAAACACTGGTGCGGTGGGGATGGTTTTGTTTTTTAAAGTTCACCTGAATGCCTGTTGTGGCTCAGAGTTTGGGGTTTTTTTGGGTTTTTTTTTGTTTGTTTTTTTTTTGTCTGAAAGTCCCTGGTTCTGGTTTTGGAATATGTGCTGTGTGATATGTATCTAGAGAGAGACCTTTCCTCTACCAAGTCGAGCAGTATGAGGTAAGCTTAGAATGAAATTGTAACTCTATCCCAGCTTCCAGAAAAGGGAGCATTAAATCAGACACTGTGACTGCTTAGCGCTTCTCTAATGCTTAACACGTGGAACTGTTAGTGAATCTTCACAACACCCCCAAATATGAAAAGCAAGCAGGTGCCAGTATCCCCAGGTAAAAACTGGTGAGTGTGTGATAATCTAAATGGTAAGTGAACTCTTGTAAAATGACTCATCAAATCACTGGCAGCAGTGGGATGAAGATCTGGAAATTCCTGTCTTTATAGTCCCAGGTTTGTTTCACTGGATCAGATTTGCCTTTCACTGAAAGCACAATGTTCAATGTTGAGCTGTTCAATGAAATGACAGTCTCACTCATACCAATGTTATTACACTTTTTTAGATAACAGGTTATGTTAGCACAGCATATTCATTTTTTGTGCAAAAGATGATGCACAGAACTCATGCAAAGGCTTTTGCAACAGAAGTGAGCTGAATGGGGCTGAAATGGGCTCACCCTTATAAATGTGGATGCTTGCAAATTGAGCATCATGTGTGCAAAGCAGCCTTTGTTCTTTGGTTTTTTTTTTTCCCCTCCTCCAGAATTTTGAGTCTCTCTTCATGCATGCCATGTGTGCACTAACTCCTAATTTATATCACTTCAAGTGAGGAAAATCAGGGCCTTTGACTTGTAAATCTCACTCAAAACACACTTTTATGGTTGAGGTTATAATGGAAATACCAACAAACTCAGATATTTAACTATAAGAGCTCAATCTGTGACATGATAATAAAGATATGTTTTACTGCCAAGCTTTCTTGTATAGACAATAGGGGAATGATGCTTTTTAGTTTTCCTGTTGTAAATATACATACTTTGGCAAGGAAAAGGCGTTTGCCAGGTCAAAGTCATTGCTCCAAAAAAGAAGGCAATAATGAAAAAAATGTAAATAATAAAGGGCTCAGCACCTCCAGTAAAAGTTACCAACTTTGAACATCAAACTGACACATTATTTCTTGTATTCATGTATCAAACTGGTACATCTGCACACCAGTAATTCAATGTCAACAGTACTGATTCTACTGCATGTATCTTCTGTTGAGATTATTAGCAGGTCAGTTTGTGCAAGGTCTACAGGCACTCGTGTCACTGAAGCATATGAAGTTCATATTTGTAGGGAGTTATTTCACATGTGGAACTAGAAAAGAAAGAACCTCCAGTGTCCAGAAAACCCTCACCACATTATCTCCAGCCTTATCAGTAAAAGGCTGTGATTTATTTCAGTCTGGATCAGACAAATGAGGCTTTCATCCAGTTTGACTAAAGGTTTGAATTTGGGGGGAATAGGGCTGGGTTTATTCCTTAAACATCTTTTGTAAATAGGACCTTCCTCTGTTAAAACTGAATTACTATTTTTGAGGTTTTGTTTATTTTAGCACAGTGGAAGAATGAAAGTTTTCTCTGTTGGAAGATCTTATAAAAAATACATTGTTTTGTTAAAGCTACACCCCCACCTCTCCACCCCCTGCCCCCCAGTCTGACTGTCAACTGAAAGTTGAGCTTAATGATGGGGAGAGTTTCTTTATTTTTCATCCATTATTTTTGCCAAAATGTCCTTTAATATCTATTCTTTCTCACTTTCTGTTCCTCCCAAGAGCAAAACACAGGCTTACTTGCTATAGTGACATTTTTGAAAATCTGCATGGCAGCATCACTGTTGCCTATGGAATAGTCATCATGTTCAATTTTGTTGATCTTGTATTTGTTTGCTGGAAAGCAAATCCATCTATTTATCTTCAAAGTCTATTTTCCCAGGTTTCCCTTGCTTAAAGAGCTATACTCAGCTAGAGCAGAGTCCTTGACTGCAAAAGCTTATGATATTAATGTTTTGCTCTGCTGTTCTAATGATCAGTGTGATGTTTTGAAAGTGTTCTGTCTTGTCAGCCCTGTTGTTTTTGCAGTCTGTGTTGATTTGGATGTCAGCTATGTTTCCAATAAACTTCTGAACCCTGAGTACTTTCTAGCAGGGAAGAAAAAAGATGCTTTGTTTACCATGCTATGAAAATTAAAGACCAAGAACTTTAAAAAAATAGGAGCCTACAGTTAAGATCCTTTAGCCTATGTTTAGATTTCTAAAGCAGTGGCCTAATTTTTAAAAAGGCTGAGTATCCAGAGGCTCCTGTTTGGTTCAATATGCTGGACAGGTTTTTAGATATTCCAGATGAGGAGGGTTTAATATTTAATATAAAATTGACTTGGTTGTAGGTATTTGGTGTTGCATGGGATTTTGATTGAGTGATACAACAATAGTCTCTACTCACAGCGCAAACACAATGCAGTGATTGCACCCTACAGCTGGATCACAACACAAATGCAATTTGTGTCACAATATCTGCCCAGAACTTCTTCAGTGTAAAGTGGAGTGTGATAGCTCCTGATGGTCATTAGTGTGCAGTGATATTTCAAGGACTTCTCAGTGACAAAATCTGTAAGTGTTGGTTGCAGTCACAGTTTGGGTTGTACTTTTGTACCTGCATGTGATTCTTGGGGAGCTTGGAAGGTGAGGAATAAAATTTCCTGGGCTAAAATGGGGTCCCTATTCTGAACAACAGTCTTTCATATTTATTTTTAGATAAAATTTCCCTGCTGTGTTTTCAGGCAAGAACAAAATAAATATACTTTAAAAAAAAAGAAAAAGTTGGAATGGATACCCTTCACTCTGTCAAGCTTTATTTATGGAGGGAGTTTTGACATATGAAATTTGGAGTAAAATTTCTCTTGCTGTGTTTTCCAGCAAAATCAAAGCAAATGGTTGTTGCAAATACATAGTTGGAACAAATGATCTTGTGTTCGTGCCAGCAGTGTGAGGGTAAAAGGAAAGCTTATGATGCTTCTGACTGAAGTTTATTTTCTTTTATATAAGGAGAACAAGATACTGACTAAATCAACTTCTAGGACAGAGATGAGCCTAAATGTTTTATTCAGGAACTTTAAAGCCTTTGAGGAGAACTGGACAGGCAGAAGTGAAAGCTCAGGTATGTCTTCTCAATTCCCAGGCAGCAGCAGACTTTTGAGATTTGCCAAGGGTTTCTTTTCCTTCTCCAGATTTTTGGGAGGTGTCTGTATAGAGAGCAGAAAGCACTCCTGCATTCTCTTGTGAATATCTTCCGATCCTCATGCCCTTATCCAACTCTCCCACTGCAATTCACCTTCTGAGGAGAGGCACAGCAGAGAAACTCATTTTCTGGAGCTCCTGGGCTGGCCCAGATCACACCAGAGGTTGCAGTGTAGCATGGGCACATCTGCAGAGCATTCCCCAGGATCCAGCTCCTGTGCTGTACTGATGTGGCAAAATCTTAGAAGTGTGAAACGAAATTATGTAGAACATAATGACCATCTTCTGGATGTTTCCATGTCCTTTGTCTTTCTGCTAACAGCTGCAACCCAACTTGTACTTGGCTATTTTTAGTGTAGAGGTCAGCCTTAGAAATGTGTCCTCAAGTGCTCCTTGGCAACACCAGGCAGCTGGGTTTGCCAGCAGATAAACTGGTTTCCTAGAAGTTAGTGAGAATCTAAGCGAGTCACCCAAAAGTCAGTACCTGAGCTGGGAGAGCAACTGTGGAGCCTGAATTGCTCCATCTCTCACCATAACCAGGAGACAAAGCTCCAATTGCTAATATAAGCAAGAGAGTCAGAAACAAACAGCAAATATGATAATATTTACGGTATTGAGATTTTTTTCTTTGTTTTTTTAATGATTATAGCAATTTAATACATTTTTTTCTTTATTTTTTAACTATAGCACATGCATCTACCATTTTGAGCATTAATCTTGAAGCCAAGATATGCCTTTTGGGGATTTTCCTATTAATGAAGTAACTTGCTGCAGAGATGCCATAATATCTCAGCAATCTACATGCTCTCTGGCCAAAGTACCACTTAAAGTTTTAGCTTCTTCTTGAATATGTTGGTTGGACACATGCCGTTTTTAGAAGCTAGATATTTTTTATTGGATTTGATGGGAAATATAAATTGGGTTTGGAAAAGGGCTAACCCTTCAAGCCTTCCATTCTCCCTATTAAGATTTTCCTTGCAACTTGGCCTCTTTTAAACTCCCATCTCGTGCATACTCTTTTCTAATCTGATACCTCAGTGTACATATCTAAACATGATCAGTGACAGTTTTAGCTGCGGGGTGAGACTTTCTGTGACAAGGGCAGTGAGCTCTGATTTGAGACCATTCATTGCAAGTGACTTCAGCTGTCTCTTCAAGTGACATCCAGCTACTTGAGGAATGGGGGATGACGAAAGTTCTTTGGACAGAAAACTTTCACTGACAAGAAGGTGACAGGTCCTTGCACAGCTGGTCTCTGATATGCCTTGGAAGAGGCCTACGTAGTTACTAATTTAAGTTTAGTGGTGGCTGCAAGCATGGAGCAGACAAGTTCTTGTAGATTTGTAACTCATCTGCAGGAATGACAGGAGTTGGAGCTACACTTACGGTGCTGGCGTTGTTGTATAACATTTCCAATAGCCCATGTTTATTTAAAGAGCTAAGTAAACTGAACTGCAAGCTATTCTCATTAGTGCTTCTGAACATGTAGCTGAACATGGTGTATTCTGTTAATTTGTTCATATATTTAAAGTGGATACTGACCTTTTTTAATGGTCTGTCAAGTTATAGTAATGGTATCCTCACTCTTGGGGCTGTCTATTCCTTCATTTTTTTTTTTCAACCTGTCCTAATTTTCCCCAATGTCTCCTATCAGTTTTTCAGCTCTTGAGGTGCTATCAATAATGAAAACTCTAACACTTGGGAAGTGGGTGGCTGGTTGGTTTTTTTTTATGGAGACTTCTTGCCCTGCTCAGAACAAATGCATGCAACTCCTCTCCTAAATCATTGTGTTCCCTGCCACCACTGCTCCTGTGGCAAATCAAAAGATCTTTCCAAACCAGGAGAGAGTGATGTGGCACCCTGAACACAAAGGTGAACTCTTCCCAGTGCATGAGGGGTAAGTGCTGCCCATTGCAGGGGCAATGATACTTTGGTGATGCTTTTTTGCTGTCACCTGGTTGGGAACAGGGATGTTTTTATCCCACCTCTGCCACCAGCCACTTGTGGGCCACTATCAAATTGTTGTGGTGTGGCACATAACTGCCTGCTGGCTGCTTACATATCTCTGTACACGGAGTTTAAATGTTACAAAGCTTTAAATGTTGAAAGTGTCTGCTCTGCTGAATCCTCACCAATGAAGGAAGTGATTACCCTCTAAATATCAGGTAGCTGTTGGATGGTAACCTCACAAATTTGAGACCCCTGAGGGCCAGCTATAACCCAAAGAAATAAGGTGACTTATTGTGGATGTTTAAATAATGCTGTTCCAGCAGATCTGATTTCAGAGGCTCCTCCTTTCTCACCACCATGTGTGACTCTTGTTCCCACTTTGCCTTTCCTGTTCAGCTTTTTGTGCAGTTGGGCTCTAAGTCTGCAACAGTGATTATATTTTATTTCTGAAGGATATCCTTTCACAGACCTGATTTAGAGGATGGCCACAGGAATGGTCATTTGGCAGAGCTGAGAGGGTGGTGATGTGCAGCATGTGGCAGTGGAGAGGGAATGGCAGTGAGGGGTGAGGCTGCCAAATGTGTCTGACTGATGAGAACAAGAACACTGAAGAAGCACTGTCAAAAGGGACTGTTAGAGGGAAGATGGGACTTATTACAAAGGAGGTATTGGAGACCACAGCAGCACAAACTCTGGGTGGTCCTGAGCTGAGCTCCAGGAAAAACGTGTCCATTTACAGCACTTGAAAACTTGTCCTCTGCTGTGTTAGGGGAAGGTTTGTCACCCTATCAGTACAGTCTCAGCTCTCCCTTTAAGGTCTCTGCATTTTGTATCTGAAATATTGCCTGGTTTACGTTGAAGATTACAGCAGTGCAATCTGTTTCTCAGCAGTTGTGTTTCAGTCCCCACCCAGCTGGTGTAAGTCAGCAGAGCTCTGCTGCCTGCACAGGAGTTGCACCATTTGCAGCCATCGAGGCTTTGGCCCTCAGTAAACAAACACCAGTGTATTATTGCAAAGATTTGACCTCATTTGTTTTGCTTTTTCCATCTCCTTGACACATCATTGAGCAAATTGTCACTGAAGCAAGGGAGTAGGAGAGGAGATAATTAAATATTACATAAGGATAATAAGGTGTGAGTAAAATTATTTCTGTGGTTTAACATGTATGTCTTTTTTTGTAATTTCTTCACTAGCTGGAAAATGTGAGGCTCTGTGTAACGCCAAATAAACAGTTTGCTGTAGATATTTAAAAGGACCGAGTGTACCTCTTACAGATACTTTGTTGACAGTTAAAAAATGACATATCTATTATTCATGCTGAGCAGCCAGACAGGAGGAATGCTGCCCTAACTTTCACATGGTAAAAGAGGAAATGAGAAGCAGTGTAGCTTGTAAAGGCAATTGGGTTTGTTTAAAGGAATCCTGTCTTTTCGGTACCCTGATTTGTAACATGACTGAGTTGAAACTTGGTAGACTCGGCACTACAATGGCAAAACTTCTTTTGATTTCAGCAAGACTGTAATTTGGTTTTGTGTATACATATTTATGACTGAGGTGACAGGTACAGAAACCTAATGCAGACAGGGTGTTTATTTTTTTTCCCCCCAGAAGTTACTGTCTGTAAAGAAATGAGTGATGCTTGGCTTTCTGACAAAAACCTTCGATTTTTAATGACTCATCTGCAAGAGCTGATAAAATGTTGTGAAGCCCTTTCTTGAAGGGTTGGCTTAGCAGGATGTCGTGTGAGAAATATGTAGAAACAAAAGAGCAGCAGTTGCAGGTGTCTGGGGCACTTCTTACTGAAGCTGATATGCTGGTTTTTTAATTTCATCAGAATTATATGTATGCAGAAAATTAGTATATTGAGATGACTACTTTACATGATTATTACACATTGCTCACTGCTGAGATGTGATATGGGTTTTGTGTGCCAAAGGAAACTTTTTAATGAAGGTTACCTGTGATGTGACAGATGCAGCAGAGAGCCCATCTGAGCTTACCTTGAAAGTTGACCAGAACGAAGCATTCATTCCTTCAGTCATTGAGATTTGTGTGATTTTGGTTTTCCAGTTGCTCCTTTGCCGTCAACTATATGTCTCAGGACTTTTCAGCTTTTGTGCATTTCCTGCATTTCTAGAATTTTAGTGCATAATGCAGAAGTGCATGTTAATGGCAATTGTTCAATTCAACATTGAAGTGGAGAGGATTAAGATGTGGGAACAGCTCTAGAAAGCTCTGGTATCAGGGGAAAGATGCTGCGTTTGCTGTCAGAGAAGTGGGTGCTACATAGAGGTTTAATCTGAATAAAGCCTGCATTGCCCGGGTCTGCACCCCTCTGTGAGCACTGTGGCTCTGAAAGGTACAGCAAATTGTGTGGGACAGGGAGCACAGCTTTGTCTGTGTATTTAACCCACCCAGCAGGACTTTGTAACGAGATTGCATCCTCTTCAGCTCTGGGATGGCATCTGACAATGGCTAAAAGTCACAGGTTGAGCCAACAATATTTCATCACTGCATGATTGTTGTGGTGTGCAAGTGAAAGTGCCTAAGGCCTCAGATTTATCTGTGCCTGGTTTCTCAAGAAACATAAGCATAGATTTATCTGTATAAGGAAATTAATTTTGTTCAAGGGAGAATTTGAAGCAGAAATGATTCTGGAATAAGGCAGGTAAAGTTGTTAGTTAAATCAGCTCCATCCCTTGTGATAAATAGATCAAGAAGCTGAACAATTTATTGAATAAATTGTCCAGAGATGTCTAAATTATTCGCAGCGTCATTTCACCTGAGCCTGAGGAATGTGAGGCCAAATTTCAGCTGGCTATATTGCATTTCTCTCTAGAGCCAGAAATAGGATCTCAGCTGTTATAAATTGATTAATGGAGGTATTGTTATTTAGACCAGACCCTTAGGCTTGTAATGCCTAGTTTTAGCATAAATGACCAAGCTGAGCAATTCTTTAGAAGGCATAGCTTTAAAAGCTATTTGTCTAGTTCAGAAGCAAAAAATATAATGGCTTTCATTGTTTTGGCACGTTTTATTGTCTATGTTGCCTCCCAAAATGATTTACTTTTTTTTTCTCTTGAACCTGTGTGGCATCATATTAGCATGGCACATCAAGATCCTGAGGTGAAAATAAATCCACAAAGATAAATATCAAACTTTGAGATGCTGTTCCATGTAACTGAATGTTTATCTGAACTTCACACAGCATCCAGTTAGATAATTTGCCCACGAGGCAAGTTTGTTTCATTTTTCACAATGTTCTGCTACTTGAGATTATTTATTCACTGCAGCAGAGCTATGGACTAGCCTGATTTGTTAAGCAAGCACTGTGAGGATAGATACTGCAGTACTATCTTTCATGGAAAACTTGGGGGTGAGAAGCAAAGAACTATCTCCCAGTGCATCCACGATGGGCTAGGAAAACTGGTGATGGTGCAACTGCAGAGGTAAGAGGAGAATCCTCCTTTGTGGAAATGTTTTTTCCCTCTTATCCCTTCCACTTGCCCTATAATAACCTTACACTTCAAAACTCTTGATATTTTTTTAATAAAGAAAAAAGGTCAAGAACCTGCATGTTCTTATAGCTACCTCCCTGGATGTATGTTTAGTTAGCAAAAGAGAGAGATGAGGTGTTCATTTCACCAACAAGTACAAAAACTTTATATCAGACTGCTTAGCTGAAATTTGATAATCAGTATTCTATTAGACAATTCTTTACACTTAACAATCATTCTTGCATGAATGTGTTTGACAAGGGAGGCAGAGCTCATGTGCTGCATTAATTGTAATACATCTTGAGAGGCATTGTCACGGGAGTTCTGTTCCTTTCCACCTTTGTGTAGATGAAGTTAAACTGCCCACTAAAAATTCAGCAAACCTAAACTGCAGCCAAAGAAAACATCTGCTTTGGACATGACTTACTTTATTTTCTAGCAGGAGGGCTCCATATATCAATGCCTCGCCTTGTCTAATTTCATTAATGTGATCTTGTGTCCATCCCATGGCACTTTAATAGCCATTATTTGTGGCCTCCATCAAATAAAGCATTGACCATAAATCCAACCTCACGTAAATGAAGATATAAATGTCAATCTGCATTACTGTACGATATTTATTATTTTAATTAAATGAAACTGATTGTGACATTTATTAGATCACAGGTTTCTTGTTAATGGCAATGAAAAGCAAAAAATTTGTTTATTTTAGAAAGGCAAAAAGCTGCTTATTTTATATAATTTTTAGAAATTATCTCAATGTTATTGTCATAGGTTATCAGACCTAGGAATCTGTGTGTGGAACACGATGTTTATGCATCTTCTTGGGACCTAAACAAGTTAGTGAAGCCAAACATGACATGAACAGCAAAATTATCAAGGAACAAATTTATTAGGAAGGTGAACACCCTGCTTTTGTTACTCATTAGGTAGTACAAGTATTTGCATTTAAGTGAACCATTTTGTTTCATTTTCTTTAAATAGCAGGAGTTATCCCAGGTCAGATATTCCAGGTTTTTGCTGGTAGTAATTAAACTTCATTCAATGTGAACATACTTATTTTCCAAACTATTGTGAAAAATACTGAAAGCCCACAGCTTTAAAATACTGAAGCCAAATCCTTTGTAATCCAGTCCCAAAGATGGAAATCCAGTACAAATCAGAGACTGTTCTTATTTATTCTCCTTTGGTTGTTCTGTTCACTGTGCTTTTAATGTACAAAAAGAATGCTCCCTGTTGTTTGCATTGGTTGTAGGAAGGAATAATGGATAAAATTCCCTGGTCTTGATGCTGGCAAATTTTTTTTAATCTGGCAAGTCTCATATGTCAACAAAAAGTGTAAGACTGAAGATTTGATACTTGGTACATTTCTTCACTTGCAGGGAGTTGGGTTTTATCAAAACCTACTTTAAGCAGCCTATTTAGAGTCTGAACAGTCTTTGTAGCTCAAAGAGGTCACAACCCTCACCAATAGACTGTGTTCAGGAAAACCTCTGAATGATGATGTTAAATATTATTTAGGAAAAAAAAGAACTGAGTTATAGTTTCATTTTATATTGGAAAATATTGATCGTGTTGCTAATGAAGTCAGTGGCAAAACCTTAATTAACTCAGTTGGAAGTGTGGAAACTTGGGAAATCAGGATTAAAAGGAGATTTAATCTTTTTGTATATAAGCTTCATTTCTATCTGTGTATTTCACAATGATTTCTTGAAAATAAACAAAACCACTCACACTGACCTAAAGGGAAATTGATTCAGCTCTTCAAACATCTTGAGACTGTTTTCAGAGCAGTTTCAAATGTTTGCTACAGATCTCTAGAATCTTTCCTAATAACCCTGTAAGGTTTTTAAACTAAAATGTCTTTATTTCAGACCACTTTTTACCAAAAATATTTACAGTGTATTTGTAACAAAGCTGGTTATGCAACAATGAGGTTCATCTGTATCAAAATCCTATTGCTCAGATCTATATTAATTCCATTAAAGAGGTGAAAATACTTCTCTGAAATTTATCCTTTTGGTCAGTATGAACCTCGCATATTCACAGCACACTTTAATTATTAGATGTCTTTTCAAGTGACATGCCCAGGACTGCATGGCATGGCACAGAAGAAATTGATTTAGCAAAAGCAAAGCTGAGAAGCTGGTATAGAAGCGAAACTGCATTTGAAGACAATGCTTTACTTTTTACAGGTCCTGATCTCCTGTATTTACTTCAAGGCTTTTTTCCTGCAATGAAATAACCAAGGAAATAACCTTTTTCTTTTACCAAAATCTAAAACCAAATAAAGCAATGCCAAGAATACTTCTGGAGTTCCACTTTTATGTTTGGCAGTTTTAGCTCAGTGTTGCTTTTTCAGCGAGTACTTAAAACTTTTTTTCTGTGATTTTGTAGGCCACTGTGTAGGCACACAACCACGTAACACTTGTGATCTCCCCCTGGGTTTACTGTCATGTATTTTTCTTAATTTTCTTTTTGTTTATATACACAATCTGTGCTTGTATAGATTTGTGGTATTTCCTTTCAACCTTTCTAGTAGCTAAAGCAGAGAGATCTTGGACTTGTGTTCACTCCCAGTGTGCAAAACACTTTTTCTATGTTGCACCAAGGCAGTGAAAACATCCTTTTCACTGTTAAATTAAATGAGAATATTGTTGAAGTAACCATTGACAGTGGGCTCCACTTACTGCTCCCTCCAAAACTGGTCCAATGTTCCTTCTTGTTCCGAAGCCCTTGAGTAACTTGTACAAACACACATTTTGAGGGAAATTATTTCATCTCCAAATGCTGATCCTGACAACCAAATTTCACTTTGAGCATCTGATGCAATGCCTCATCTGAATATTGTAGCACTATCCCAGAGTCTTTTGCTCCAAATTCTTGCTGGCTGGCAAATGAAGGTCACTTTTAATGTCCTGGAATATGAATGCTTTTTAAGGTGGTTGGCCCTGTTTAAACCCAGTAATGCAGTCCAAGTCAGCTCACTTCCTGAGTTGTATTTTTTTTATATTCAGTCATGTTTGCTAGAGATGACCTTTCTTTTGTCACATGTACAAAACTGAGTTCTTGAATGTTCTCAGAAGCTTTGTTTACATTTATGTTTGTTCTTA
The DNA here is from genome assembly GCA_013396875.1 of Vireo altiloquus. Classification (NCBI taxonomy): domain Eukaryota; kingdom Metazoa; phylum Chordata; class Aves; order Passeriformes; family Vireonidae; genus Vireo; species Vireo altiloquus. The sequence goes on along the minus strand of VZRF01012741.1, from coordinate 1,910,746 downwards.
TCTGCCAAGACTGCTGTGATTTCCTCTAGTTCTGCTTGCCACCCAGAGTTTCAAGTCCATTATAGTGTCAGATGAAATGGTGTAATTCTCTGATAACAATATTATTTCGAAGGATTTTGTCAATACTTTGCCATTTGTTCTAGAACTTCAGAGGAGTATGTTCCATTTATCCAACCAGTTTTCAGCCATTCTGATTTCTTGATTTCTTGTTCTAACACGATTTCAATTTCCTTCTGTATTTGTTCTTCCCCTGGGAAATTAATCTGAGTTCTGACATGTGTTCTCTGTCATCTTTGTTAAATCTGTAAGCCAAAGAATTGATGTTCTTAGCAGTGGCTGTACCTCCTGCCAATAAACTCCATTTTTTGCTGCTTTATTTTCTTCTGTTGGTTCTTGCTCATGCACCTAAAAATAAACAAACCTTGTTTGTTTTTCTTGTGCTCTCTTCAGTTTTCTCTGAGTGTTCCACATCTCTGTGATCTTCTGATGCATCCAGCTCCTTCCAAAAGCTGATTGACCCTCTCATCTCATGTGCATCTTTTCTGTGCAAAGTATGAAGGAGTCTGGCCTTCTAGGCTTGTTTTCTGAAGTGTCACTGATTTGTTCTGTTACTCTGGCCAAGTCACTTAATCTCACTGTGGTGTAGTTTATCCACTATAAAATAAGTCTAATAATCCTTGCCCGCTTTGCTGAGCCCTGAATCTTGTTTGCCTTCTTTACATGTACAGTCCTAAGGGTATTATAAAGCTTCAATTATTAATGTTTGGAAAGTGCTTTGAGATCTTGGGATGGAAATCCCTGTATAATCATATTTAGCACTTAGCATTTCACAGCACAGTGCAGACGCTACGTAATCCTCAGAATACTCCTGTGAGACAGAATTACCTGTCAATACAATTATTATCCTCACTTTACCGGATAGTGAGGCAGAAGGATTAGGACCTAATCCTGCTTCTCTTCAAATAAATGGGAGTTCTTCTCTTGACTTGAGCAGGAGCTGGAAGAAGCTTCTGTGACACATCAAGTTTTGAGTTCAGTCTAGGATGTCAATCCACACTGAACCTCATGGAGTCTCCTTCCTCTCTCTGCTACAGAGTTTGGTGTTTCCTGATGGTGTTATCTAGACTTTCTTGCATGATTCCTTTTTAGTCTTCTTCCTTAGCATTCTGTTTTGGTTACCTTCTCTATTTATTTTATCCTTTTGTTTTTTAGTATATTTTCAAGCCCCAGCATATTCTTGATGCTGCACGTAGCCCTGGGAGATGTATCATCCTTGAATTCTTCTGTATCACCTTTGCAATCTTCCTTCCTGGATTTATCCAGTACATTTCTTTTGCCTGTTTTCAATAATCTTATTTTTCTGCTGGTCATGTTATTGCAAACTCAGCTGTTGTCTACTGCAATGCTGCTTCTACTTAGTTGACCATATCAAACTCCTTTATTTTAGACCAGTTTTGTTGTTGTGAATACAGTCCACAGTACTCTATTATTATGGCTGTAATAATTTCATGGCTGTGATTATGCTAGCCTGCCCTTTATTCTCCCCAGTTATTTTAGTCTCTTCCAATATTAGACAAAGCCGACTTGTCTCACACTGTAGGTGCTCAGGACTCATATTGTTACCCTTGAAATGATAAGCAAAGCAGTGCTATAAAAAGACTGTGAGAAAAAGTATTTAAAATCTGAACTAAAATTATTTTAAGAAATCGCTTATGTGAAGGAGAGATAGGTAAGTTCATTCTTCCCAGAAATAAGGTGAATTATGTAACTTCTTTTTCAAAGAAGAATCAGTCTGTCTGACACGTAAGAGAAGCAATTGCTCATTAATATCAGTTACTAACCATGTATTTCAGCATCACCAAAATGAGCTGAATCTGTCTTAAAATAATGAGGCAAAGTAATTTCTATTATGTCAGATGGTGCTTCTCTGCTTCTTAGCCTGCTTTGTTCAAGGAACCATTTTGGAGTTCACTCTCTGGCAAGGTAAATAAAGATCCATCCACGCAGGTTCATTTGTGAAGACTGTCACAATTTTAGGTGGAGAGATTCCTCATGAATCTGACACTGGTGGCTGTGGAAGAGGGTTCAAGGCTGGGGCTTGGCCACAGGTGCTGCTGGTCGCTCACCTCTCTGAAGAGCTTTCCACAGCACCTCTGTACAGAGCTGGAAAAGGCCCTTGGACAGAAGCCAGGTTCTGCACACTGCCGTGGGCTCTCAGGCGCCAGTTACACCTCTGGCAAAAGCACCATAAAGCTAATTAAAAGCCAGTAGCAGTGGCACCTTACTTCTAGCAATTTCTTTGCTTGAAACAGCTATTATTGAGCATTAAAGGTAAAATCAATTTTATAAAGGTAAACAGTTTTGTAGTAATGTGACCGTGACCTATAAAATGACAATCTGACATTAATTTTTAAGGATCATATATTCACATATGCTGTCATTGTAGAGCAAGTAACATGACTGGAAGTAGGCCTATGCATTTTGAGAATGCATTTACAGTTTAACATGCTGTTACAAATGTAAGGAGGCTCCTTCTCTCTCCTCTAATTTTTTTTCACCAGCTTGACAGTTTTTCAAACATATTCACTGTCAGCCCTAACAACCTGTCAACAACTGCCATTATGTGAAAATTGCAAAGACTTGCTTGAGCACTGTGAAAACTGACAGACATGCCACAAGGATAAGTTCCTCAGAAACAGAGGGCTAAAACTTTTGAAAGGTGCTCCAGCCCTTCCAAGGCAAAATGAACAGTCAGATATCAGGGGAAAAAAACATACACTTGTCACATCTGATATCTATTTCTTTTCCCCTCAAATTGAGGTGTATGTGAAGGAATAAAACATAGATTAGGACAAACTGTGCAACTTACTGGAGTTGGTGCAATTTTCCTCACCGTCAAGCAAGAGAGGCCGAATTTATCCACTGTGTAGATCTGCTGTGTGGCTGGTACAAATTCTGGGGACCAGGGATAAAATTCACCTTCTTAGAGTGTCTGTAAATGAACTGCAATTTTCTCTGTGTGGCTTACTGTAAAAAAAGAAACAAACAAAAATACCCCCAAAAATGTTCACTATAATATAATATATGATAATGTTCATGGAGAAGTGACCCCGCAGTGCACTTTATAGGGCTCATTGTATTATTCCATACCCAAGTGTTAAATAGCTGCAATTATGCTGACACCCATGAATTTGCCACCTTCTGAAACTGGTGTAATGGAGAGCATCTACATTTACCATTGAACCAAAATGGTTTGATCAGGTTTGGGGGGAAGAATAAATATGGATGATATGTGTGTAGGACAGTGCCAGACTGGGTCCGTGTTGTGCACTTGTGCACCATGTGGGAGTCGCAACACAGACAGAGAAATCTTTGGGAGTTCTGCCCTCTGAACCTCTTAGGGAAAGGTATTTATTTTAAATCTTCAGTAAAAGGCATTGGCGAGATGGTCAGAATAGCCACACAGCCAGGATGGTTGTCAAACTGTGTATTTCCTGGCTCTTGGTTATTGTTTCATTCTAGGTGTTGTTCCTGAGTCAGGAGCAGTGATCAACCATTGAGGATGTGATGCAGTCTGTGCACCCCTCCTCAGATGGGTGTAACTGGTGGGCTCACAAGTCACATCCCTGTCACATCTCCTCCTTGTTTGAAGCCTCAACTGACTTTAGTAGAAGGGCTGTGAACTGAATTTAACTGGAGAATTTGTGTACAGTTAGCTTTGAAATGTGCCCCATGGGGCTGAGCTGCTGGAAGAGTTTTAAATCCTAAACAGTCTTCATTTTTGTATTTTACCATCAATCCCATGGAAACATAATTTTACGTTGATTTATGTATTTCTTCTAATGGATTTCTGAACATAAACCTGTGTGCACTAAGATGAAATTTGCATATGCCCATGTTTGTTGTTTTAATTTAAAGAAAAAAATCAACCCAGTGTCACTGAAGTTTCTGTCATTGAACGTGTATGAAATGGCATGTGTATGACTGGAGGAAATCATAGGTATGAGTCTTCTGTTTTACATACAAAATTGTAGCTAATTATAGTCTCATGGAAAAGTAAATGGAAATACCTTTTTTGCTTTATTATCTAAAAATGAGCTAGAGAAATGTTTACTCTGGGCCTCATGCATTTGGAGTCTGTCTGGAGAGCCATCACTCTCACTGAGTCTCAGAAGATGCTCAGCACCTTGCTGACTTACCCAGCAGGAACGATTAGTGACAGTGAATCTTGTCCCTGTGGTCCAGTGTTGAGTTATCAACTCTTTCACAGCCATGATCTTTGACCACGGAAAGTCTGTGTTTCCCAGCTGTGGGATAGCATCATTATATTCCTTTACAATTTGGGAGCTGTCAGAATGGAGTTGAAGGTGCTGAGATCATGTGGTGATAAAGCGATAGAAATGCCTGGGCACTTAGATGAGGTGGTTGCTTTGTTTATCAGAAAGATTGGAGTTATGATTAAAAAAATAACTAAAAAAACTCCAACTCCAACCACAAACAAAGGCAACAGGAAGAACCTCTGTCAGGAACTGCTTCATTGTAATTCTGTGGTAGAATCTGGCTGAGGTGTGTGTTGGGGCTCGGGCATGGTGTCTGTGTCTATCTGTGCTTGTCCCTCAGCCCACAGTGGTGCATTTGCAGGGCTCCTTTCTCTGGTGGGGATTATTAACTTGGGAGGTTGTGCCCAGGGCAGAGTTGAGTATGAGCTTATTTTGGTGTGGGCTTTGTTCTGAACAGGCACAAGAGCATTTCCTTGGAAGTGTCTCATTTTCTTTAAATATTCTGTGACACAAACTTAGGAAAACCCTTCTGAAATAGCTCAATAATAATCTAATGGCAACTTGGTTTACGTATTAGCAAAGTGAGTAAGTAGAGAAGTCTGTCTTATTGTCTTTAAGGATCTTTTCACTAGAAGATACTTAATTCCCTGCTAACCTTAAGCTCAGAATTGTGTCATATAGTGTATTGTGGTCCTCTAAAATAGTATTTGCTGTCAGGGACGACACTGTAAGTAATCTGAAAAAACACAATTCTGAAAGAGAAAGAGGCCTTACAATTCTGTTTTAATGACTTATTTTATTTCTTTGTTCCTCATGTTCTTTTTTATTTGCAATTGTAAAAATAGGAGTAATACTCACAGCATTCCATTTTTTGGGTAGATTTTTCTTTTGGTTAAAAAAGTATTTTGAGCCTTTAAAAACCCTTAGAGTAAATAGAAATTAAGGTATTATCATTTTGCTTTTGTAACTCATCAGGTTAATTTTTTATATAGACACTCTCCCAATTGTTCTTGCCTTTTTTTTTTTTTTGTTGTTGTAGTTGTTGTTGTTGTTGGTTGTTATTTGGTTTTATACTTGTGAGCTACACAGGGAAAGGTTTTCCATTGGTTTAATGTTTATCTGGTGCTCTAATTTTGGGGTTGCAGATGAGCTTAAATCAAAGCTTCAGTGATACCTAATTGAGTCTAAGTGGTGGCAGACTCACCAAGATTGTGGTGAGCTCTGAAAAGACTCATGGGATGGTCATCTAATCCTCAGGTTACAAGGGGTTACATTTTGTCTCTTCCCTTCATTTTGCTGTTCTTAAGATGGAGATTGCTCAGGTAATACAGTTGGCTGAAATGGGATCTGGTTTTTATTAACCAGGAGACTGCCTGTGTGTTTTGAGTGTCTTTCAGTGCATGTGGGAATATGTAAGGTTATAAATCACAGAACGAAAACACCGTAGCATTTCAATAAAACATCCTGAACTAGAGTGTCTGGGACAGATAACATGAGTGTTTCACTACCTTCATGGAGCATAAGTCACTCAGAAGACAAAGTGCTTGTAATTTCTTGTTCTAATGTCTAACATGGGCAGGATTCCCACCCAGAGCTGCTACCTAAAGGTACAGGACTTGACACTTCAGAGTAACCTCATTTCTCTGGGAAGGATGCACACTGAAATTCAAGTTTTGCCCCTATATCAGGAAATTCTTGGCCTTGCTGTCCAGCATCACGGAAAGTGATTGCAAATATGTATAAAAGGTTCCTTGACCATTGGCTAATCAATTCAGTGCTTTCCTCCCAAACTGCACTTCTTTTGGATAAATTTCTGTGGTGCAGTATTCATGTTGACTTGCTCAATCCATAAAAATATCCTGTAGAGCTCTTGGAATTCTTGTAAATTAACTGCAGGGTACCAAGACCTGTCTAGACCACAAAAGGACATAATACACCTTTCCTACAAGGACTTTGACTTGCTGAGGATGGGTTTCACTTGTCCATCTACACTTCTGTGAAGAAACATTGATTCCAAGGATTCCAGAGACATTTGATGGCTTCAGGAAGGAAAGCTCATGTTTTTTTTATCCACCACCATTCCAGTTCATCTTTTTTAAACCCTGCTGTGACTCTGGAGTTCAGGCACCAAACGTTCCTTCTCTGCCTCAGCCAGTCACTTTTGACATCAAGTGTACTTGATCTGGGGCTGGTAGTTTACTTCAAACGTTGTTCATATGAATGGGTCTGGCAGCTGGGAGACTGCAAAAAAAGTGCATGAACAGTGATTCTTGTTTTCTGTCTTCAAAACAGATCTATTGTGCTGTTTCTGCTGGCTGTTTTGAAGACTCTTGACTTTGAAGCTGGAAAGAAATCATTATCTAAGTCTCATTCATTTAAACTTAGGGCTAGTGGTCTCATAAGTGATCACTCACATTAGCCTTATGAACCTTCTCCGTGGATGGGTGAGAAGCATATTGCTTTATTGTAAGATGATTTAAGTAACAAAAAAAAAGTCTATGGGATCTGAATGTGCACAGTATATTACATGTATTTATACATTATGCATCCCAGATCCTATAATTTGATTATAGATCACAGCTGTTTCTTTTCTCTCTTGACCTCCTTTAGCCTGTGACATGCTCTGCTATCATTCTCTTATTCTCTTAATACTTTCTGTATCATTAGTACTATAATTTTCTTTTTCTTTCTGTCAGGTATTCAGTCATTTCTTTGTCCTGTGTTAGAGCTCAGACTTGGAAATTGAACTGTCTTGATATTTTTTTTTTTGTTAGGAGATGACAACTCATGTTTATTTGATTTTAAAATTTATGCAGCAGGTCTTTCTCTAACACTCAGATCTCACCTAAAGCCTTTTCCTAAGGGCCTAAAAGTGCCTTTAACAAAAGGAAAATCCACTTGTCTCTAGTTAACCCAGGGAAAATTGTGATACTGAGGTGAATGCTCTGCTTAGAGAGAGGAAGGATATCAGAGAGAGCACAAAAGCAGAAGGGGAAAGTGTGATATTATTCAGGCACCTATGAGGACCATTGGAGGGGGAGGTTTCTATGCTAAAATCCCATCGAGACTTGGACTGTAAACTGGTCACTACAGCTTGAAAACTCTTTCTTTCTGGGATTTAAATAGAGCAATTCCATCTCAGAGGTCAGATTTAGGTTTGATGGTCAGGACAGAGACCAGAGCAGAGTGCAAAGGGTTGAGGTGAAAAGGAGGTGGTCATATTAATTCAGTGTAGCTTCAGACAAGCAGCACAAGGAGATTTATCAGACTGTTTTTGAAGGGGAAAAGTGGGTATGATAAATGGGGTAAGTCAATGTCAATTTGCGAAATTACACCTTCGTGTCACAGTCTATCAGTAACTTGCTATATTTGGATGATTTTCTGGTAGCAGTAAGAGGGATGGAATGGTGACCAACCCACCTTTCTAAATGACTAATTTAGGAAAGTAACAAAAGAACTGGGCTGCAGTGTATGAATCATCCCAGACAAAGGTCAGAAATTACTGTCCTGTTTTAGCTAAGGATACTCGAGCTTTTTAGAAACAATTACCTAATAACTTCCTTAGTGCATGAGAAGCCCTGATAAAATTGTGAAAGGGGAAGGAAGCAGAAGAAGCAATCAGGCCAGTCCAAGGAGGGGTGGGAGGCAGCTGTAGTTCTGGTGACACTAATGTCCCAGCAGTGCCTGGAGCTCTCTCTGGAGAGGTGCAGGCAAAGCTTTGCAGGGAGGAACACAACAAGAACTGGAGACTTTCCTGAGATCCCACAGCAGGGCAGAACACATGAGGATCCTGATCCCAGCAGCTCTTCCCATGGTGCCTTCCCTCCCTGGTGGTGGCTCCCAGCCTGACCTCTGTGTCAAGGCAAAGCCTCTGACACTGTGCAGATCTGAGGGATATGGTTCAGCCTGTCCCCACTTAGCAATGGTCTGAGTGTTTCTGTCTTAGTGCAGTCCTGCTCTGTCAGTTTGTTAAATGTAATCAGTTTAGGGATAAAGTCAACAGAGATACGGATTCTGGTTAAATAATAAATGCTATCCCTGCTCAGGTTTGTTGATTGCTTATCATACCTCTCATGTGGGAGGAAAATTCTGCATGGGAATCTGTTATTGATGTTTTTATTTTTGTGGTTTATGATAATGTGGGAGTTTAGTTTTTTTTTTTTTAAAATAAACAAGAAAAAATGCATCATAAAGTATAAGACACTTTCCTGAAGAATTTTATATTCTTATCGAGCAGATACAAACCATTGGTATCCAAAGAAAGAAGTTCTGGAGAAACTTGGATTATGAGGACTTTCCAAGGGAAAAGTAGGAGATTTTGATGAGAGAGGAAGGTGGCTTTTTCATTCAGAAATAGGGTATTGGTGGGACATCTTAGAACATACTTGGTGCTGCTGTGTGCCAAGACGAATTTAACCTGGTGGAGAAATTGCCCTGGTTGTGGAATCTCCCAGTGATGAGTCTCTGAAGAAATAAGCTGATTTTTTTATTTTTTCTGTTGTACTAACAATTTTTGCCTCACTATGTGAAGCCCATTAAATTATGCATGAGATGTGCATTTTGCCCAGTTTGAACTGTCCACACTAATGGAAGCACTAATGTTAGATGAATGGTATCCTCAAACTAATGTGGTTCTTAACTGGTGAGCAATAGGTTGTCAGGGTAAAAGTGCAGGAAGCCTAAATACATGGCCATGTGATGAAAAAGGGGGGTGCTGTGAACATGTATGTGCTGCAAAAAAAATAACTTAAACAAGTAAACAAATAATCTGAATAGCCATGTCCTACTTTGATTAATGGATGCAGAACTGTCAGAGTGTAATGTAGGTAGGGGGAAGCTTTTTCTGCCTCAGACTGTGGTGGAGTGTCAAGAAATGAAATCTCAGAACATCCTACCCTGAGATCCAGCAGGAGACAGGGTGTGACTGAACCCAGGAGACCTCAGTTCTCACAGACACTTATTTCCATGCCACATAAAGCAGGACTTTTTCAGGCTTTGAGGGACTCCGCTGGCTCAGCCCATATGGCGAATGGCAACCTTTCATTTGAGAACAACACCACAAAAGTATTCCAGAAGCATATTGGGCAGCAAGGCTATGGGAGTAAACCCAGTATGCTGTTAAGCAGCTGTCTGGAGCCCTTTTTACAGGAGAGTGATGAAATTGAGTGGTTTTGTATTTTCCCCTGGACATGTGCTGTTGCAGGATTTCCTCAGACAGCTCGAGATCTGCTGTGGGGGTTGTCAGGCACCCCTGCTTTACTCTCTGCAGTTGTGAATGTTTTGGAGCTCTGTTTATCTTGGATTTTTTTTTTCTTGCATACATGATTTGTGAGGTCCCTGAATGAGGCCAGTTGTGTTTCTTGTGCAGGGCTGCTCAGCAAAATGAAATAGCACATCCAGGAGTTCTAATACTTGAAAAAGCTTATGTGCCCTCCTTCCTTTCTGTTACTGCAAGGATGTCATGTGGAGGGAAGAATACCAGAAGAGCAAGTGGTGGCTTAAACTGCAAAAGCTTGAGTTTATTCATCAATAACAATATAAACTTGGTATAAACCTGGGTTTAAAACAATATTTATGTTGTTTGGAGAATTTTACTTCAGTATTTATGAGGTTTCATCTTGAACCATTCAATTTAGGAGCATATTTCACTGGTAGAGAAAAGCTGAAATTCTCAATTGTAGCAGGACTCCAGCTAAAGCTTTAAGAATCATCCTGGGTGGCAAAATTCCCCCTGCAGTTATGGGAATCATTGGGGAAGTCCTTTGTGAATGTGTTTGCTTTATTCCATCTCACTTCCTGTTTGTTTTTAGTAACATCAGTATTGACTTTCTGTGGTTTGTTGTTAGAAAAGTCTTAATTTGATGGAGTATTTTAATAAATAGAACGTCTAAAAGGAACAACTTCATGAACAATGAATTGTTCCCAGGTCCTAACAATAAGAGAAGCCTGTGCCTTTATCAGCCAACCTTTATCTATCTGCCCTCTCCCTCTGGGGTACTTCTCCACTGGACCAGTTTTTCCAAATGGATTCTTCTTTCGTTTATTTGTATATTGGCTTTACGTTCATGAGCTTCTATTTGAGGGTTTCCTGGATGCTTTTCCTCTTTTTTCTTCTTTTTTTCCCCCTGTATCTCTACTTCAAACAGAAGTTATTTTCAGAAATGTGGTAACTTTGATTGCTTGATTTTTCAGAGATTTCTGGCTCCCAATATTCCTCAAACTTCTTATAGAGAAGACCCTGCTACTCTGTATTTTAGTGGGTTTCAGACTTACCTTCGTGTCTGGGGAAGGGTGAGAGGGGGCAGATCAGACATACAAGAAAGTTTTAAAAGAACACTTTCCAGGATGATTGGGTGATTTGTTGTTGGATTCCTGAAAGCTCTCCTACGTGGTTCAAAAGGGGCAGATTCTAATGTGTGTTTGAGTCCTCACATTCACTGCTTTGCAGAAGCTCTCAGGGAACACTTCAAATGTGTGAATTCAGGACTGTAGCCTTTGCTGTCCTTCAGTGGAACTTTGTAGCCTGAATTCCTCACATTGGTTTAAAAAAAAAGCTTTAAAATAAGTGTAAATGATACTTAAATATTAAATTGAACCAGATTTTATAAATGTAAAAAGGAATATGTATCGGCTTTTACTGCGATTGTGTAGCTAATCAAGACCTTTTAAAACAATTTCTAAAACAATTTCCTCCTTTTAGGGGTAAAAGTGGCAGAGCAAAATAAAATAGTTTCTGTTTTACCAGTACCTTTGACATGTAAAAAGCAGGAGATTGCAAAGGTCATGGAAACAGTTAAACCACAGTTTAAGATAGTGGTTTTACTCTCCTTATTCTGTTTCTCTAACCTTATATTTGCAGTTATTTTTTCAGCTTCTTTGCTTTAGAATACCTGAGATAAATTATGAGAGGTGTGGTAATATCCCTGCTGCTAAAAGAGTATCAGCAAATGACCCATGTGAACCCAAGTCTTTCCTTGTTGAGAATCCAAATTTCACAGGGAAGGTTTCTACAGCTCTATTGCTCACAGCAGCAGTGTGTGCACCTAGAAAGATCCTGTCTGTGCCTGAAAACAAGAATTTCTTTCCCCTTCCTTTGGGAATATCTTCAGTTTAAGTAAAGAAAGGAAAGTTCTCTGATGAACAGCAGCTGAATAAGTAAAAAAGTAATAAATTTAGTACCAGGATGCTGTGCTTCTCTCAGCAATGATAGAGGTCAGTTTTGGAGGCTACACTGGGGTTTATAAACATCAGCAGACAGACCTGGGTTTGCATAGACTTTTTGATTTTTTGCTGTATTTACAGGCTGTCAAAGAGTAAAAGGGGAAAATAGAGAGTGGTCATTAACAGCAGCAAACCTAAATAAATTGCTGCCATGCTGTGGGTCAATACCACCTATTTGGTAGATTTCTGAAAGGTGGAGAAGGGAGATAAAATCCTGTGGGATTTGGCTAAACTTTGAGTCCAGGGAGATCATGGACTTTTAGACTTGCCTGCAGACATTTATAGGATATAGATTGTTTCACAGCCCTAGAAGGGTGCAGGGGATGACACCTGAGAGAACAAGGTTATTGCTGCAAGGAGTTAAAATTTTATTCTAAACCTTGTATGACAAAACAGGATGTGCAGATGAACTTAACCCTGTATGAGGCGCATCTGGGATGAAAATGGTGGAAGTAATGGAGTAATGGATAGAGAAATGGCAAGCATGGAAGGTATTGGATTGCCTCAGCAGGAATATTAAGTGCTCATGAAGAAATAAATTCTAGTTTTGTTAACTTCCTGCATCTCTCACAGGAGAACAGAGCATTCAGAAGGAATTTGAGTAAGACTGAAAGTCTCAAGGCAAATTCAGGAATGGCTTTCCATGCAGAGTAGCACCTGCCCAGTACAGGCAATATGGGAAGACTGAGGTGGCATTATTTGGCACACAAAATACTGGAGCCAAATGAGAAGTAGGAGTGGATGGAATTCTGCAAGTGTTGCAGTGAGCACCTGTGTGTCCTAAGCAGCATTGCTCATATACCTGGAGAACAAAAGCAACAATTCTGCAGTCAGTGTTCTGTGGCTCTAGTAATCAAGGAATGCCAAAAATTAGAAATTAAAAGTGCTATTAGTTCATCTCCCCCTATAAAGGGATGTTTCCTTTGTTATGTATGATGGTAATTAGCTGGCTTGCAAGGGGAGGAGGTATGGAACAGCAGAGATTTAAAATAGTGGTGGAGAGTCCAGAGCTGGGAGGATGAAACTGCAACAGAGGATTATCAGGACTGAGAGCTATGGTTTAGTACTTTCCACCTCCAAAACATTGCATAGATATTAACCAATTAATCTGCACAAATGAGCCATGAAAATGATCAGTGGCTTTGTTGAAGTCCGAACAGTGAAATCATGTTTCAGATTTAGCACTTAATGTTCCCAATATTACAGCTTAGACAGGAGAGGAAGAGTCTGAGATTTCCAAGAGCTGCTGGCTCCAGGTGAGTACCCAAGACCACCATTATGTTGCCCAGGGGTGTCTGGCTGGAAGATCCTTTCAGAAATTTAAAGGAAGCAAGGACTGCCTAGTCTGAAGCATAACATGAGCTGTACAATTTCACTAGTGATTTAACCTTTTAAAGTTATTTTGCTTGTGGTTGAACTAAAGCACATCTTTTCTAAAGAAGCTTTTGGGTTTATTATTCTAAAACTTAAGTGATTTGTCACATTTCTTTAAAACTTGTTGAAACAACTAGCTAGCTTTCCTCCCACTCTCTCTTTTGAAGTAAGTGACAGTAAAGGAGAGGTTTTAAAGACTGAAATAATTGTTCCTTTCTATGTGGATACTGAGTTGGGTTTTGTTACACCTCTACTGCTTGTCTTATAAGGCCAGAAACATAAATGCTACACTCTTGAATGTTTTCCAAATCTCTTTTATACAATCCCAGAAACATTCTGGATTTTCCCAGTATTTAAAAATTATTTTTCAGTTGCTGTGCTATGGCTTATGGAGAAAATAACAGGTGTGTGTGTTTTCAATTCTGGGATTTGCTCTTGAAAAAAAAATAATTAACACTGGCAGGAGTTGGATTGCATTAATTCACAAAAAGAAACACCCAAACGATAAATCCATAGTGGGAGAACTGCCCATATGTTACAGATTGGCATAACATGGATGAGGCATTAAATAAACTAAGTCTGAAAAATAAAAACCTTATCAGCTTTATTAGCGTTGAACTCTGTGGCTTCCACTGGGGCTGACACACTTAATTAAAGATGCTCTGGTCTAATTAGGTTGCACATCAAAAATACAAATACAAGTTGGATTTTTTTAAAGACCTGTCTGAACTCCAATTCCCAATATTGTGAATATTTATTTTATTCAGTTGGTCTCCACCTAGACCAAATGTTCTTAGGTTAGCTAACACAAAAATACAGGGATTGGAGTATTTAGATTTCTTGCACTGAATGAGGCTGGCTCAGATCCTGAATGTCTATATATCTGAGGAAGACAAGTAAAGGCTAGGGAGAAAGATGACTTTATTTTGAATTTTAAATCATTATCTGATTCTATTTGACTGGCTTAATTCTATTGGTGACTAGCTCATGAAGAAATCCATGGCCTTCATTTGTTTTACTACCTATGGGATTGATTCCTCTGTGGGTCCAGTCCAACCTCTGTGGAGGTCAGTGGGAAGCCTGCCATTGATTTAATAGAAGATGGTTCAGAATCAATGGGAATGCTGCATGTCACAGTGGGGGGGTGTTCCTTTATTCTACCATCTCCCATGCTTTAAAAATGGAATTCTCCTTCTGTCAGACAGAGCAGACCTGTCATGCCCTGTCATATGTTCCTATGATTTTCTATGTGGACAAGGTTGAACATGGAAGTCTTTGATTCAGCCTCTCTTTTTCCTTTTTTTTTTTTGCAGATTGATAGTGGAACTCTGTAAGCTTCTCAGCCTTTTGCTGCCATTTTTGGTCTAGTTTTTGAAGGTTTTTTCTTTTATTTGTAAATTTTTAATTTTCCTTTCTGCAAGTTGCAGCTTCTGACATCAGTGAATTTGTATGATCTTGTGTCAGGACAGAAGGTCTGAGCTTCACCTCCCATCTACCAGCAAAAATTTTCACTCCTGGCATGGCATCTGTCAGTTCCAAATCACTGTGAACAAAATGCTTCTATTTCTAATATCTAACCAGATAATTATTGTTCAGCCAAACAAATATTGGCTGCTGACAAGTATGACATGAAGAGAATTTCTAAACATTTTTGTTAATGGAAAATGGAAGACCATACGCAGCTTTTCAGAATCCACTATTGATTTCTGGTCCTGTTTTGGTAGCTCTAAATCTTTAGTGGCACTTAGACCTCCCCCAGTGACAGAAGGGGGAGAGATCAGCAGCATGAGGCCTGTGGCTCTCGTTGACTTTCCTCAGTTTGCAAAGCTTCGATCGATGTGTTGGTAAAGGGATACCTAAAAAGAACTGGTTGGCCTCAGTGCTAAGTCTGGCATCATTTACAACTGTGAACACAATATTTCCAAAATATTATCTCTGTCACATCCTATTGTGGAGGTGTTTTGTTTTCACATGTTCACTGTTAACATTAATTTTTCTTAACCTAAGCTCTTTCTGGTCACTATCTGCCTTTTGCACTTTGCTGCAGCAGGGTTAGTTGCCGGAACAGTATTTTGGATAATTTAAAACTGTTTTTTGAGAAAGGAGAGAGACAATTCTGATTTATTGAGAGTGACTTAGTGTTAAATGGAGTGCAACTCCAGGCTGCCTTGAGCTATTTTGGCTTTGTTTCCTGCTTTGCTCATTGTAAGTGTATATCTCTGTGTGTACATCCCTGCAAATCCTAATCTCACCCTAGAGCTGAAAGAGTAACAGTCTCCTTGCTCAAACACCAAGCCACCTAGAGACAGACTCACCTCAGACAGCTGAGTGCTCTAAGTAGATGTGATGTCTCAGTGGCTGAGTTACTCTTTTTAATAATTTCTGCTGAACAAATCTGCGGCAGTGACTAAAGTCATCCTCACGTTCCATGCCCTGTAACTGAGCAATTTCAGGATCCACATTCCCCATTATCTGCGTGACTCAGGACAGGAATACAGCTGCAGTAGGTGCTCCAAGGCAGTGAGAGCAGAGGAGAGGTGCATTCCTGCCAGCAGTGGTCCTGGGGAGACACTGGAGAGCATCATCAGCCTACCTGTGTGGGCAGGGGGTGGTACCTGCCAATGTGGTCACCACTGCTGCTTTCGAGACCCTCTTTGCTTAGAGAACATGCTGGTGATTTTATTTTTCTCACTCTGGATAGCATTGAATGCCAAGCAGCTGTAATCAGTGGTGTGATTTGCTGCTCCTCTCTGTGTACTGCTGTCTTCAGGCTCTTGAGAGAGGAAAGGTTCGGTGCGTAAATTTTGAGCCATGACAGGGAGTGTGGCCTTGTGTGTTTTACTGTTGGTATCAGCCATCTCAGAATGGAGTGGCAGCTTTATCAGGGAATAGCCAACATTTTTTTTCAGATGAAGTTAGACATTTAGGAATAGATGCACCCCTTTCTACTTTCTGAACATACATTTTGTTATGGCACCTTACGGAGCTCATTTTAAACCCTGCTTCAGGGCAAAAATATTTATGGCATACTTTAAATAAAACATATTATGTGTTTTGTACAAACATATGTATCATTGTCCCCCTCGCTGGAGCTGATATAATTCCTGACACCAAGTACTGTGCCTCATGCAAAATTCATGACATGTCATTGAATAAGAATGAATGTTCCTTTAAAATACAAGCTTTCCAGCCATGATAACCACTTAGTTTTCAGTTTCAGGAACCAAAATCCTTCCTTGCTGTGACTGTTTGAGTGAAACACGGTGTCAGTGACTGGCAGCTTGAGAGTCTGGTGGCAGGTTGAGCGTGGTTTTCTCCTGCAGATGGTTTTTTACCAAGTCAAGGGTATTTATGGATCTATATTCAACATAGATCGTCCCTTAGAGTAGCAACAGGGCTGGTCAGTGAATGCTTGTTTCACTCATGGATATATAAGCATCCCATTGTTAAAAACTTTCAGTACTGAAACTTCATTTCTAACACTCATTTATAAAGAGAGGGGAAAAAATTGTTCTGCCAACAACATACATGTGGTGGAAAATTACCATAAAGTCAGAATGTGCTGCTGCAGGGTGTTACAGGCGTAAATTAAAGACCAAATTAAGACTGAGGGGAGACTCATTGCAGTTACACCTTCCTTGTGAAGGGAAGAGGAGGGGCAGGCAGTGTCCTCCATGGTGCCCAGAGACAGGACTGAGGGAATGGTCTGAAGATGTGTCAGAGGAGGTTTAGGTTGGGTATCAGGAAAAGGTTCTTCACCAGGGGTTGGTGGGGCACTGCCCAGGGAATGGGGATGGCCCCAAGGCTGCTGGAGCTCAAGGAGTGTTTGGACAACACCCTCAGGGACAGGGTGGGATTGTTGAGGTGTTTGTGTAGGACCAGGAGTTGGACTCAACCACCTTGTGGTTCCCTTCCAACTCAGCATATTCTGTGATTGTGTGATTCTGTAAATCTGCTTTGTGCTTAGCACTCTGCAAGTAGTAGAAGCAGTCCTCAACCTCGTGGACGAACAACACAAACAAATAAAAGAGCACAAAGATAGTGGGGAAATAAGTGCTAATTTCGGGGGG
>VZRF01012741.1:1818591-1893778 GCA_013396875.1 Vireo altiloquus | reverse complement strand
GGGGGGGAGAACCCCACAAACAACAAAACAAACAACAAACCCCAGCATTTCAGAGGGTGGAGGGAGAAGAGCTGAGCAGTGCCAGGCACTGCCTTCTGGAAGGCACCTGTGCTGCTCTGGACTCCTCTGCTCACTTTCCAAAGGCAGCAGCCTCTACTGGGAGGTGATGCTGTTCTCTCGTTTCTCATATCTACGGAGCCAAGAAGCACTGTTTAGAAAGTTCATTCCCAGTCTCCATCAGTTCCTTAGCAGCTTCATCTCTGCTGCAGAAGAGGTGGTGGAGGGTTGCCCTTAGAGGTGACTTCAAGGCCACACAACAACATGATTACATTTTGAACAGCTCAGGCAGGGATTAAAGCTTAACTTTAAAAAGGAAATATGAGTTAAAAATTAAAGATTAGAAAGTCGAGACTAAGAGAGATCACAATAAAAGTGCTGTTCTTACCCCTTCCTGGCCTGGCCATGCTGTTCACAGGGTGTGCAGTGTAATTGCTGGTGCTAAAGAGTTCTGGGACGTGGCTTTCTTGCTTTCTTGCAGGGAAAGTGGCTTCTGCCGTGGCTGAGGAGAGGGCTGGCTGGCACTGTGCATACAGGATGATTTCTAAGGCCATGTTTTGTAGCACTTAGAAGGCCCAGTACTATGACAACTACAGCCCCTTAAAACCACTCTGGAGTCTTGGTGAAACACAGCAAAGCCTATTGAGTCCTATTAGCTGTAAAGGCTGGAGAGTGTTGTCTCTTCTGTGAGCAGTAACATCATCTCCTTGTGCAGAAAATCACTGCTCTGACACACCTGGCTCCATCTCCTTGCCATTAAACCGATTAATACAACAAATGGCATTTTATAATAAATACGTGTCACTTCCATGATTTTAACCGGTCTTTTGATTTGTTTCCCATTTTATGTTGTTTAGACAGACTGATTTAGACAGTTAAAAATCCACTTAACCATGATACATAGTGGCTGCCTGACAGACAATAACATTGATATATATGACTAGATGAGTCTCTAATTAGTTTTTGGCAGTGCTGTCACAGTCAGGGAAAGTTTCCACAAGTACTCCATTGAAATGTTATTTTATGCAACCTCATGGAACAGAGGCCATTTTAAATTAAGCAGGTGCCCTCAAGAAGATGTTACACTTAATGTCATTTTTTTTTATTGGCCTCTGCCCTTGCAGTGTCTGCCTTCTCAAATATATTCTTTGGTAGCATGACTTAAAATGCATATTATAAAAAGTACATAAAGCAGATAAAAATAGGTTAAAAAATGATAAGCTTTCCCTGGATGTTATATTTAAAATTAGTTGTAAACATGGAAGAAACAGTCATATGATAAATTATTATTGTTCTTTATATAGGAAAGGAAAAATGTAGAACCAGGGATTGATTATGTGATTATATAATAATATCAATATTCTGTAAATCTCAGTTTTTATGAACACTTCAAAGTAACTATAAAACAGAAGAGACTATTAAGCAAATGGGAAACCTATTTCTAATAACATCTCTCTAAAACACTTCAGGTTAGTTTCAGAGCTGGAGAGAAGCCTGTCTGAGGTCTCTGGGTACCAATGCAATACAAATGTGAAGTAAGTACAGAG
Organism: Vireo altiloquus; assembly: GCA_013396875.1. Taxonomy (NCBI): domain Eukaryota; kingdom Metazoa; phylum Chordata; class Aves; order Passeriformes; family Vireonidae; genus Vireo; species Vireo altiloquus. The sequence goes on along the minus strand of VZRF01012741.1, from coordinate 1,892,174 downwards.
AGCTGTGCTGCAGTTAATGGAGATGCACAACGTCTCGTGGCCTCCAAAGCTGCCCTGGGCTGGGGGTTGGAATCTGCATCGCTTGACTTCACACTCTCCATGGCTGCTGCATGGGTAAGATGTAAAAGCCATGATTAGATTTCCCCCTTGGGGAGCTGGGCTGTTGGTGAGGTTGCACCATGGTTGTAGAGAGCAGAGCACAAGATGTGGAGTGTAACCTGGGACAAGCAATCCAGCTTGCCCACTGGCATACAAGTTAAAGAAAAGCTTTCCCTGGGGATGTTTACAGCACAGGGAAAATAAACAATAAATGTACTATTCCTGTATCCTGGAATTTAATGAATAGAGATCCCTTTGATTGTAACTAGGTGTTGAGACATCTCTAATGATACTATTGGAGTTGTGTGTGTGGATTGCTCTGTCTCAAAAAAAACGAGTGGAGGAGAGTGGTACTGTGGGAAGGGCCAGGATGTCTGGAATATATTGAATGTTTTCAAACTGCATCAATTTCAATGGCAGCAGGACTTTTTTTTTTTATCCTATAGAGATGAATCCTCTAATAAGCAAAACAAAGGCTGTTGGACAGTCATTGATGTCTGCAGCAATTTTCTCATTAATTGCATGAAATGCAGACTTCGACCTGGTTTTCTCTATATGTATCACTGAGGAGGTCAGTCTGTGCATTTGCCTGTGCAAAGAGGTTCCTGCGATAATTTCAAGTGTGAAGGCAGAATGTGTCACCCCAGTGTCCTGTGTGGGTGTGTGGTGCCCTCTAAAGCAGTCAGGCCGTGGCTTATTTTCATACAAAAATAATACATGTGAAAATACAAGTGGCAATTTACTGTTCTCACTCCATCTGTATTAATTTCAAAGGTGAATGGCAACTGCAGTGTTTGAGAAGACTTGCTCCTCTCCCATGCTAGTGAACAATTCTGTACAAAACTATCTTTTCCATATATTTTTGAGGAACTGGAGTGTAATAAACTGAAAAAACTGATTCATTTCTTTGCAGAACCAAGTTCTGTGGACCTTTTACCATGGTGTGATCAACTGAACTAAAATACTAAATATCTTAGAACTGCAAGGAAAAGGTAATTACTTACCTTTGCTCTACCCTTTGGTTTGTGAGGAAGACTTGGTTCAGATCAGCTTGTAGCACCCAAGGAAACAGAAGCTTTCCATGCATGATTTTTAAGGGAGAAGACTTGGCACCTACTAACTTTGTGCTGTCATGATAAGCCTTGCCAGAAAAAAATAGACCCTGCAGTGCAGTTTCAGGTGACCATTTCTGGGATGTTTAGCTCATGTTCAAGTTGCCCCTCTCTGTCTCCTCCTTGAGCTCTAAATTTATTTCCTTTGGTATTTAAGTCCTGTTTCAGGGCAGGAGCTTAATTTTCCTCAATAACCCCAATTTGCCTTTAACAGTAGATCTGATATCTTCCCTACTGATGGAAAAGATAGGAGGCTGTTAACACTGGTATATTTATATTGTGCTAATAGGTTTTAACCCTCTTACTGAGCAGTGCTGATGGTTTAAAATAATGACTGGGCAATAAATTTTTACTGGGACAGGTGTACAAATAGTACCCAAAAGAGAGTGCTGCTCAGGGTCAGTCTATGAAAAGAACGGTGTCCCAGATTATAATGCAAGATGAAACTGTTTCATATGCTGGTAAATCCTGACAACACATGGTTTTAGAGTGAGCCACCAAGACTTGTTTGCTATCATTAATAAGATCCACATGTATCCAGTGCTCAGATCCATCTGAGTCAGAGTCATCTCAGCTTCTGTTTCAAAACTATTCATCTAAAGGGAGTGGGAGTGTCCCTACCACCCATTGGCTCCAGTGGGAACTAAAGCTGCACCCAGAAAAATCCTGGTCTTGTACTGTTTTTTATGACCCTCTGCCATTTCCATGTGACTCCCAGAATTCCTATTGTGACTGTGTATAGTGGGAAAACAATTAATGAATCCTGACTTCAGTAAAGGACAGCATAACTAATTTGTGCTAACTGATGTCTTACTGTTATTTGGTAGCAATGTTTTTTCCATCAGTGAGGACATTTTTCAAAAATATTTCTTGCTAGAAAATGATAAAAAAACCCAAAAAATTTTATTTTACATTGTTTCTATTTTCAGCTCCACACTTGAGTTTTCTTATGAGAAAAAGCCAGGTTTTGTTTTCACCGTTTAAAAAATGTCTGCACTTAACCCGCTCTGATATTCACACTTCAGCATCTGCTTTCCCACAGATCACACTATTTGTTTTTGAATAAATGAATAAAGAATGTGGAGCAGAAAGTAGAAAGTGAGTAAGTTTAAACCAGATATAAAAAAATCATGGTTTAAACTATGAGCAAATGGGTAGATCCTTTTGACCTAAGTGGTTCATCACCTGTTTAAATCACTAACGAAGCTTCAGTGACATTTCTGTACCTGGATAATACTCTGCTGGCATTTACTAGGTTCGTGCTACATGAAATTTGAAGACTCCAGGAACATTTGTTTGTTCAACAGATAGAGGTTTTGAGTTCTGTAGTCAAATGGGAGCTATTACAGCCTTGCTAACGACAGCTTTCAGTGTGATAGAATCAAAAGGTTGTGTGCCCCTGCTGAAGAGAGCAATGTCACTGCAAAGGCTGTGTGCTTGAGTCATAGTCTTAAATACCTGTATAGCTCACACTTTTCCCCCTCAGGATACCAGGCTTGTGAGATAATAAATACAGCACTTCAGAATGCAATAAAACACTCATCAACTGTCAAATGTAGGATTCACCTAGCCTGTGTTCTAGTGTGGATTTATGCCATCTGATTTGAAGAAGCAATTAAAAATTCTCAAGCCAGCAGTCAAATAGTTTTATTCTGTACTTAGTTATCATAGTGTCAGAGATAGGCCACCTGTGGAAAAGATGTCAGTCTGGCAAAATATGTAGTTTACCTCTTGGTAGTGCTTGTATGTCCTTCCAGATATCTTTTTTTGTTTGCTCTGTTATCGCTGTACAATTGTGAACATCACATGACTGATGTTTGAGTAGGTTATAATGTTTTCATTCTTCTGGTTAAACTGTAGAGAGAAGTGGCTGTTCAGTCCAAGGTCTTGGATTTTAAATGAACAGGGAGCTGTTTCTTCATTCATCACTTCACACCTAAATGACAAACCACGAGTGTGGAAAAGGAAGGTAGCACAAGGGTCTTTGTCAGCAAATAGGGACATCCTTCAAACTGCAGCTTTGCTAAGAGTACTTGGCTGTTATAGAATATTGTCTACTCAGTAATTCAAAATACTTTATAAATACTTCTTTTTTGAGCTTCTTGGTGTTCTTGTTCATGGAGGAAATGTCACTTTCCAATTTTGCAAATGGGCTTACAGAAGAGCAGGACCTGGAAAAGGCTGAATGTCTTTATCACTTCCAGAGAGTATCCTTGTAGCACGCAGTGGGTTCATAGGTGCCGTGATGTGAAGACCCTGATCTCTCAGCCTCCTTTTGCTGTTTACCTTTAAGCAAGGTGTGTCTGGAGTAATTGATAATGAGCAGAACAAGTCTCTTCTAAGAAACTTCAGCAAGAAAGACACAGCTAACAAAACAAGAGATGCTTGAAATGAACTTAATGCCCTTGATCCTTCTTTCCCATCACTGACCAATTTTCTTTTTTTTTTTTTTTCATTTCAGTAGAAAATTATCTTTAGGGGAAATCAAAAGGACGAGGAAAGAACAGAAAGGGTAAAGATGATTTTTTTTTTTTTTCCACAGAGAACTGTTTTGAGATGGGCATAGGGCTGAAAAGAAGAAGGAAAAAATCCTGTCCTTAGAGTTGGCATGTGTTGCCACCGTGGTGGTCGGTGGATGTTTTCCACATGTGTACGTGAGGGCAGCAAGGATCCTGGAGCTTGTTTTTCTTCTGTGTGCAGCACAGCACGTTGGCCTAGATTTTATTGCTGTGACCTGAACTCATCTTTGTACCATGGGGGAAATACTTGCAGTGCTTTACAGATCTCGGGGACAGTCTCATTTTCTCAGCACAGAGCTAATATATCAAGCTAATTTACTGCTGTGGTGTGTTGCAAAGCCTATATAATATTGAGTAAACATTGTTGGCTTATACATTAACTGTAACTAAAACCCAGTGCAAACTTTATTCTGGCTTCAGGATTTTCCTTGAAGGAGTGACTAAGAAAAGAAGTATAGACTTTTTTGCCTTTTTTTTTTTCCTTTTCTTTTTTTTTGCAGTGAGGAAACTTTACTTTTAAACTTGGCAGTTCTCTTAATTCTAGGTCAAGTGGCAGGCATGGTTAGGAGCTTTCTGTGTGGCTCACTCGACTCCTTTTCTATGTCAGGATCCCTTAGCAGTGTTTAATGTGGTTTCTTTTTCCTGTGTGGTGTGCAAATAGGACTGAATAAATAAAAATCTAGATGTCTGTCTGCTTTGGAAACTTAGTAGAGCTGCTATGCCTTTGTATGGCTAAGGTTTATAATGTTTTGGGTGATCTGAAAGACAGAAAACCAAATACTTGGTTCATTGAATTTATGTGGGAATCGTTGTTTGAAGATTGTAATGCACTTTGCCATCAGGATTTAGTTGGAAAATAAAGCACTTGTGTAATGAACATCTTTTAAGAAAAAGTCAGGATACCACCAAGATATTATTTTATTTGGCAAAAATCAATATTTGTCTTCTTATAGGTTAAAACCATTAAAATTTCATTAAAGAAATGGTGATAGTTTCCTATGATTCTCAGTGATCCTGATGACTGAAGTTGTAGATCTTAAGTAACTGCACAGTGTCAGACTTTTTTCCCCCAGTATGTACATTTCTAAAGTTTACAGTAACCATATGTTCTATTTTTCACTGGGACTTTCCCAGTTTCATATGTGATACTGTCCCAGTGTCCTGGGAGCATGAAATAACATTAATCAAAAAGTGTAAGAGCTTTATTTGTATTCAGGGCATATTGCTCTGCTGAGTAAAATTCGTTCTGGCTTAACTGTGAACAAACTTTTCAGTGGATGAGTGTTAATCTTATTGAACAGTGGCAGGAATAGAAAGAAAAACATCATCAGAGCTGGTGTTTTGCTCAAAGTGAATATTAATGTCACCTCTTCTGTTTCATGAGAAACTCAGTGCATTATTGGAAAAAATTCTCTCCCATAAAAAAGAACCAAATGTTATTCCCAAGCTAGATTCTGACAATAGGGACAGCAGCATTTATTCCTGAAAAACAGCCCCATGTGTCTTCTGTAGGAGTCAGGGAACCACAAAATGAGTCACTGAAAAGCATTCCACTCCTTTGTTTCTGACATTTAGTCACTTTTAATCACACCAGGTTTCTGATACATGGGGGCAAATTTCAGTGGAAGGAGTAGTTACAGACTTTCCCTCTCAACTCACATCCTTCGCAGGCATTTAGTGCTGCTGGTGTCTGATGTGGAAGTGGCACAATATGGGCTGTGATCCTTTTAGAGTTTGCTACAAGACAAAAGTTAATTTCTCACTGTTTTTCTTGCACTGTGGGGAAGGAAGGAAGCAGCCTCTGGGTTGCTTTCTGTTTGTTCTTCAAAGAAAACCAATTGAATTGTGGTTTTGGTTTTTATAAAGTGCAGTCAGTAGAAGATTCTTGTATTGAAGATGGGTAAATGGATTACATGGAATGCCATTTTTACTTCTTTTTGAGATATGAATTGGACTTGGACATGAATTTCGGTGTAGGGGTTTTTTTTTCTATGCTACTTAATTTTCTGATTGAGCCTGGAGGTAAGACTTGTACAGTAGATTCAGAGTATTTCCTGTTGCTTCCAAAACCAGGAACAAATGGATGGTATAGATCTGATCTAAATCCTAGTGAGGGCAATGGAAAAGCTGCCATTGACTTTGGGATTTGGATCAGGTGCCTGTTAGAGTCTGTTTCTTTACATATATAAGCAAAATTCTGGAGGAGAACTATCTGGTTCAGACTTCGTTACAAGCTTCAAATTTGTACTGTTCTTTTTAGATCTTGCTTGTGGAAACTGTTAGTGTAAGAAATGTGGAGATAATGTTTGATTCATTCGAACAAGAAGAAGAACACTACTTACCACCAATGAGAGAAAAACGAGGCAGCCTGTTAATGCAGGGGACACATAGCTACATCCTTCTCCACCAAGATTGCTGACTTTCAAGGTCTGCTTTCCCAGTGCTTGGGAATCTAAAATCTCCTATGGTTTTCTAACATTTTTAAAGTTTCAAAATCTTTAATGAGTTGAAAAGAGCTTTGGAGAAGCAAAGTCATATAATGATGGAACCGGAATGATGGAACACTACTTATATGTTCTGTTTCCCAGTCCATGACTTTATTCTTTCAGTTACCATTTTTCTCATCATTTTATGATCATCTAGCAACCTTTTTCAATGCCAATTGGATTTTTCAGGTAAAGCCACTAATTTCGATTGTACAATAGAAATCAGCTTTCAATGGTATTTCAATTAACCTTGCTATTAAAGAAATTGCTTTTTGCCAATACTCAGTGGTTGGTTGACATTCAGAGAACACACAAGTCCTTTAATACAATCTGTATTGAAAGGAAAACCTGCATTTGTTGTCTTTGAAGAAGCTTCTTGTAGTTTGGGGAGTTTTCAATATAGCTGACACACAGAAAACAAATGCACAAAGTATTTTGAATTAAAAGTTTTAAGCATTCTGTGGTATGTTATATACTCTATTCTGTTTGGGCATATATCCTGTATTAGATGTCTTTTTTTGCAGATGATGTCAGTTATTTGCTGAACCCACTGCTGTAAATAATAAATGTTTCTTGAGGTGCAGATAAGCTGCCACCAGTGCAAATCCAGGACTGGCACTATATGGGGGAACGACTGAACAAAACATTTTGGGACAGATTCTGAGACTTTTTTCCCAGCAGGATAAAGACTTTGAAGGATTCTGATGGTGGATTTCCCACTGGAAAGGTGGCATTACTAAGCACACTGTTAATTGAAATTGGGCTTTAGAGTGAGAGATATTTGGGAGATACTGAACACAGAGTTGCAGACTTGATTGCTTCACTCTGCCCATCCTTGCATTTAGCACAGCATGAATCAGTGGGAATTTCTGAAGTTGTGTTTTCTTTAGCAAAATATGGAATAATTAGGGCTACACTGCCCAACATGCCCATATTTTGATGTTTCAGTGGCTTTTCCTGTGGCCATATTTGCTTTTGAAGAAAAGTGCACAGGGTCTGAATGTTGGACATTCACACATGGGGCTGTGTTTGCAAACAACTTGCAGTGAGGTTTGGTCTGTGAATGACCCAACAAAGACTGCACATGTGGGAAGGGAAAAATGCATATGGAAGTCCTGCACATTTTACCTCTGAACTGGTTCATGCAGGAATCTGATAATCTGGCTCCAGACATTGTTCAAGGGATTTCTAGTTGGCATCTGGCTGAGTGGAGTTTATCAGTTGTCCTCAGAGCATCCAGCTTGCTTTTAAAATGTCATTGTTTGTTTTCAAAGAGTCAAACCCTTGGCCTCCAGTTTGCTTTTTCATTCCTGAAGACTCAAAATGTTAAAAATATCCCAGTTTAAAAAGTGCCCGTTTTCTATTTTACACCTTTATTTGAAATCTGAGCCAATCAACCCTGCCAGGGTTGGAGAACTTGAATTAACTGAGAAGTAAAGACCAATCTGAAATTGCAGCAGATGATAGAATATAGCTCTAAATAAGAATACAATAAAATAATAAAAAAGAGACAGCCAAGTTGTCAGCAGTGTAACACTATTTTAGATAGTCCCCTCTGGGCCATTTTCTTAACAGCAACCATTTGTGTTTATCCGAAGATTAGTGCAGAGACTTTTGATTTTACAGTGCATGTTCCCCATTTACTTTTAAAAAAATATTTATATGCTTTTATATATATTGCTTGTGTTCCATGTGAGGCAAATAATACTACATTGCTTTAGGTTTTATTGGCAAGGCATTTAATGTTTGGGATGGGGTCTGATGTAAAAAGAAAGCAAAATTATTTGGTCCTTTAGGCTGTTTAAATGAGGATTAGAGCCAAATGTTTGGGTCCCAGGAAATTGGCCAAGCCTGGATACTCACAATGTCAACTTGCACGTACAGTACATAGTTTAATAATTTTATTGTGAGATTTTTTTCCTAAAAAAATATATATATACATGAAGTAGCTATTTGCCATTTCAGCTCTGTTCATAAGACAAGAAAACAGCTGAATCAGTTAAAAATATTCCTTTGGCTTAATGTGGCAGTAATGTTTTGCCCAAATAGGAGTATAGAGCTACTGTGCTAGAAAGAGGGAGATGTGGAATTATGAGAATATGGCTTTCACAGCACTGCCCAGTCCTGTTCCAAAAAGGAGGGAAGGATTTGCCAACACTGGCAAACAGGGGCTTGGGTTTCTGCTGGCTTTTAAGACCACTCTCTCATTTTCACAAATGTGTGAATAATAATGTTAGTAATGAGCTGTCAAAAAAGATTGTTATTTTTGCATCTGATTTAACCTCATTCAAACAGGAAGGGTGCATTAAAGTAGGGAAATCCTGGAATAAGAGTGGTTTTATCTGAACTCCCCTCCTGGATCAAATCCTTGATCAATGGGGAACAGGTGTAAGTTAAAATGAAGCAGGAGTGTTCACACTGAGATTGGCCCTGGTTTAATTAAATTGATTTTCAGATCAATTTAAATTGAGCTGATGCAATTTGCCCTGTTATTTAAATTAGGCCTGCAGGAGTAGTCTTGGAATGAGGGACTGTACACAATATGTGTAAGAGTATCTGAATCGGGACCATTATTATTATTTACGGGAATCTACTTTTTAATGAATTATTTTTTTCGAATTAGGGGGGAGCAGCCATAATTGTCCACTGGTGTTGGCTCCATTGATAATTATACCATTTTTCTCCTTTTCATAATTGTCCTAGTCTGAACTGTGCTATTTTAGCAGAAAGTGTTAATTATTTTATCAACAATTGGCAGACCCTGTTTCAATTTGCTGTTTTCCCTTTAACCAAAACAAAGATTACAGGCCCTGTTCCATAGCTCAGCTGCTGAATCTTTGCTAAGAAACTTGGGAACCCCTTTCTCATGAAACTGTGTAAAGCTTTAAGCACTCTTTGAAGCTGAGTTGTATTAAATGATAGACAAAAAAAGCCCTCTGAAGAATTGGTGCTTAATTACAACTTAATTAGCATAATTATGCATGCTAATAGCATCTCAAATGAATAGCAGTTGTCAGGAGGTTGGGACCATCTGTAAGAGTGTCGGATTAATACATCATTTTTTATTTCTAACAACGCTGTAACTCTTTCCCTGAAAGTGATTTTCATTAATCAAGTTCATTTTTATTATATAGAAAATTTGGCATTTTTCATTATGGGCCATTATCCGTTTCCCCATGCAGTCCTAATACAATACTAATGAGACCCCATGTGGCTACTCCACACTGACAATGGTAGTACAGGTGTATTATTATAATTGTTACAAACAGCACATTGTACCTCAGGACTAGTAGAGCTCTAATCTCAAGATATCAGGGTTTCCACTTGGTACCTTCCCTTGGGCCCAGTACAATTTCCAGAGCTTTATGAAAAACATACATGTTTGTGGTTACGAGGAAGCAGATTTAAAGAGATAGAAGCATGTTTGTTTTAGAGCAGGGAAACTTGGAAGTTCAGTAAGCTGCTTTGGAGATTTTTTTCTTCTACTGAGTCTGCTAAGCTTTGAGCTTCAAAGAAATTGCTTCCTCCAAGGAGCTGCTGAGGGGCACAGGGGTGATGCAGTGGGTGCTTTGAAAGCATCAGCATTTACTTGAGAATTTGTCTGAGTGTGATCAAATTCCAGAAGTATTATTCACTATAAAATTTAGCAAAAAAGGCAGTGGAAAACATGTCCTGGATATATGAATGTCTGCAGAAGGAATGTATGTGGTAGACAAGTAGTCGAGTTTTAGTGGTACACAGCATGTACATGTGCACAGAAAGTGGATTTTGAAAGTTTAGGACATCTTTTGTGTTCAGTCAGAGGCCAGGATCTGCTGTCAGCCGTGCTGCTGGAAATCCAAAGCACAATGATTTAAGTCTCTGGACTTAGTTCAGATTTACACTGCAGCAGCTTAGTGCATAGCTGACCTTAGTGCTTGTGTTTTAGCTTTAACTAATTGGTTAATGTTTGCTTTGTAGAGTCAAAAAACTCTGTATAAGCTCTAAGGACTTTTATTTTTATTTAGTGGCATGTTGGTATATTCATGCCTAATGTTTGTATTTGATTTTTTTTCTCTGAATGCACAGTGGTGTTTTTTTCGGATGAGATTTTCCCAAGGGATTTTTCTTTTTCCTCTTACTTTCCCTAAATAGCCTTCTGAAATCTAAAGGCCTTCCAGTAAATTCTGATTTCCTTTGGTGGCCTGACTATAGAATGAATGGAGCAGTTTTGGAAATGCATTTTTAAGGAGAGGGAGTAAAAGGGAATGGAGAGGAGGACAATCAACAAAGCTGCTGTGCCTGTATTTATCAGGCTGCCACTGGGAGCTGCTCACTTCAGACTGCACTTCTAATCAACCCTAAACAAAAGAACATAGAAAATAGCTCAACTGACACAGTCCTCGTCATAACTCAGGACTCGGTGGCAGGCACCAGTAAATCCTGCTCTCTTGCTGTTGTTTGTGAATATATTTGTGCTTATAAACCTCTCTTCAACATCTACTGGGGTTTAGGCATCCCCATGGAAGTACCCCATCAGCTTTCCCCCACTGTTCCATCAATCCACACCAGAGACAAATGCTCTGTGACACAGGAACAGGTGGAGGTTGAGAAAACAGGGCCCGGCCAGGACTGAATGAAGAGTGCATGTAAATTAGCAGTATTAATATGTAAAACAAAATCTCAGCAGAGGCTATTTGTCCTGCTCTACAGCTACTCAAAGCATGATACAGACCCTGAGTGAAACAACAGCAGCACCCCAAGATTAGTCCAATGTTCTTGAATGTCGATTTATGCTGAAAACGCAGTGTAAACAAGCAAGATGGTGTTTAAGCTGGGACTAGAAATTGCTAGGACAATACAACAGTTTGTGTCTTCCACTGATCTGCTCCATAATCTACATCAGAGTTCCTGGGAGAGCAGTCTGTGCTTCGAGCCATCTGATGATCCATAATTCTGTTATTTTGAGGGTACCAATGCAGCCTCTCTCAGCTAACTCCTGTTACCTGAAGTGTTTGGTTATTAAGTTAACCTGGTAACTGAGAGTTTGTTACTGTAAAAATCGAGAGAGATTAATCTGTGTGTGAACCAAGCCACCAGAACTGTGACAGCTGATGGTGTCCACAGTGGGATCAGCTTTAAACAAGTGAAAATCTGAGCCTGCTCTGAGCTGCCCCCCACCAACGTGCAGGCGAGCGTGGGGACCTGACAGCTCGCTGTATCCTGGCATGTGTGCTGGTACTGGACATCTTTTGTTCAGGGATTTTAGAGGAGGCTTAATTGTATTGCCTTGGATAATGTTTTCTGATGTCATTAAACATCTACTGGAAAGCTAAGAATAGAACTTCAAAGTAATGTCACCTGTAACATTTGCATTCAGATTTTTCTAAAGAGAAACACTAACAGTTGCTGGAGCCCTGGGATTCTGTAAGTTATGTTTAACTCTAAATTCCTTGAGCACGGCAAAGTGAAGCTCCTTAAAAAAAAAACTTTCCCCAGAATACTGAAATTAAGAAGAGATTAATAAAAATCAGTAAACATGTTTCCTTCTTCTGCCTAGATTTTCTTAAGTGTTGGATTTAATCATGGGTTTCTGTGGGAGGGGAGGTTGCATATGAAGTTTTTAAGTCTGATTGTTTGGTTGCTGTGTGCTTAAAGCCTTCAGTGCCAGTTGTGTCCTCTGCAGATTTTAAATCCTATGTATCTTTGGATCCTTTAGAATGTCACTGTAGTATGGTCAGTACCTGACCACACAACTGAGCCAGAAAAAGTTATGGCAGCTCCAGCTAAGTACAGTTAATCAAACTGAAAAATGCATCCATGGCTTTTTGGGTGCAGTTGTTGTGTTGCTACAAAAAATTGTGATATATAATTTAAGGGAAACACTGTGTTACAGATACTTTATTCTAGAGAGGATTGCAGGAGTGCTGCAGATGTGGTGGAGTCTGTCTGTGGAGCTATGTGAGCAGTGGAGTACTCTTGAGCATCTTGCACAGCATCTGTCTCTGATCTGAGGCATCAGCTGAGGTCTCGGGGCAGCCGTGGCACCTCAAGCTGTTTGGTTCCCTGCAGGGCAGGGAAAGATGTTCTGGCTGGAGGGATCTCAGTAAGGGAAAGGAGGGTGCCAAGGAATTTGGCTGAATTTTAGGGACATATGACTTGTCTTATTCATCAGTTGGAGTGGGCTTTTTTCCTCTTTTGTTTTTTTTTTAATGTCTCGATCCTCCAAAAGATCCTGACCCCCAGCTCCAAAAGATAATCCTGAACAGTTTGTCTCTTCCCTTTATCTGTGGCTCCTCCTAACCTTTTGCTCTACCACAAAATGCAGAGGGATTAATTTTCACTGATAGCAAAGAATTTCATGATGGAGGAGAAGCAAACCAAAGAGTGAGAAGCCCAATGCTGCTGAAATCTTAGATGTTCAAACCAGGCAAGGGAGCAGCTTTCCCTGTTGTCATCTGAACATTTGGCTTGAATTGCCTTCTCTGTGTGAGACCCAGGGCGTGCAGTGGACTACAGCAGGGAATGGGTGCAGGGATCCAAGTCCTGGCACGTGGGAGCTGGTTATTAGTTTGCATGAGGAGAATCACAGGGTGGAGGTTATAAGTGGAAGCAAAATATGTGCTGCAGATGGCTGTCTGTTGACATTGCTATGGACAGATTATGCTTTCCAGAGATAAAAGAGTAATCATAAACTGGATGTCCAGCCAGGAGAGTATATAGACTTGAGTAATAGACTTGGACTATGGGGTTAGACTCCAAGTTCATATTAAGTACATATTTTCAAGAAATTTGTGGATTCTCGGATTCAGTATTTAGTTCATCATAAAAAGAACTCCAGGCCACAAAGCTTGGGCCTGAATCCAAACTTTTGCCAGCGTTAGCTGATTTTTAAACTAGCGTTTGCCTTTTGAGCTGTAGTTTTGTTGATGATAATTCTTTAACAAAGCCCCACAGACTCCTCTGTTTTCCAGGCTCTGAGGGCACTTCTGTATTACGTTGTAGTGAATTGTTGATACATAAAATGTGTCTGAGCATCAGGCCCAGGGCCTGAAGATCAAACTGGGCAGTGCATGTGTCAGCGTGCTCCTCCCTGCTGCCAACATGCTTTGCTCGTCTGGGCCCAAGAAGAAAACTTCCCAGACAAAGGGATTGGTAACACCCTTCCTCTGGTTTGCTCTGTTCTTTTTCAGCATCTGTGCTGAGCTTTATTCATGCTGTAGTCTTGACCAAAAGAGGCCCTAAATCATGGCTGTTTTCTTAAAATCTCCTGTGCCTGTGGGATACTTGTCTGGCAACACTGATGGGATTTTGCCAGCAGATACCCAACATCTCCTTGGAGGTTCGTAACATGTTGGTAAAGTATTGGGGTATGCCCAAAAGGGTTCTCCACAGCTGAGGAGAAGCACACTTGTTGGGCTTTGATAAAGGACCTGTTGGCTATGTAGTTAACAGCATTTGTATTAATGCATGAAACTTCCATTGTTTCTTAATTTACTTGGAAGTGGTGTTTAGACCCTTAATTGCCCTATAACGATATAGTGATAGTAAGTTAGATTTCAATCAACATACTCAGGAATTGCCAGTATTTTAGCAATAAATTGCTAGCTAATAAACTTGTAGCTTCCTTTGTAAATGCCAGTTAAAGGCCTAAACATTCCTCGCAGAGTTAATTGCACATTTAGTGCTCATGTAATTTTGAATTAATTACATGCCAAATGGATTTATGTTGTATGTACTTAATAAACCTTGGTAAGTGGCCTTTTAACAATCAGTTGGTATTTAGGATTCTATTTCTATAAAAAGAATGACTTATGACACTGAGTCATGACGTTTTTACCAGATACTGACGTACTGACGTGTATTCTTGTTGGTTGGTTTGGGATTCACAACCAGAAGCTGCAGAATTAAATGAGCACAGATGTGAATCCAGTGCCAGCTTGTGAAGATTTATTGTGTCCCAGCTTGATCCCATAGTTAGGAGTTGGAGTCTGCAAAAGCCTCCATGATCCAGAGCCCACTGGAGTGAGCAGGAGGGTTGGTGATAGTTTTGCCTTAGGTTTGGGCTGTGTTGCAAATGTAGAACAGCTCTGGAAGCAATTGTGGCACTGCAGCAACAGTAAGAACCGGAGGCAAAAGAGCACAGCTCACTACACCCTGCTGAAGTGGAAGAGGAAATCAGTGCCTGACTGTTTATTCCACATCCTTTTGTAAAGTATTATTTAAATTAGGTTTCCTTCCCAGATGAGTATTTAATATGTGAAATTTTAAAAAAGTTTTAAATCTATTGACACTGGTAGTGTAGACCCACATTCCAAACAGCAGAAACATGGATGTCTGGGTAAATAAACAGGTAAACTAAATTTCCATACAAAAATTGCTTCCAGGGTTGATCTTCTTTAGGTCCTTTTGCTATTAAAATGTTTGGCATGAAGAGGTTCACTCAAATCCTTGTGTACATGTTATCCTTAAGTTCTGAGGGCTTTATTTTGGTTTTGACACACCAGGAGCAGTATGTAAAGAGTTTGACCTTGTGGCTTTACATATATGTGTTCAGGTTTTCTATCTGAGTAACAGCAACTGACTTCTGAAAGATTTTGCAGCCTCTAACACACAAATGATAACCTGTAGGCGGCAGGCTCTTAAAAATTTAATTATTGACCTTTATTCATTTTCTCTCTTTTCTGCAGCTAACACATCACTTAGTGCATTTAAATATGGAGTGAGTGCTCAGAAAGAACTTTTCAGGGAGATATCGTTGTCAGGTTGTAGCAGTGTTTGAGTGTTCCTGTGACAGGAATTCCCTGTCAGAATAGCACATGGAATAGCAGGCTTTTGCCCTCTTTACGTAGAGATAAAGGCTGAGCAACTTGGGAATACAGAGGCAGGTCAGGGTGAAGAGAAAAGGCCAGCAATAAAATGAAAAAGCAGGTCCTCAGGGCCTGAAGTGGAGTTCTGCATAAAACAGAATTGTAGAAGTTCTTCCACTGCTGTGAAAATGTCTGATTTCCCTTGTTGTCAAGAGGTCGGGAAGGCAGGTTTACAAGCACCAGAAAACTGATGCGGCAGTATTACTAAAGATGTTCTTTTCTTTTTTTGTCCCGATAAATGCCATTCAGTTAAATGGTTACACTGGCAGACTTGAGGTGTCTGAACAGCCAAGGCATCTGCAGAAGTGTCATCTCATACATTGCTGGATCCTGGAGTAACTTAAGTATAAATTTACTAACATACTGGGAAATGAGCTGTTGTGTTTTGGAGTGTTTGTCCTGTGAGATGTTGGTGGCATTGTGACCCAGCAGCAGCACTCCACGGAGCAGGAGTCAGGACAGGATGACAGACCACAACACCAGTTCAGCAGCCTGAGTGAAGCAAAGGTACCTGCAGACTGCAAAGATCAATCATAATTTGTTAGTGCCAGTTGCAGAGCAAAGCCAGGATATCAGGTGTTGAATTTTGAGTTGAAGAACTCCCTGTTTCCACGTGAAACTTCAGCAGATAGGAATGAAAGAAGAGGCCACATCTTAATCCTCTTACAGCATATGTTTTTTATGAAATGGGGAAATTGGGCTCAGTCTACTGTCAGATACAGTCTCTATTACACTCCAAGCTCAAACTCACAATCAGGATTGATTTTGCTTGCTCTGTACAACATGGAGAAGCAGATGTATCACATATATTAATGAGCAGTTCTTCCTGTCAGGGAAGCAATATTGCCAATCCCAAATGCTCAAAGAACAGAAGATTGAATGATCGTGGTAATAATAAGTGTAGAGTTCTCTTTTGTATTTCCCAGCACCTTCCTTAATTTTTTTTTTCCACCTCTGAGTCTGTGAACCCTAGTGAGCTAGAAGTTAAGATTTTTAGGTGTTTTCCAAGAGGTTTGTTTTATAGTCCACCAAAGCAAATCTTATCAGGTAAAAAACACGGTGACTAATCTCCAGGACCTTTTCCTGCCTGCTTACAGGGAAGGACAGGAAGACTTATCTCCCTGCTAATCTCTGTAAAATACCCTGTGGAAGGACACCCATTGGACTCTCCTTAAAATTGTTATTTTCCTCTGGATGTGTGCTGAGATGAGATCATTAACCAGAGTGTTCCTGACCAGAACCCCTTTTCTTGCTGCAGCTCCCAGAGCAGCAGGGTGGTGCTCCCACGGCTGCTGGGCTGCTGTCTGTGCTTTGTACCGTGTGGGTTTTCAGCCCGGCGCTGTCCAAACACATTTCTCCAGCTCTTACTGCTGCTCTTGCCAGTCACAGTGGTTTACTCTGATTGTATGATGAGGGTCTTATAACACATGAATTGTCTGGGTTAGGGACACAGCAAAGACCTTTCTCAAATTTTCTTCCAAAATTATTTTTCAAAGAGAAAAATTTATGGCTTACTTTCATATGGTGGGTAGGGGGGTAGTGTGTTGAAAAACGCTGCCTAAGAATTTTTTTTAAATGAAATAATTCTTGTATAGATACCTAGGTTTTATTTTGACATTTTCAAGGTAAAACTCATTTCCTGGGGTAGCTTTGGTTAGTATAAAAACCAAACTCCCAAACTCCTACACTAGAAGGGAAAGTTTCATTAAAGGACTAACTATTTTGTGTGATCCCCAAGTAAATTATTTTCTCTTTGTTTGTTTCATTCTGAAAAGTGAACCTGCCAAGAACTAATGCAGTGTCAAAGGTTAAAGCATACACTAGTGCAGAGGGAAATTAGGGAGAGAATAAAAAATGTGGGACAGTCATTGAGGTGAGGAGATAAACAAAACTGTTCCCTGTCGGCAAAGGTTCTACAAAGGGCTTTGCATCTGTTGTGCTGGGGTTATACACAAAGACTTAAAGAAAACCCTGCTGTACAGACTAGAACACAAGTTGTATTAATTATGCTGACTGATGTAAGGATTAGAATTTGGGCCAGGTCCTAAAATGTAGAAATTTTTTATTGGCCACGTAAATACTTGAATACATTGTCACCTGGAAGAAAGTGTAGGGGCAAACCTGCTTGAAGAACTGCAGGTTTTGAACGGCAGCAAATTCAGGAAGCACTGGCTTACTGCCCTCCTTTATCCAAACCCCAAAGAAAATAAAAATGGAAGTTTAAGAATCTCCAGCTTAACTCTACTACTGCTGTTTTCCTCTGTGGTTCTCCTTGTAACTAAGCTCCGTGTTTTTGTTTTGGTACCTGGTCAGTGTTTAAAGGTCCTGCTCTTTAACAGGGCATATCTGCCACAAGTGTTTTCAGAAAGTCAGACTCTGCAGCATGTGGAGCACCTTCCTATTGCTGGAGCTGTGCATGGCGTCTCCTCGGTAATTAATATGGATTAATTTCCTGGGAGGAGAGGAGGGAGACATATTCCTTTCCAGCAGCACTTCTTTGGGCAGGATCATGTGTTACAGCAGCACATACACAGGACTGTGCAATACCCTGTCCCATCTGTCCCCATTCCCAGCAGGTCTTGGCTGTCTCTCACCTTTCCCATCAACCCAGAAGCAACCTGGGGCAATGTAGGTCTCCCTCAGCCCCCTGACAATCAGACAGAGGCAATTTCAGGTGTTGCACTGAAACTCTGGGACCTTGGCTGTTTTTGCCTTTTCAAGGCCTCATCACTGCACCCCATGTATGATCTGTTTTCTCCCTGAAATCCATGAGAAATCCCTCAGAGCAGGAGTCCCAAATAGCTCAGATTCACCATGCAATTTTGGCTTGCTAAATGGCCTAGAACAGCAGTGTGTATCACTTTGATGAAGTATAGTTAAAATTAACAATGCAAGATGCTGCCCAAGAATTGCAAATGCCAGACAGGGACTCAACTGCAGCTTCTTATGCTACACAGAGGATTTCCATGTGTAAGTGAGGTTGCTCACATCATTAAGCAGCTGCAGGAATGTTCTCTGTACTTTTACATTATCAGCTTTTATAATCTTAGCCCTGACCCCTACAGCTCTGCTTTGAGTTCAGGTGGAAGCTCATGCAGGCACTTCGTGACCCAATTGTGTGAAGCTCCAACTTTTCTGTGCTTCGTACAAGCAGTTGCATGCAGCAGAATGGCCAAAAGGTGAAAACAAGTGAACTCATCATATGTTGGATGATTTTTTTGTGTCTTGTAGCCAGAGCCAGACTGAGAGGAGCCAAGGGCTCCGGGTGACCTGAGATCTCCAGGTGGTTTTAGAGTCGAGCTTTTCATACTAATGTGGGAGCTCCCTGGTAGGTCAGAGAGGATCAAAGTGTTCTTTTCTGTATAATTTTAGAGGCTTTTAGAAAAGCTGTTCCAGCTACTATCTCTAACATACTACATGCCTGTACTCCTTTTGGGAGTATGTCAGCCCAAACAGAATTGCTATGTGTCTTAATTAGAAGATGGAAATAACCAGCAGCTCCATCTTCTCTGGAAATTTCTCATGCAGAACAAAGGGAAATTATAACCTCATGTGCTTATTTTCTTGTCACTGAAAACTGCACAGCTTTTTTTTTTTTTTTCTTTTCTTTTTTTTTTATGCAAAAATCACCAACTGGAGAGGGTCTGAGCAAAACTGGGATTTCATAATTTTCCTTTATTCAAACTTAGCCTGGTGCTATAAAATAAGACTGGAATTTTTCATTCTAATAATTTTAGGCACTGCCGTGAAAGTTTTTTTTGTCAGAATGTAGAGTTTTTCTTTTACTTGTTTTATCAGCTATATGCTTTTATAATTTTACTGGTTTCCTTTTCATCATGTTTTCCTAAAGGCTTATTTATCACTCATTTTAGTCTGAGTATGTCTGTTGAATCCCTTCCCCAGTGACTTCTATGCTGGGGCCTATTTCACAAAATGTGACAGATAACATGGGTTTCAAGGTTCAGTGCTTTCAACTTTTGTGGAAAATGATGTGTGGGTGCACTCAGCTCCTACCAGACACAGGAGAATCCCTTCAGGAGCTCACATTCGACACTCAGGGGAGGGTAGAAGGTAATCACTGTAAATTCCAGTGCTCAGAGGGTGACTTGACTAGAAATGTTCCTTTTGATCCTGTAATTTTCCAAAGCTCGTTTTGTGAGAAAATTCTTTTTGGCCTAGAAAAAGAAATCAAGTGGAAAACCAGACAGGTACATTTTGAATCTTTTCCGCCCAATACCCTCCCTTACTCTGTCATCACCCAAAGCACAGTTTGGTCTTGTAATTGCAGAGCTTCCTGTGAGTCCCCTTTTATTCTTGTAAAACAGAAGGCAAGAGTGAGCTGTGGAATCAAGTCTGAGCTCCATCTTCAACTTCTGGAAGAATTCAGCAGCAGATATTGTCATGGGGCCTGCTCCAACACCCATGGAGAGAGAGTGTTTTCCCTGAGGTCCTCCTGGCCCTTCATAATGGGCATCTCTGAGGGTTTCAGGTCTGACAAAACTCCCAGAGGTAAATACCCTTGCTCCTGGATCCAGAAATTTAGGGATAAATAAACTTGGCATTATGAGTTTTTTGTCTCAAGGATGTGTCAATAATGCCCACTTGTTCTTGAGCCTGTCAAATCCGCTGAAAAATTAGGGTAAAGACATCTTCCCTTCTTTTTCAAAAGTCATCAAAATACCCCTTTTTACTGTTCCCTCAGCTCCATCGTCAGCATAATGTAACACAGCCTTGTTGGAGTCAAGCCTAGGGTATGTTTGCTCTTAGAAAACGTTTTTTGGATAAGAATTTGTCCTACTGCTAGAATGGAAAGATTTGTTTTTATTCCCAGCCCTCATGTCAGTGTGTTTCTGTCAGGTAACTCCTTCTGCCTCAGTTTCCCACCTCAGACAGTGCAGGCAGTGACATCTGCCCATCTGAGCAGTGTAACACACTATCAGAGGAACCTTTCTCCTGCCTAAGCATCTCACTTCCATCTCTGAGAACAGCTGGGTCCTCTTCCAATGGGACCTTGAGCTCACTGGATAAAGATGTAAGGAGGGGGAAGTATCACTACTGACTAATACTGTTACTGGCTCTAAACTACCAGCTTGACTTGCTAACATGCATTCATGTTTATGTGAGATTCTGCTGTAATGAATGGAATTGATTATAAGAACAGGATACATCATTCTTGATTAATATAATTAATAATGTTTTATTTCTGTCGTAAGTGGCAAGGCCAGAACGAGAGGGGGATAAATGATGGACTCTTAGGAAGGCAAGATGAGATTTAGTGTGAATACCTTGAAACAAAGGCAGTCCCCATGGTACCAGGGGGTTTCTCTCACAGGTAGTACAGCAGTTCAGCAGTGATGACTGTCCCTATGATGTCTTGAAGTAGACCTTAGATATTACAATGCAGTGATACAGAAGTTTCTGGGGTTTTTTTGGTGGCAATTTTCTTTTCTGGTTTGCTGAGGAAGGGAAAACTCAATTCACATTCACTGCAGACAGCTTCTTCCTCTGCTTTTGACATTTAACCCTATGCTAAGGGGCCCAGAACCTGCTAAATCTACAGCCGCCACTGTTAGCACTAACATATCGTATCAAAATTCTTGACTTCTAGCAACCAGGGATTAAAGTGAAACAAAAGTTGGAGAGAATGAGTTTCTCACCATCTCTCTCTTTCCATTATATTCAAGCCACACTTCCTGCATCTGCTATAAATATTTAAAGCAGCAGTAGCCAACGTTTAAAGATTGGGACGGAAGCAGAAATCCAACCGTGTCTGTGCCTTCCTCTGCAGCCTGTGGCAGCTCCAGCACATCAGCCAGAGGTCATGTGCATTCTTAATGAGGTCGTCTACCCTCTGCTTACATGGGAGGCAATATGAAACTTCAGTGAGAGTTTTATTTACTAACCATGGTTTATAGCCTGGGATGAGTTGGGGAAAGCTTTATAATAACATATATCCAGGCCTAGCAGGCAATCGTGGTTATGTAAGAGGTTGTAATTAGTGAAAAGCCTGGAAAATATGTCTCTGTTTCTCCAGCTTCCATACAGTAAGTACTAATACAGTTTCTCAATCTGCAACTTACTTTTATTTCTCTTCTGGATGCCTATTACTTATGGAGAGATAGCTTTCAAAAATAAAAGAGAAAGAGATAGTACTTGGGAGACACAGAATTAAAGTCTAAGGCCAAATTCTTAACAAACCCAAGTTTTTTGATTGGACTTTCCAACTAATGTTCGTGAACTGATTTACTTTCCCTCCATTTTGGAAACAAATGCCTCTCTTTCTTCTTCTATATCACATTAGCTATTTTCTGAGAAGTTATTTTGGGCACAAGGATTTTGCTCAGGAATTGAAGTCTATGATCTCTCCTTTAGTTTCTCAACAGCCACTTTAGAGGCAATGGGACTTTTAATTATGTGAATGCCACAGCACTGGTTTAAAGTAGTCTTAGAAGCTGTCTTCTATGCACACTGAAGAAGTACCACAGACAAACATGATATCCATGTTTGCGTTACCTTTTTTTGTCTCTGGTGTTTTGGGAATCGTTCATTTGAATTTCATTCTCTGAAAAGCAGAAAAATCTGTTTATTACTTCTCTCACAGAAGAAAAGCTCTTGAGCTGTGGCTCCATGGTCTGTGAGGCATGAAATGGGACTGACTGCTCATGCCAAGAGAACAGGAACAGCCCGGACTAACTTTGAGGTCTGTGGATCCATAATCCAGATCCTTGTATGAAAGACATTTGGCTTCACACTTTTCATCCACACCATGTGCTTAATGGGTTCATTTTTCCTTTATGAGTGGGTCTGAGGTTTCCTACTGGGCCTTGGAAGAGCTCACTTTTGGACAATGCACAATGTTAAGGTCTTAAAGACTGATCAACATGAAGTTTTGCTCTTGAAAGACTGTATTGACTTTTATGGTGAACAAGATTGTTACTCTGATCTTATTCTGGATAAAGAGTCATCTGTAGTAACTCAGTGCAGCCTGAGAGAGGCTCCTTAGGACTTTTGAAGATGACATTTGATTTTCAGCCAGAATAACAGAGTTCCACCTAGATGATACATAAGCTTTTTTTTCTGTTAAAGCTCTCTTTTGGAAGAGATTATATTGTAAATGATTTGAAGCACTTCCTGGGACACGGAGTAATGTCTTTAAGAACCTGATTTTAACCCCCTGAGAGGTCAATGGGAATTTTTCATCTGACTTCAGGATGCTTAAACAAGGCATTTCTTTTGTGTTCTTTAAAACCAAAATCTTCCTGACTATTCTTTGTATTCTTATTCCTGCTTTCATTTCCACTGCTGAACTCCTCTCTGGAATTAGTCCTTTCATCTCCATGGTAAAAAAGAAAAGGAAAAGAAAATGTGCTGATAAGTGGAGACTGGACAGCGGATACATCAGCTCTGTGATTACCCTACTATATTTGGACACAGAAACTGAGAAGTTGCTGCCAATTGCAGCCAGTCCATGGGGACTGGTGAGTTCTGTCAATGGATGTTGTTTGATTGCTTTTTTTACCGGCGGCTGTCGCTATCTTTTTGGCCCTACTAACACCCAGGTCGATAACTGAAAGGCTGTGTGGATACAGAGATTTCCTCTGCTTCCCAAGTTGGTAGCAGAGGTTATATGCTATAAATCATGTGCCATTAGGTGATGAATCAAGATCATAATCTAAAGGGGACAAATACCTGGATTAATTATGGTGTATTTATAGATGCCCTTCGAAAAGAAAGGCTGTGAAATAATTCCCTGTAGAAAATCATTTGACCCTTAGTCCTCAGTTGTCTTTTTACATGTGAATGTGAAGCAGTGTCACAGCTTGTCCACAGGGAAAACCACAGATCAGCCAAAGCTGGAGAATCTCTCTGATTTTGGAGAACTCATCTGAAGGGTTTCATGCCATCTAGATCAGAAGGGTTGGTTAAGCCACCTGTAAATCCAGATACATTTAATTCAGGTCAGAATTGGGACCTTTCTTGAAGTTCAGGAATATTTCTGCACACACACACACACACAAAATCCCTCCCAACACGCTGCGTGTGCAGTTCTCTGGACAAAGCTGTTTGAATTAAACCTGAGTCTTTTCATGCTGTCTGGTACCACGAGTTAATGAACTGTTGCCTGCAATGTTTAGTGCTGTATGTAATCAGTCACTAATTGTAGAAACAACTGATTTCAGGGAGTTCATGGCAATTTTGAAACACTTGTAATGGCAGCAGTGTACCAAAACAAAATAAAAGGCACGTCTTGTCTCAAGCAAAACCCAGCAGCCCAGCAGTAAAGTGGATGGGGTTTCAGAGATAAAATAATAGCCTCTGCTCTGACACTCAGTAGAATCAGAACATATTAAATATCTGCCTCAAAAAAATAAATCAGTAGTGGTTCTTTTGCAAGTAATGTTAATCTAAAAAGTTTGGAGGCAATCTTGGTTCTAGTTTTGAAGGAATTTATGCTTTGAGCTCACCTGATGACACGTCAAAGTGTTAACCTGGCACTGGGCTCGGGTGTGAAGGAAGCAATGTGTTCATTTCCATTTCGTTGTGAATCAATCGATAAACAAACTGGAATGTCACTATAAATCTTAGAAAAATTGCCTGCTAAGAAAATGTGAACATTTTTATACAGTTCCTGCTTTCAGAAGCTTGAGTAAAGGATAGCCCTGAAATTTGTTAAGTCTGAATGCTGAGGTTAAATCAGTAACATAATCAGTCAGACTGGCTGGGCCTTCACCATGCAAAATTAATATCACCATTGGATGTCTCTGTCTTAGCGCTGTGCCACAGTGACAGCACCTCAGAAAAGGTGGTGAGGCAGCACACACACCACCTGAACTCTGCTGGTGCCCTCTCTGCTTCTGCTTGATGCAGATTTATCACACTAACAGGCTAAATCTCACTAAGCTTCAGAGAGCTTTTAAGACAATTATACTGCAGTGTCACCTTTCTGCAAGAGTCACATCTCGCTAAGCAGCAGTGGAGGAGCGAGTGGGATAATTAATCTGCAGTCTTTGCCTTTCATTCATAATGAATAACTTGCTTAAAAATGTAATGCTTCTCCTAGGTGGCTTGTCTTCTTAATGTAAGCCCTTGATATGTATATTTTTGATCTGCATGTTTTCCTATGGTTACAGGTAACTGCACCTGTGCCCATGGGCCTGGGGAGAAGCGAATGCAGGACAGTGTGTGCACAGTATTTCCAGACCTGGGATCATAGGTGATTTATGGGTGAGGTGCTCAACAGCCTCGTGATGTGCTGAAGTTTGCACAGCCCAGAGACTGGGGATATATGGGAAGCTGTAGCTCAATGGGAAAAGCTTTGGCAAAAACCTTTTGTTTCTCTACTCCTCACCAAACTGGGCAAATTAATGTGTATTCAGCCCCAGCCTGGATGAGATGTTGTCATCTACAGTTTTAAACATAGTTTTCTGTCAGTGGAGATGTGGAGAAAAAGTCTATTGTGGTGTTAGATGATCATGGCTAACCCAGCACTGCTTTTTTGCAGTTGGTTGGTACATTCAAAGCTTTTTTCCTGACTACCTGGGCTGTAAAACTGTCCTGCCAGGTAACAGGAATTAATTTTTTAGTGAATGCTCACCAAAAGAGGAGACACCACATTAAATAAAAAGGTATAAAGAGTCCCACACAAGACAATGTATTTCTGTTTCAATCAACTATACCAGAATTAATTTGTGAGTTAAGTAATGCTGGATTAACAGGAGATAAGCCAAAACTACTTATCTGTTGGTGGATCTCTGTCAACCTGCTGATCCAAGGACTTGTATCTGTTGTTATAAAAGTCAGTAAGAAAAAGGAAAGAGCTCATAGGAACTGGGAGGTAGTGTGCCAGTGCTGTTTGTACAGACAAGCTCTCCACATAACAATTGACCTTCTGCTAGCAGGTCTGGTTTTGTTGTATTTTTCAGAGGTTTTGGGGAAGAGCTCAGCTGCAGTAAGTGCTAGTGGAACTGTGGCAGTTTCTAATAGCTGATGGTCTGGTATTCCCAGATTTGAGAGTGGACAGTTTCATATTAATTTTAACAATAGGCTGTATTGGAAAAAATGCTCTGTATTGGAGAGTTTTTCATTTGGCAGCGCTTACAGAAAGGGAGAAAAGGGAGAAAAGTATTTATATCCTTCAATTAAGCTTTTCTGGCATCCTTACAGACATCATCAGAAGTTGAAAATGGGGCAAGAAATATATTATGTATATCCTAATATAATTTTTAAAAGAAAAAAAAAAGTTATTGAAATTCCCTATTTTATTCCTTTTCTTTTTTTCCTTGAAATTACAGCAGATCCTGATAATTTACAGTGTTGGCAGCTTCAGGTGTCAATTAATGTTTTCAAGGCTCCATTTGCCCAAACCACCACTAACAATTTTTAGTGGACTTCCTGTGAAAATGTAATCACTAAAGAAATGCAACAAAAAAAAAAAAAAAAAAAAAAAAATCATGTCTTCTTGGATCTATAGCATACAAAACACAGTGTTTTTAACACACTCAAACTTCTGGGTTAGCTGATGGCTGCTGAAAGCCTGCCCAGAGCTGTGTGAGGTTTCTGGGGGATGCTGTGCCTGTGCTGGGCTGGAGAGGCACATGGCCTCATGGATTACACACCAGCAGGTGTGGAAATGCACTTGAAAGCCATTTTTCTCTTTTCTTGGGATCTTTGTCTTTCTTCCCAGAGCTGTGGAGCAGGGATGAAGGGACCATGGCCGTGCCTTTGACGTGTGTGTGTGCATTTGCAGCTCGGCTGAGGTCAGAGCAGAAGAATGCTGCTGTAATTATGGCTGCAGGCAAGGGCTGAGCATAATGGGAATCAGGGTCTGGCTCAGCCAAAGATTTCCTGTATGATCCTGGTCAAGTCACTTAATTACTTTTGCCTCATTTCTCAGTTGTACAGTGTATATCCTAAGGCTTCAGTTACCTGCCTTGTCTATTTAAATCAAACTCCCTTTGAAGCCCGGACTGTACAATGAGACTATACTGTTAATTGGAGTCTCTGGGTGATAGTGTAATTGTGTGTAGTGTAATTACAACATTTCACTGCAATTTGCATCAGTTTTGCCACGGAATCGGCCCTCTGCAAAGCTCATAGTCTTACACTGCTCCTGTTGAATATCAGTGCACGAAACTTAACACCAGCCCATTAAACGTGGGCTGATCTCACTCAGGAGACTTAGCACTGGGTGCACTGAAGTCAAAGGCAGACCTCTCATTTATTATCTTCTAGGGCTGGGATTTCCCCTTAAATCCCTTCTTTCCTCGGGGAAATGGAGCAGAAGGCCTGTCCCCATGTCTGTGTGTTGTGTCCCTAGATGAAGATGCTGGTGTGGTCTAGTGTGGGAAGGAGCTGCCAACTGTTCACACAGTTTTTCAGGTGTAGGGTTTGTGGAATTGGGCTCACATGGTGGGATCCAGTTCTGTGATCTAAAGCTATGAGGTAAGAAGTTCATAAAAAGTTAAAACAGCCCTGGTTTCTTCCCCTTAAGAGCAGTGTTGTTTTGAAAGGCTTCTAGCAAAATAAATAAATAAGCAAGTCAAGTTTCATCTGATTTTAAGAGAAACAAGCAGAACACAGATTTAACAAACTAACCATGGCCAGACAATTTCAGTGACATTTTGAGCAGCGGTTCATGATTTGGGATGAACTGTCCTGACAGAAATTGCTGTTTTGTAACTGTAAATACTGCTGAAATCCAAGCCTACGTAAATATTTTTAAATGAGAGGAACACAGACAACATGTAATGCAGAGTTTAGGTTGATTCTGGTGGAGATTGGATCTGCTAGAGTAACTCAGCTGGCTGTGATGGGATTTATGGTAATGGAGGCTGAAGTGAATGGTTAGGAACGGATTGTTTTCATAATTTTGCATGGTAGTGTGTGGTAAGGGAGAAATCCAACCCTGTGTAAAGGGCCTGCATGAATGCCATGGATCTCATATATCCCCCTTAAACCCCTCAGAATAGGGCTTAAATGGGAAATTCATCGGAGAAATCAATACAAGGTCAAATGGTTTTTGTTTACCCCTGGAGTAGGCAGAAGGGAAAAATTATTTGCAGTGCAAGAATATGAAGTTGAGTGGATTTTGCTGACTTTCAGGATGAATTTGGCTGGGAACCCAAGTGACTAATAAGTGGACACAGATTAAGAGAGCTTACAATTTTTTATGGTTTTTGAGCAAAAGCTTATATTACTTCCAACATTAGAAATGTGTAGAAGGAGTATTCAGATTCAAAATTTCCTATTTGTTTTTCTAAATGGGAATATGTAATCCAGCAGAAGAGCCACAGAATTAAAGTATATTTAAAGTGTGTATTTTTCCTCACCTCAAAGGCAGGAGAATATTTTATTATGAAAGAGAACCTGGAGAATGAGGTGAGATTTTTGCCTGTTGGGAAGTGCCCCATCTCAATCTGGTTGCACACTGGGCAGACTCTTACCTGTCCCTTAACATCTTGTTTCTGCACCTTCTTAAACCAGCAGAAAAAACTCTTAAAATTTTTGATGGTGAGTGAGTTGTTTAACTCTAAATAGTATATGTACAGCAGTTAAATGTGGAAAAGGTGAGATCTGAAGCTGCAGATGGTCTGCAGTTGCCATTCACCTATGAATTAGTCTATGTACATCCTTGACACTTCACAAGCACATTTATAGTAAAGGTTCTTCCATTTGTTGTGTGCACACATGCAATATATGTGTAGAAGCAGCTAAGAATTTGCCAGGTGCACCTTCTATTAATAGCAGAGGAGAATTTTCTCCTCCAGCACAGCCTCTGCTGTCTTTGGGTAACAGAGCTGTGAGACGCTCCCTATAAAATGGGCTAAATCATACCAAGGTGTGTGTTAATAAAAGTGAAAATGTAGGTGACTATGAATTTAAGTGACTGAATAATTAATTAAAAGAGCTGTGTAGTCCTGTCTTACATGTTTATATGTGCATGTAAGTAGAAATGCATCTAGACAGTCTCATGGATCTAGCTGCAGTGGTGACTTCCTAAAATGAAGCCACATGCAGAGGGAAAGGAGCAGGTTTTTGTTACTCACTCTGAACTTTGGTTTATGAGGTTCCTGTCACAGGCAATGATGGGAGGTCAGTGCCACCAGACCATAAAGCAAAGTGCCTCCACAAGTTAGGCCATTAACTTTTTTTCCAGCAGTTATATTAAGTAGTGAAAATATTCTCTGAATTTCAGGCATGCCAACAGTGGTCCTATTTATATCTGCATCATCTGAAAAGGTGGGGCCTGCCTGCTCTGGGGTGATACAGACACAGGGCAGTACTAAGTCCGTAAAACCCTGGTTTGACTGAGCAAAGAGCTTTAATAAACTTGATGGGTTTTGGAGTCTGTAGCTTGGAATTTTTCCTCCTCTTCAGTTACACTAATGCATCTAATAAATTAACAAATATAGGGACACCTTAATGCCAAACAAGGAATTTCTGCTTCTTGCAGTCTATTGGCATCTGTAGCTGCTTTTGGTGTTTTGGGGATTTTTGCTCTTGACTTCACCAGGGCCAGGATTTCATCTGAGGAGAATGTTCTCACAAAGGCACGAGTGAAGAGCATCTGAACTGATTTGTGTGTGCCTTAGATTTCCTCTCAGCACTATTTGTGTGTCCCAGGAAGTAAAATAAGTGCCACTGATGCATTCATATCCTTTTCAATTTGTCTAACACAAAACAATAGTTTCCACTTCTTTTGTGTGATTTATGTTTCCTTAATGCACAACTGGTGCTTTTACATGCTGCAGAAGAGAATTTGTTGGACACGGTAATGCTGATAGAAAAATGTTCTCTCTGTTTAGATGTCATGACTATTTCCTTTTTCAAGTGAAAATTCTAGTGTCACATACAAATGTTACCTTTTCCCCTGATTATCGTGTAGAAAGCTAATAGTTTTGGAATAGATACAGATTTTTAATGCAATGCTATGGTTCTGGTTTATAGAAAAATGGATCAATTACCAAGGCAGGCTTCAAAGAGGGAGACTGCCCTAAGTTATAAATGGCTCAGTCCCTTAATTCTGTCATAATCCTATTTGATATATAGTTCTCAGTGCTGCTGAATCCTTTTAGGGCTCTTTGATCAAGTGAGTACTTTCAAATGTGATGCCTCCTGTCATCTAACCCCCTAAAAATAACACAACTTGCCATTTAATTTCTGGAAACATTCTTTTTTCGTACCTTTTTTTTTTTTTTTTTTTTAAATATAGGGAAAACAAAAAGCTTCACTTTTGTGTTAGCTAATTTAAGGCGAGAAAGAAGGACTACCAGAAACAAGGGGTTTGTTTTTTTAATTTATCAAAGGTCCACTCCAGTATTCCTTCTTAGACTGATGGTCTGAGCTGTAGCAGAGAGAGGACCTGATGGATGCTGATGTTCTGGGTTTCACTGAGGACTTAATTAATTGAGGATATCAGATGTATGAGACACCAGAATAACATGGACAGCTTCTGTTTTTCGAAAGTAACAAATGGTTTGGTAATTATTTTGGGGTGACTTACTGAATGCCTTGAAATTCAACAACGAGCAGATCTCTGTGTAGTGCCTCATGTCTGGCTTTTTTCAGTACCCTGATGAGTCTTTTCCAGATTAGGTCATGGGACTCATTAGATGTGCACGTTTGACACAGATCCTTTTCTTCCTCCCAGTTTTTAAAAGAACACCAGGAAATTGTACAGTTACTAAGCCTGAGTTAATATTTTTTGTATTAGGGTGATGTGGTGCCAGAACTCCTGCTTTTCTGTTGGGCACTATAACTGCTGTCACTGCTAGTCAAAATCCAGCTCTGTAAGGAAGAAAAGCATGCAAATGGAAGGTTTAATATTTGGCATATGAGAAGTTCTTTGTTTTCCTTCCCCTTTGCAACCACTGTCGCTAAGTTACATTCAGCATTGGTGTTCTTTCTTCCTGTAACCGATATGCACCCAGGTAAGCAGATCCATCGACTTAAAAAAGGCAACTCAACAGAGTGAGGGATTTTAGGATCAAATTGTCCAGACCTGTGCAAGGTTTTCAGCTCTTCTGGTTGGAAATTGGCAGCTCCTGGAGCTACACTTGGCAGTTTCCTGCAGGAGAAGCTTGGTCTGGGGCACCAGAATCCCAGGAGGGAAATTTGGCTTGCACACAGGCATGGCTAGCTCAGCACCTCCAGTTTTGCCCAGCCAGTCATGTTTTCCAAGGGATCATTTATGTCCTGGAAAAGGAAAACACTGGAGGAGTGAGGTTGAGGTGAATCTTGCAGACCTCTCCCCAACATGAAATG
Source organism: Vireo altiloquus (assembly GCA_013396875.1). Lineage (NCBI taxonomy): Eukaryota > Metazoa > Chordata > Aves > Passeriformes > Vireonidae > Vireo > Vireo altiloquus. The sequence continues at coordinate 1,861,845 of VZRF01012741.1, read as the reverse complement.
CATTTGAACTTTGTCCTCATGGAAGCTTTGGATCTGTGCACTCCGTAGGGAGCTGTGCCTCACGTTGTGCACACTCAGCAGCGGCAGCCTGCAGAATTTGGCTTCTCTTCTGTCTTTGCATCTCAGCTCAAAAGCCAGTCAGCTCTTGGCTTTCTTACACATGGCTGTGACCTGTCTTCCTGCAGACATCTCCTTTTGAAAGGTAATGAGGAGAGGTTAAATCTTCAGTGTAGTTGTAAATACTCTTAAAAGGTAGATTAAATGTCCATGTCTGTCCCTTGGAGCAATTACATTCACCTACAGCCCTCCAAATGAAGTGATGGGGGCATGACAGCCAAGTGCTGTCATGATGGAACCAGGCTGGCTTGTAAAAAGGGATATGCAATGATGCAGCTGCTCTGTGACTGTGGAGGACTGGCAGCTTTCTCCCATAGAAAAAGATTATCCCAACCAATCCCATATTCCTGTTTCAGACCAGCTCTCCCTCAGCATTTAACAAGTAGAACAGACTATCACAGACAGAGTTCCAACCTGTTCAGATGTTATTCTGCTTCTGCCTACAGGTTATTTTATGTTCAGCTGGAAACTTGAGCATTTTGAACTCCTGAACCACCATCTGCTCAATCTATAGAGTCTGTTTATCAAAGGGTTTAAGTGCACTGTAAGGTCTAAACCATTTTATGGAGCCTTGCCAGCTGAGATGAAATATTAGTTGCTGTATATTTTGAAAAACTGTCGCTTTGTAGGCCAAAAGAGCTTGGAGATCCCAGCTGGTAATCAAAGAGCAGTGTCACATTTTTTATGGTTAGGGGCTCCACTGGTCCCAGATTCTTTAGAACTGATAAATTAGCCAATCAAATTTAGATGTGACTTAAATCCAAAATGCCATTGCTGAAGACCTGTATCACCAACAATAACCAATGCAAAAAGTCAGACCTTGTGAAGGTAAAAACACATAAAGCATCTATGCAAGATGTTTAGCTTCACATTCAATAAATCCCTCCTTAGAAAACAAAAGCTAAACACAGGCGTGATCCTGCAAGCGCTTCTGCCTGGGTAGAGATGTCCTAACCTGTCACCATAAGGATCTAAAAGGGTTTGCTATTGATTCCTGTGGGTTAGATATGAGGGCTCTTTATTCCTTTCAGTCCACAGGGAAGATCACTGTTGATAAGCAAGGTTTAGGAGGCTTCACTCCTTGGTCCTGTAATACAATTAGTGACAATTGTCTGAATCTGCACCTTACTCCTCAGTGCTCAGGCTAATCCAGTGAAGGCCACGCTCTGAGATGTTGTGTGCCAGTGGAATGGATTGCTGAGCCTTTAGCCTGACTTTGTGTCAAGGCAGAAACGCCCTCTTTTAGAGCTGGTTTTAGTGGCAGGGTGGCAGCAGTGCCTCTGGCAGCTCTGGGCTCATGGGAGCCATGGGCAGGTTGTCTGAGGGTGGGTCAGGACTGCACAGTTGTAGGGGGAGAACAAGGCAGACATGACCATGGTAGCTGAGGTATCCTTTGGAAGGTGCTTTCTCCAGCATCCTCCCATTTTGACGGACCACACAGCCTGAAGGAGGCATCTCTTAGGGGTCTTGGGAGGTGAGGGCTGGAGTAAATGAGGAATTTGTAGTGCTCTCTCTTTGGCCTGGATGCTGCTTCTTGCAGAGAGCTTGTGAGCAAACCTGTGACATCTCCTGTTGTGCTTAGCCCTGCTGGCCGGAATGTGACCTGGTACTTGGCAGGACCTCTGTGAGATCAAGCCCTGGGGTTGGCAAGAGGGGGAAGGGGAAAGTGGGATTACTCCTGAGACGAGCTCTGAGCACACAGCTGTCCTAGCTGAGACACTTGCCAGCCTTCTAAAATAAACCCACGCAAGCCACTCTTTTCTGATCAAAGAATGAAGTGGCTTAAGCTGGATAAAGCCTGTGTTGGTGACAGACTTCACTGCTAGGGCCAGCTCGTGCATCTCCTTCATTTAGTGATGGCTTTTAAGGATTTTAATTTAATTCTTTGGGTCTTAAACATAAGCAGAAAATTCTTATAGCTAATCGTACATTTTTGTTTTAATTATGGAATTTGGCAGCTTCAAAATAGAATACCCTCTCTGCAGTGTTTCCTGTAAAGTGTTCCATTAAAATGTATTGTTCTATCCTTTTCCTCCGGCTGAGTTTAGCACTGAGTAGCTAAAAAGACCACAACAGAGCAGTTTGCTCATGACTTTTCAAGGAGAAGTTGTTTTGAGTGGCTGTATAACCTCCAGAGCCCCAGAACACATCTGATTTCCCCTCACCTCTGCTGTGACTTGTCCCATGACATGGGACTATCGATAATATATGTATCTTCTTACTGTACTGCTCAGTACATTCTCCTGGAGGTAGATCTGGTTAGAAAGCACTTGAAGTTTCCTTACACATCTCCACTTCCCCAAGGGATCAATGTCTTGATGGATCACATTCAAACACATTCAACATCTCACGGAGGGTGTGTGAAAGGACAACAGAATCACTTTCACTCTATCCATATCCATTTCCTACTGCACTCCCTGTTTTACAACTATTGGCATGCCTGGAGGGAACAGCGTTTCTCAAGGTCACAGGAGGTGGAAAATAGCCGCTGTCGAGGCACAGAAACTTTGAATCAGGGTAGCAAAGGCACAACCTTTATCTAACTCCAAGGAGAACTCCTAGGATTTGCTGGTGGTGGCAGCATGTCTGTCTGTACAGTGGGGTTGTGGTGGTTTGGGGATTTTTTTAGCCTTTACCAACAAGGTTAAGTGCTTATTTTTTAAAAGGGTGATAGTAATCTTTGCATTTTCAGGGTTAGAATAATTTCCTACTCTTGACTTTACATTGCAGCAGTGAAGGACAATGAGATTTCAGCGTTATCGTGTTTCACCCTCACTTCCCAGTGTGATCTGTACATGTGCCTTACAAAGTGCAGTGCAGTTTTAGGTACTGCTCACTTGCTCTTTCTACTATGTAGAGTTGTTTTGTCAGTATTAAAAAGGAGATTCTGACAGACCATAGCCTGGGAATGTCCATCAGCGAGCAGTCACTTGTAAAAGATTTTACTGACACTCGTGTGGGGGTGGGAATTAAACCTCAATTTTCCACAACCAAGATAAGAACTCCAGCCATTTGGTTTCAGAGGAAGAAAGGAAGAAGCATATTGCTTCCTTGCAGCCTTGGGATGAAATGTCAAGTGCCTCTGAACCTACCCTAGCAGAGCCTCTCCCAAGTCAAAATGATGTGTTTTGGATCTGCCGAAAGGAATATTTGTCAGTGTCAATGCAACTCAATCCAGCTACGTGTGATTGAGAGTGAATACAGACCAAGCAAGTGCATGGAGCATCCTGCAAGGGATCCAATTGCTGTTGGAACTTTTTACCACAGATTTTTCTTAATTTTTTTTTTTTAATAAAAACCATGATTTATGGAATTTTCTGAGAGGAAATTTCATTATTATCACAAAAATACTCATCCTCCATTGGGGAAAGCAAATGAAGTATCTTGTTTCTACTTGGACTTCTTGAGTTTGTGGTTTTTAGAACCAAATTAAGTTTTGGGTCACTTTGACATGTAATCTGCTTCTACCCTGACTGCCAGGATGTCTTCTGGGAGTTGTAGTTTTCTAGTACCAGAGCTCCAAACTTCATCATCATCCAGCCAACCTTAATCTTGCACAATCTTTAGCTGAAGTAGTGCATGTACCCCAGGAACCTGCTGACTGTCAGCTGAGTAAGGGGGATCTTTGACTCAAATCTAGAGTCCGTATGCCAGAAGGGCCACATTTAGCAGGGAACAGCTGATTTTGGTCTGCAAAGACCTGCAGATTTCATAGCCTTGTAAAAGCAGGAACCAGATGTATATTTTAATGAAATTTAATGAATTCAGTATTGGGCTGCCAGGAAGAGAGGGAAGCTGAGATGATAGGAACTGAAGTGAGGTATTTACTCATTTCTTGCAGAATTTATTGTGTTGAAACCAAGAAATATTGAAGCGGAGCTTTTGAAAGGGCTGGAGGTTCTCAGTGCCCACTTGCTGTCAGGAGCTCTGGGGCATACATCCTTTGATTTTTCTGGAAAATCTACATGGGCTCAGTGGACTTTTCAGTGGAAATTTTTTTTTTTTCCTTCTGCTCTTTTTTTGTCCTTGACATGCTGTGAAATGCATGTGGTGCTTGTATGTGATGGGTAAATCCTTCTTCCCCGAGGAAGGTGGTTTAGATATTGTGTAGCATAAAGTGCCAGGCCTAGAGCATCTCAGGTGATTCCCTAACTTAAAAAAAAAACTTGTCAGAGAGGGATACTTATTTTGTCATTTTACAAACTGGAAAACCAAGAGACAGAAGAAGTTCTGTGTAGTCACACAACTGTATCAGAAAGATGTTCTGGATTTCTCTGTATGTTTATTTTTCCTGTGTTCTGTTAGCATTGGCTCAAGTGCACCTTGCAGCAGCGATGGCATTCCCATTAGCACATGGCTTGGATGGTGGGAGCTTCCACACAGATTAATGAAGAAGCAGAGTTTCTGTGCAGCTTTATAGCCTGAAAAGATCACAGCATTCCCTGTGTGAGAAGAGCTGCCTAAAATTTCTTGTGTGGAAGAGACATTTCAGCACGTTTGACTTTGCCCAACTTAGATGTTTGTTTCACTTTGCAAGTGATATTTTGTAAATATTTGTCAATTTGCCAATGTTTGTGCCTCTTGCAGCCTTAAACAAAGCTTGTTACTGTTAGTGAACATATCTGCCTTTTGGCATCTTTTAATTTCATTCTTAGGATTCCATATGTTTTTAGCACACTAAAAATAAATTCTTATTGCTGTTAATTCTGCTGCCCTTAAAACCTTTTACCTCTCTTATCACTTTTCTACAGTTCTTAGTTTCTCATTTTTATCTGTAGTTTTCAATTCTCTTCCTCTTTCCACCCCTATTTGTTATCTGTTTTATTTATACATACTTAGGATTCATAAATAGCTGCATTTCCTTCTCCCTCCATTTTACCCTCTGGTTCCTTCTTTACTAATTGTGTCCTTCTGAGCTAATTAGCAATGCTCTCAGTATCAATCACAACTTTCTGTTTACATTCTTTGTACTACTGTAAGTGGCAAGGTTGGTTTAGCCAATAACTTCACAAAAGCAGCCAGATCCAGGGCAAGTGAAGGTCCAGGGCAGAAAGAAATCTAAAAATGTCCTTTACATTTGACTCGACTCTTACTCTGTCCAAATGCCCTGACAAATTTCCACTTGTCCTTAGGATGACTGAGGTAGATATAAATAAACCACGACATGTGACCTAGCAAGGAGTGTGAGGGGTTGAAATCCCATCCCAAATAATCAATCCCACTGCAATTTCCTAAGTAAGATTGGAGAAGGGATAAGAGTCAGCTGTACTGAGCAGCAGTGATTAGCCTCATTTACCCTGAATTGCCTAGGAATGGTGAGGCTGTGTGATTGTATAAGTCACCAGCTGAGCAAAAGTGTTGAGGGAGAGGATGGAAGGAGGGTCTGGGTTTGTTTCTAGGTGATGGAAAGCAGTTGGCCATGAACTGTGCAGCTCTGGAGTTCCTGTGCAAATTGCTATAACTTCATGGCCAGCTCAGTGCAGAGATTTTGTGAATTGCTTGGGACTTTAGTATTTTTGTTCAATTTTTGCTATATTCTTACAATAACCATTGGGGTTTTTTTTTTGTTCTTAAGTAGAGACCTGCGTGTTTCTACCTTCAGTTTTGCAGGCAGCATTAAAAGCACTCTTAGGATAGACTGAGACTGAGAGAAACAGGGTAGCCCCAGCCTGGTCTCTAGGATGCTGCTGGCTCACCTTGTGGAAAACTAAGGTCTGCTTTGGCTCGGGAAACAGGCTCACATTGAGGGGCCCTGGCAGTGGAGGAGCAGGTGTGTGCTCGCTGTAAATGAGCTCCCCTGGCAGCAGTGCAGGGATGTGTGCCTACTGCTGATCAGTGCCGTGCCTGGCTCCAGCTCATTCCATCAGGATTTGCTTTCCTGAGCACTTAAAATCAATATAAATTAATAAAAAGAAACCCAACAGCCCATAAACAACATTAGCTATGGAGCTGTTAAAATGCAAGCAGTCAAACTATATTTAATCCACTCTCTCACATTAATGCTGGGCAAGGGTGCATTTTTAAAATGCTGCTATTGGATTAATAGCAAATATTGCTCAAAGGAAATAATTAATGATTCTTGCGAAGAGTTGTTCTGGAGGAGGCTTCTTGGGGCCACCTGAAGCAGTCAATGGTGTGAGCACCAGCTGCCCAGTGCAGAGTGACTCTGGGCTGTGTCAGGGCTAGCCTGGCTCCTCGGACCAAGGGCCCTCCTTTAGCGAGACCCAGAAATGCCCCTCTGCAAGCTGTCAAAAAATGGACTGTATTTCATTATTTCTTCCCAGCTCAGCCCTTGTCTGGATCCAAGATAGCATCTTTGTAGTTCTCTGAAGCTCACCAGGGATTTCCATGCTTTTGATAAAATCACAGTGTTTAATATTGAATTATATATCCACGTTCTTTGGGAAGTGAATCCTCTTGTAGGGTTCATTTCAGTAGAGCCCTGCATCTAGTGTACCAACTTCTTCCCTGCTTTGTGTGAGTCAGACTTCTCTGGTCTGACATAATTGGCCAGTTTTAATTATTTTGTGAGTTCTGGCATAATCTAGTACCGTGCTGAAGTAGCTCCTTCCTATTTCATTTTTGTGGAGACATGAAATTGTTCCCTCTGCAGTAACAGGGCTCAGCCTGGTCACGCAAGTTCCAGAGAGCTGCTGAGAGCACAAATGTCTCTATACCCCTGTTACAGCATCTGAAAAGGGAGTAAAAACATGTTCTTCCTGTGTGACACACAAAAGAAATGCCACATTTTGGTGTAGACACAGAGTGGAATGTTTGCCCTGCAGCCTCAGTGTCACAGGGCTGGAGAGGGTGAGGGAAGGGGGGAAGGAAGGATGTGGCTGTACTCTGTACACATCTGTGGAGAGCTTCCCTGAGCTGAAAACTTTGGTGCAGGATACTCACAGCTCTGCTACCCTGTCCTACTTCAACCCCAGTGTCTCAAAGGTATCTGAAACCAGCAGCTCCTTGGCTGGTTGGGACCTTCCTGCACAGGAGAACTCTTTAGAGCAGTGGAATAAGCTGAGAACACTTATTAGTACAGCAGGTTTGAGGCTCTCTTTTGGTTAAAGCAGAAACCAGGCTTTGTCTTCAACATGTCTCAATGGAACATCCTCCCTTCTGCCTGAAGTAGATTCCTATTTAGACCTCTCTTTTTTCTCTAATACCCATGTGTGGGTGGTTTGTATATACATATATATCACACACACACTCCTATATATCATAACCTCCCACCCTCTTCCTATTGTAAGGATTTTTTTAAAACATTTGTGATTATACAGCATCTTGCAAGGAATTAAGAAGTTCATAATTATTTATAAAGCTAATACTTATAATGAAATGGTTGCACTTTGATGTCTGTATATGTTTTCTAAGCTAGGATGACCTATATTGTAGAGGTATTATGTGTACTAGGTGATGCAGGGATTGGCTTGGGAATTACCCATGTTTAATGAACACTAAAATTAGAATTTGACTGAAATCCACATAAATGGCTCGACAGCAAGTTCGACTGCCCCTGGGGAGCTGTGGGCAGCTCAAATTTACCCACAGGCATTTTTGAAAATGTTTTTTTTGAATCAGCATAGTGTGCTTTTTGGAGCAGAGAGTGCAGCTTGCACTTTAAACTCCCTTCTCTTCACCTTGTCCCCCATTTTGGTGTTGAAAACCTCTCCATGGAGAATAGAGCATGAAGTATGTTGCAGGTATAATATATGCTACACTACTGCATTTTTTTTTTCAGTACTTGCCATGGGAAGTCTTCTGCTTTCCCTACATGGTGGCCTTGTTGCTTTTACTCTCACTGTTTTGAATTTCCAAATATTTGGCCTCTTCTGTGGGTATGTGTACTTTGGATAGTGCAACACCTGGTCTAGCTGTTCTCTATCTTGCTGCCCACCCCACTGCAGCACTAAAAGGCTGCAGCCATAGAGAATCCCAGCTCTCAGAGATGAAGGCTTTTTTTGTTTTCATGTTGTTCTCTCACTCTGAGCAAAGATGAAGCTGTGGCTTTCTTTTACCATAAAAAGGGGTTTAATTATCCTTCAGGAGACCTGCTTTTATAATGGCTATTAATTCCTGGTCACTGAAGGGAAAAACAGTCCTGAAAGAATAATATACAGTGCTTCCCACTTTGCACAGGCATGGGAAAAAAAAGACCAGTCTTAATTTCCTCGCATCACCCCAAAAGTGGAGTCAAGAAACACTGTTATTTCTGTTCAGGATGCAGAAGCAGGCAGTCCTTTGCTCATTTAGCTTAAGTCCCAGCAGCTGGCTGGTGACACTGAGCTGTGCCATGGCCATGACTTCAGGATGTCTGGGTTGGATGTATGTGACAGGACAGCAGCTTTTGGCTGCAGAGCCAGGCAGGAATGGTTTGAGCTCATGGCCTGTTTAATTCACAGCCCAGTTGTGCAAGTGGAAAAATATTGCAATTATAATTGTCGCCCACAGTCAGTGTGAGAATTCTTCGTAAGATTCAAGGAGAAATTTGCTAATTTAAGAAGCCAGCATTTTTCCAGAAAATCTTTGAGCAAATGAATATCCCAGGTCTCAAGGGGGAATATATCATGTTATTGGTGGGTTCACCTGTAGGACTTTGGTTTAGGAGGCATATATCTCCTTTTAGGATGTTCCTGTAAGGAAGCTCTAGGTAAAATGGAGAAGTGTAACACTGGTTTTAAACTGTTTAATTGGAGTTTGTGAGATGACATGACTGTAAAAAATTAGGTCTCCCTGTGTGCCTTCTTAGTTGGTGTAGTCTGGATTCATTTTTTTGCAGTTTTATGTTCCTAAGCCTTAACTCTAGCCCAGCCTTTTAAAACTTAAGTCTACATTGCTGCTTCTCTCCTTCTTCCTCTCCTTTCTCCCCCTAATTTTGTCTTGCCTGATAGCAGTAGGATGTTGGCTGTAACAGACAAGCCTTTTTATTTCTTTTGACTGTTTCTACAAAGCTTGATGGGGAATTTGCATAATCAATGAGGTAACCCTGTCACCCCAAACATGGAGTCTTTAAAGAGAATAGTTTTATGCAAATTAGATATTGATGGTGTAATGATTAATTGGCCCCAAGCCTTTGTTAATATGCAATTGTTGTAGTGTAACATGCATTTGTAATTATTTTGGTTTGGTTGTTCAAACAAGTGGTGGCCACTTAATTGCTTGCAGCAATTGAAGAGACAGGATATCAGAGAGAAAAACAAAGAGCTGGTTAACGGGTTGCCTGATATAATGTTAGATTTCCTTGGTGTATATGGGGTTACACGATCAGATTCTCAGGTGAAAAAAATCAACGCAACTCTCTTGCAATAAATAGAACTATTCTGACTTGTGGCAGCTGAGGATGAGCTTTTAAATGTTCCCAAAATCCAATCTCATTGTTGTATTTGGATCATACCGGACTTGGGATGTGAGCTGTGTTGTTGATTGCTGTTGGTTATTATTATTAAAAATAAACAACTTTGGTTCCAAGGGTTACAATCAGCTAAAAGAATTCATTAGTGAGATGCTGCTTGGACTGTTTCGAGCAAATAAATATCTGAGCTACTTTACTGTCTGCAAGGTACTTATCTGCTGTATGTGACTTTCCAGCTGGTTTGAGATCTATTTTCCATGCCCTTTAGATCTGCATTTAGCACACAGGGAAAAAAGTCTGTATTTGGAGGTGAAAAATCCTACATCTCCAGAACTGTCCTCCAAACACTGTCCAGGTGTTTGTAGTGTATGAATTTACTGTATTTCTGCTCAGAGAATATGTTAAACTTGTGAAGTTTCTCTCCTGGGACATCTGGAGGAGATAGCAGAGGGATCCACTTAGGAACAGTGGACAAAAAGGTAGCAGCTGAGTATTATTAAGATCTTCTAAAAACTAACTCAGCCATTACTATAGATACATAAATATTAACTTAGTATATAATTATAATTCGATCATTATCACACCTATGTAGCAATGAGCACATTCAGTGAGGTCAGAATCTACAAAACAGAATAGAGAAATGGGAATGAGCAAAGTGTAACAGATCTTTTTGGCAGACAGACAGCAAAAAGTCATTTGTCCCATCAGCAGAAAACAGAATTACTTAGGAAATATAAAATTTTTGTCCTTTATTCCATCAAATGAGACACTGGAAGTGGGAGGGCTGTGTATGTACTGTGGGTAGGACTTGCCTTAGCAATGATACATTTTTGGGGCTTAGACTGCAATCTTTTGGGTTCCTCAGTCTTTTGTTGGTCTATTGTTTCCCTGAAGCTCTGTTCCAAATTCATGTGACATGAGGTACAAAATCCAGGGAGAATCCACACCTCATTTACATCCCATTTAACAGGACAAATCACAATGTGTGCATTGTCCTGAAGCTGGTGCTGATGTGTAAAATAAAATCTGTTTTTAAAATAAGGTTTTTGCATGGTCAAAATGAAGATAGAATTTTCCCCAAATCGTTGTTATAGAGTTGCTGATGAGATCTAGGTTTTTTAAAATTAATGGTGTTATCACTAGGGAAAGGAAATGTAGAGCTTTGCTTTCAATCGTTTATGAAATCTCTTTACTTTTGTTTAAACCTACTTATGATAGTGGGGATTAATTATACAGATCCACTTTATTTTGGTTAGTGTCCTTTGACATAAGGGTCAAATTCTGAATATGTCCTGTCTTCTTTTCTGTAATATATGCTCTGCTTCCCAAGTAGGAAAATACCATTTAATCTCATTATGGATTCATAGTCTTTTTTTTTTTTTTTTTAAATGTAGAGCTAATAGACAAGACAACAAATTAATGCTCATATCATCTATATAAAGAGTTCAAGCAGATGTCTTTGATCTTTTCATTCACTGAGAGATTGGTGGCAAATGGTTTTAATTTGAAATTGAATGTGCTAAAAAGCTGCCCAGGACGGAGGAAGTTCAATCATTAACCTGTGCAGCAACATCTACTTTACCACTTATTTGAAACTCAGGGAAACTCAGCAATGCATTTCCATAAGTTTCATCCTATAAAGGATGTATTGAATGTGTCTATCAAGGCCATAATCTGTAAAAAATCCATAGACCTATTTTACAGATGCTACCACACATCTGAACAAATGCTACAGGAGTGAAGTTTCTCACTTTACATTGGCTCAGAAAATCTAATCCACAGTCTTTATTCTCTAACACTGCATGTATATTTAAAGTATAGTATATAATTTTAAACTGTGTATTATTTATCCATAAGAATGTTTGTAGGATAAATAAAACATTTGCATGATAAAGCAGATGAGCAATTCAGAGACATTCTGGTCTCCTGGGTAAATTTGAATTTAAGCAGGTATTGTTATGCATTTTACAGAAGTGTACATTGGGAGAAGAACTTTCTTGAAGTATTATACCAATGCCCCAGAACATTTAAGCTTCATAAACTGCTTAACTTGTGTTTTTTAAATTCTCTTGTAGTTTAAAAGAGCTGAAATGTTTTATTATTATTATTCTTTAAAATTATATTCTCTTCAACTTCTCCACCAAACTTCAAGCTGATGCTTATGAGCAATTTACAGAATAAACCCCAAAAGAAATGTTTATCAGTGGAAACATGGACACATTATTTACTATAGCAGTGAGGTACACACAACTCTAATGCCACATTTAGAATAAAAATGACAGCACCTCACCTACCTGGAACATAAGACATGAGGATACCACCTCCATCATCAATCTTTGGTTATATTTCATCAGAGTAGGGCTATTGCCTGTGCTTGAGACAGTCTAGGGAACTACAATAGTTATTAAACCAAACAATTACATTGCTAACTCCTACAAGGGTATTGACAGGTTTTCATGTAAAATCAATCTCAAGATTAAAAAAAAATCATTATGATAAAAGAAGAAAAATAATTTAAATAAGAGATTATGTGAAGGTGGTACAGAAAAATCGTCCTCTCTGCTCACACTTCAGGAGCTCTATAGGAAACATGTGCAGCTTGTGGTCAGATTGTTTAAAAGGCCAGGCTGGCCTCTCCCCGAGGCACACTGGTGGTGCCTTTGCTTGTGTCATTGTAGCTATTAAAAAGCTTAGCCTGGAGAGCTAATGAAGATGAGAGTATTGTGAAGTTCATTGTGGGAATGATCCACAACGGCAATGAAAGGAACAAATCCAACAGTGGGATGTAAATGCCAACTGCAATTTGTTTTTTATCTTTATTTTCAAAATCACAGAACTCAAGTTGCATAGGTGCTTTGGTTACATTCCATGGAGCAGTAAATTCAGCAGCCTGGAGTCAGGAATGCTGAGCACTTTGTGGCTGCCTTAAAGAGCAGGATTCTGCTGGGTTGTGTAGACTACTGAAGGCACTGGTACCTGGCACCTCCTCTGGGAGCCGTTTGTGCTACTTGGGGCAGCAGGCAACCACCAGAGCACTTTAAGTTAGTTCATTATTATTTTCCTGGCAGGTAGAAATCCAAAATGACTGGCTTCATCCATGTTCCAAAGAGAAATGGGAGGAACAGCAGTTCAGAAAGTGGATATAGCTATATTAGTGTGTGAAGTCGATTATTTTAGCTTTTTCCATCAGAGACATTCTCCTCAGAGCTACATCTCAGAAGCATAACAGAGTGAAAAGTGTGTGTTCTGCACCAGGGTTTGCTGTATCCATGTTCTCAGAAAACTGGGAAAACCATGGCCCTGTTAGAAAGTTACCTCCTGGGCCAAATCCAAAGGTGATATCTGTGGTATTGCAAATTACACGTTGGTAGTTGTGATTAAGGGACTCTAAATCGATGGAAGTTGAACAGAGACCTATTTTGACATAAACTTCTACCCTGTTATTAGCAGCTTTTTGCACTTCCTCCCTGCCAGGGTCCCACCACGTAACAGAGAGGTGGTGAATCTTTCTGGCTTAAGCTGTCCCTGGAGCTGGTGATTTACCCAGCCATGCACCTCACCTTTGGTGGCATCCCCAGGAACTGGTGTCAGTCCCTGTCCTTCACCAAGGAGCCTCCCTCAGGGCTCGAGGGATGTCTGTTTTGGCAGGAAGCTCTCAGGGCAGGAGCACCCACTTGTTAAACTGCAGTGCTGGTGGTACAGGGGGTGGACACAGTGCTGTAGACTCTGTTTGTAATAATTTGCTGTTGTTGGAGAAAAAAAAGTATGACTGGGTCAGTTATGGTGAACACAGAGTAGATTTAAGCATTTAGTTTCTGATGGATGACTGTGTGGATGTGATAAATGTTAGGATGGTTGCAGCAATAATGATTCCATGTTGTCCGACAGGTTGCATTAATTTAATTGGATTGGGAGTCTGAGATGACCTCCCTCTACACAGTCTTAAGCAGCCAATGTGCACTGGAGGTGTACAAGAGAGAGGGGAGTGTCTTTTTTTTTTTAATTCATAGACAATAAATTCTAGATCAAAGCAAAAGCAAGCAATGATATGTGTAATTTTTTAACAGGAACTCTATAAATATTCAGTGCTGCTGTTTGGCAACATTAAGAAATCACTGAAAAATGCAGTCATTGCTAAATGTGTTCATTTGAGAGGTTTGCTGCTACAAATGTGAATCTTCAAAGGCCGTGAAACTTAACAATAGCTTTTTGGTATTAGACAGAGAGTCAATTATAACATCTATCGCACAAGCAAAGTAACTAAAACAAATCCGTATCCCTCCTTAGTTTTCAGCTTGTTGAGTGAATGCTGTCAGAAGGAATTTGCCTCAATGTGTGTGCTTGGTGATGTTATCAAAGTGTCTGTCAGGGAGAGCATTTAATACTGTTCAGAGGCTTGAGTGAGCACGTTGGGATTGGCAGAGACAGTGACAGAGGTGACCACCGTAGGTCCTGACAGTTTGAATACAGAATTATATAGTGCAGTGACAAAGTGTTCAGTTTATTTAAACTTGGGGACAGGATGTGCAGGAGACAAAGGGAGAAGCAAAGAAAAGGTTAAGTTACCGAAATTTTAATTGAGCTCTGAGTGACTGTTTTTGAATAATTGGTTGTGTCAAAACGTAATGATCACGGGCCTGGGAAGCTGCAGCCTTTCACCCTCAGGTCACTGGCTCAAATCTGGGCTGTGCTGGTTGTAATGACTGATGTTCAATACCAGCTAATGTGAAATGAATTGCTGATCTCTGCCCAGCGTCTGCTGGATAAGGATCTGCATCACCAACAGTGTGTGCTGGGAGCCCTGGCAAAGGCAACATCCAGAGCTAATCTCCTCCTTTTTATGTGAGCTCCCTGCTGGGAATTGGTTCTTTGGTATGTGAGACCTTCCACTATTGCAACTCTGATTTTATTAATGCAGTGAAAAGATGAGAACTTTGCTGTTCAATGTTTCCTCCCTGCGACTTTTTTGTGAGCTTGGTGAAACCTTAGCAATCCTTCACTAACTCTAAGGAGCCCTTCACAGCACTCCAGGACTGCTGGCAACCAGGGCAGTAGGATTAATCACCAAGGATTGTTCTCTGGGGTCTCGACACAATCATTTCACTCCATATTTAAGAATGTTCTTGAGTTTTTATCTTCCAGGGACAAGGAAATAAAAATAATAGCCATTGCTTAGACAACATTAACCCACACTATCACTTCCCAGCTGTGTCATGAGCCATTTTTTCTGCTGCTGGAGTGTGAGATCCATCGCTGGAAGTTTCCTGGAACACATTTAGTGTTTTTTAGTATGCCTGTCTCTGTATAGGTCTGTTCCAGAGCTGCTCTTCTCAAAAACATGCCGTACTGCAGGCACTGGGATCTTGGAACAGGGACTTGCTGTGAGGCTCAGTAGATCAAAGCAATCCAGCAGTTGCTGTTTTACCTTCTGAAGTGTAGGATCCTTGGAACAGCTGCCAGATGAAAAGTTTATTTGTGTGTCCCAGAATAAGTTGTAGAAAGTTCCTCTAGGCTGCCTGAGTATTTTCTATCAATACAACACAGCCTTTTAATATCCTGAAATAACTTGATTTTTCTGGCACCTTTGAAAAGTTCCAAATCTTCTGGACAGGCAACCCAGATGAGAAAAACTCATAAACTTTAGAGTTGATGTTGATTGTTTCCAAAGAAACCAGCACAGCTTTAGCAGCATAAAGCCATTCCAGGTTTGTGTACCCGGGGAGAATGCAATACCCTTCCTGGAATAGTTTTGCCATTGATTTTCAAAGTGGAAGAGGGTTCTCCAACTGACTAGCAAGTCTGGAGAGGAATCAGTATCAGTTTCATGAGTTCATGAAATCTTTTTTTCTGATTACCTGGGTTATTTGGTGGTGAGTCACTTTATACTCTTCAGTGAGAGCTGAGGAGGGTGTAAGAATGCATGCTCTCCAATTTCCTATTCCACTGTGTTACCCAAACAGCTGGATCTTCCCTCAAAATCTCGTGGGAAGGGCGAAGGTTATGAACCAAGCTGTTCGAGTGGGCTGTGGGCCCTCTCCAGACACATTCCAGCTGAGAGTGCTGGCATTTGAATGAGAGAAGGTCTTGACATCTTAATTCTGGACTAGCAGGTACCACTCCCCATGCAAATATAATTTCTTAGAGCGTGAGTAAGTAACATATGTCCAGCCCCCGCACTGCAGCAGCCCCAGGGAATGGGCAACTGAAGTCCAAAAGCCAAACATATTTCCTGATTAATTGGGCCCTTGAGGCTTTTGGGTGACATTAAAGAATCTGCCAGTCATTTTTTCCCCCTCTCACCTCTTCTTTTAGATAGTAAGTAATAAAATAACATAAAATCTGCTTTCAAGACCTCATTGCAATGAGTAATTTCATTCCAGATGCTTTGTACCTTCTGTGAGACCTCTTCTTGTAAGGGGCAGGGTGCCAATCTTGGATGCCTACTTAAACTACAGAAAGAAACTCTTCCAGCCAGGGGCACTGGCTTGGACAGTTACCCACCATGTTGTGAAACTGTTGGAATGAGAAGTTGCTTTTGGGATAAAAGTTTGGAATTAGTAAGGCAGACATTTTCTAAAGACAGAAAATATCTGCAGATTTAAGAGTTTAGTGGAGTATTAAAAGTGTGTGCTTCTAACTCTGTGGTTCATTTTGGGGACAACAGCCTTGAGACAATCAGAGGCCATGGAAATCACTAGAGAAGACATTTTATCTCCTCCACACAGCAGGGAAAGTGTCTTCCACCTTAGGCTGGCGTGGCTGCATTGGTGAGAAAGAAATTATTCCATCTCCAAGAATAAAAGCAGCACCGTGTTTTATCTTTTTCTCGCATAATAGATCATTTTCCCTGTGTAGCCTGGTCTAGGAGTGGTGACTGTCTACACAACAATTCAAAATTTTAAAGAGTTCTATATTTTTAGTTATTTAACTGTAAGAGTGGCATGATTGATTATGAGCATTGTGTGTGCAGAATCTTGTCACCTCCAGCATACTCCAACAAAGAAATTAGCTGTGTGGGTTCAGCTGACCATTAGGATCCAGTTCTTGATTGCTTGGCCTTTCCCCAGCCAGGATGAGAAAGAAAATCCTAGCAAGGTATCAGCAAGAGCCATGTTTTTTTCCATTGCCTTTGCCATGGGATGCAGGGTGTTTTTATATGGTGTGTGTAAGGGGAAATTCCCTGAAGAGGGATAACACCAGCATGCACAGACAAAGTGACAACCTCTTGGTAGCCTTGTAAAATTCCACCCCATTAAAGGGAACTGGAGAGGAGATATATGGCTATTAAAGTAAAACATAACTGCCTGTCAGGGGAAAGCAGTGACAACATGCACCAAAAGCTCCACCATCTAATGCCTGTCAGCAGGAGTGGGTAGTTTTTAACATTGTTCATATTCCTCAACAAATGTGCGGGAATTGGCAGAGACAAGGATGGAGTTGACACGGGCAGGTTCTGTCAGCTCAAATCCAGAGGTGAACTGAGTGTATCCCAAACCTGGTCCTGACAGCTGCATCCACACACAGGCATGTTTGGGAATCGGGAACCGCAGGAGGGCAGGGGAGGGACCAGTCAGAGCTTCACCTTCTCCCAAAGAGGCAAGGTCCGTGAGTAGGAAAAGGAAGGGGGCAGGGAGAGAGAAGGAACAACAAAAAACAATGCCTATTATGTTTCATGTCAATGTTGCTGTCATTAGGTAGTCGGAAAGATTTCAAACAGATAAACTCCCCTTTGGTATGGCAGACTGCCTTGGCAGCCAATTTTAGTCCTTGATTTGATTGATAAACTCTTTGTGACAAGGAAGGATAAAAGAGGCCCCTAGTTTGGTACATATAAATAGGAAATTAGCTGGCAAAGTTGTCAAAGATAATTAACTCTCTGATTCTGTGTGTCTATTCAGGTTGACATACTGAAATTATTTAGAAATGCACATGTCAACGCTCTGACAGAATTTGGTGCTGATCAGATAAACAGTTTTTGAGATGCCTGATTGTAAAATGATGTAAGAGCTTAGCTGGTGGTTTTATCATTATGCATTCTCTTAGCAGCAGCAGGTATCAAACGGCAACACCATCCTTTAATGTGAGAGATTCCGAGATGGGGAGACAAAGTTAAGCGCTACTTCACAGCACTCAGCTCACTTGTTTTGTTCCTTGCCCCTAGGTTAAACAAAATACTAATAGTGTGCTAAATTCCTGGGTGTTCATCTGCTCCTCATCCTTTCCCCAGGCACAATTGGAAGTAACAAAGATAAGGGTCTACGAGATAAGAGGTCTGAAAGCCTCGGCATTTTGTTACTCCTTCAGAAGAGATAAACTACTCACTGCTATAATCCCAAACTCAAAGATTGACAAGGTTAGGAAAGTGCAACAGGAAAAAGTCAGTGACTGAACATCTTTATAGTGGCTCCTATTAAAGCAATGACAGAGAGCAACAAATATATTTAGCATTGCAAACTCAGCGTCTCAGCCGCTGGCCCTTGTTTAGATGTCTGCAGTGGCTGGTGTAGCACTGTGTGTGGAGTGTACCTTCTGAATGGGATTTGATTTCCAATCATTCCATCAATGTCCTTGGAAAAGTTAAACTCCACATGTGTATGTATTGTACAGCAGGTGTGAAGGCATCCTAGTCCTCCAGAGAAACTTGACTTTGATACCTTCTTGGAGATATTCTCCATCTAAAAGTGTTTTTCAGCCTCCAAAACCAGCTGCTCCTTGGCAGTGGGAAGGTATAGGCACCAGCATTTGGCTTGAACATGGTATCAGTGGAGCACAACTGGCCTTAGCTTTCCTTAAATGACCTGGAGCTTTGTGTGGCTTTACAGACTGGTACAGGAAGCACGACTGCCCCAGTTCTGAGTGAATGCTGTGGCAGCATCGAGTCAACTCACCCTTGTGCTCCCAGCTGGTTGGGATTTTTAATCCTCTGGAGTCTAAACTCACATTGGACACTGTATATCAAGCCTTGCAGCTTTCTGTCACATCTTGAAAGCTGGCAATCAGTCCAGCTTTTTACCCTGAGATCCAACCCCTAGAGAGGCAGCTTTGCTTGAATGCTCACCTTACAGGAGTCCTGTCCTGTGGGGATCAACTACAGAAGGAAATGGAAGGAAAATGAGTATAGGGTTGGTAGAATACCCCATTGCATTTACTTTGGAGTAAAAAGGGAACAATACTGCAAACCACAACAGCAGGCAGAGTGCCTGCCTGGTGTGTCAGCCCTGCAAATAGCTGCCTGTAACCTACCTGAGCTGCTGCTCTCTGAAGTACTGACTGCTGTCTGTCTCCTGCCCTTTTTGTGCCTTTCCTGCTGTGCCTTTCAAGGCAATGTGAGCATGTGAAATGTCTCTGGGACACAGAAACCAAGATCTGGCTCATTCAGATCACGACTCTTGTGCCTCTCCACCAAATCTGCCTTATTATACTCAAGTCCTGGCTTTGATCATGCTGTTGATGAGGAACTCCAGGATCTTGCAAAGACCTGCCCCGAAAACATACCACGTACTTAACCTCTCACAGGATTCACAAAGGGTAGGAATAGGTTCTCTGCAAGTCAGTACTGATGAATGTGCTACTGTCCTCAGTGTCAAACTGATAATGGCACATGCATTATTCTTCCTGAGAGCCCTACAGTTCCTTTTTATCATATTTTGCACTCATTTGTACAATGAACAATGTCTTGCCTCCCATCACTTACATACCAAGAAGCTTTTTGTCTGTTTATAAATAGGGTCCCACTTGACATAACAAAATTCATGATATTATTTCCTCATCCATAAGCATTTCTGTAGTGCTCATTTCTGCATTTACATTCTTCAACTAGCTTGTGCAAGTAGGCACCCCAGGGGCCAGGAATTTGGCTTTAGCAGTAAGATCTTATTTTTCTCTTTTTTGCTATTCACCTTAACATGAGATTTTAAGAATGATGGAGGTCTGTGGCAGTTAATAAGGGAATGGATCCAGGTACCTATTCAAAGTGCAGGGACAGACAAGTGCTTTTTCAAAGATATCCTAAATACAGGTGCTTTTGCTTTATTATGTTCATCATGTCTAATTCAGCCCTCCCAGCACATGGCAGTGGGGGGCTGTTCATAGAGACTTATATTCTCATGTATAATGCAGCATTAACTAACCTTCCATATAGATCACTGGTTTAGGATGAATTATCTTAGAGCTGTGTGCCCCTGTGTTGTGTGGTATCTGTCTTACAATAGGTTTATAACTTATCACAATAGAAACCAAAGGAACAAACTGGAAGGAAATGCACTTTTCTCTTGAGTGGTTCTTGTTAGAGCTTAGTTGAAATGTAGCATCTTACAGAGACTCCATTTATACACAATTTGATGATGAAGGCTTTGCTGCAGGCAACCTGGAAACATGAAATAGAGCTTTAATCATAACACTTCTACTTTTCTCCATTGGGAGCTGTAGGTGTGCAGTGCCTCGGAATAGAAACCTGCTTTTATTTTGATGCCCAATATGGATTTATGTGCATGCACTTAGATATGCAGATTTGAAAACAATGTCCCTGTAAACCAGAAAAGACTGAGGTCTCACAGAAGGACACAGGGCTGTGGGTGGGTGACAAGCTGACCATGAATCAGCTCTGTGCCTCTGCAGCAAAGGCCAGCAGCATCCTGGGCTGCGTGAGGAGGAGTATGGTCATCAGGCTGAGAAGGGATTATTACCCTCTGCTCAGTGCTGGAGAGACACATCCAGGATCTGTGTCCAGACTTGGGCTCCCAGTACAAGAAAGAGTTGGAAGTACTGCAGCCAGTCCAGTGAATGGCTACAGAGATGATTAGGAGGCAGAAGAATCTGACACATGGGGAGAGGCAAAGGGAGCTGAGGCTGTCCAAACTGCAGAAAAGAAGGCTGAAGGGATATTTTGCCAGCTTGTATCAATATCAGTTGGTGGAGAGTAGAAGAGGCAGAGCCACTCTTCTCAGGGCTGCACAAGTTGAAATGCAGGAAATGCAGTTTAAATACAAGGTGGTTTTTTTCAACACAAGGGTGGTTAAGCACTCTAACGAGTTACCCAGGGTATGCATGGAGTCTCCATCGTTGGAGGGTCTCAGAACACCACTGGACACACTCCAGAGAAACCTGCTGTAACTGACCCTGCTTGGACAGAGGGGTTGGACTGGACTATTTCCAAAGGTCCCTTCCATCCCCAACTCATAGTATGGAATTGTCTTTTCCACAAAACCCAGGCTTTCCTCTAAGGAGAAGAGCATAGATGGTTATGTCCTGGAGCGGGAGTAACTTCCTCATAACTTGTTGGCAGATGCTTGACACATCTGTTTGCTTTAGACTTCCACTGAAAAGACATTTCTGATCCTGCATCACATGTGTCAAATTCAGCTTCTGGGGAAATGTACAGATGTTCACACAGAGAGAAGAAAATAACATGCCACGGGAGTATGTCATGGTCGTTGATACATCTTACACTGTATTAATGAGGGAAATATGTTCCCTTTAATTAAAACATTTCGCCTGGGCTTCAGATATGTTGTGATTTTAACAGGCTTTTACTTGCGTGTGGTTAATAAACGTGTTGGGTGTGTGTGTGCACAGTGATGCTCACATGCTGCTCTTCCCATCTAGCTCTAAGAATGAGCCCAGTGCTGCTGCCAAGGTTGTTGTGCGGTTTTTTTTAGGAAACTGCATTCCAATACTTCTGCTGCCTTTTGTCCACTACTTCTTTGTGTGATTTTGCTCAGGAAAATAGAGTACTTATGGAACAGTCTGAGACTTCTTTGGAGTTAAAAGTAGAAGATATCCTTCCTTTGTCTGAAGGATAGGGAAAGTGCTACATGTGCCACAAGGGCTGCAGAGGCATTGAGTATTTGGTGAAATAAATAGGGTTGGGAAAGGGGTCTCTCACTCATCTTCAATTCAGCGCTCTTGTGGAGCTTAAAAACCAGTAGCTATTCTGTTTTATTTCCATATGTTGGCCATATGATCGTGCCATCTGTGCATATCCTTTTTCCATTTCCCTGCACTTGATTTCTAGACAGAATTACATACAGTTCGAAGGTGCAGTAAATTTTACTGTTAGTGGGTTTGGGAGCTTGAATCTTCTCTAACAAAGTATATATATTTTTTTTGGCCTGTTTCCAGACCTGATGTCCTCTCCTGTACTGACAAGTTTTCTTTTTCCATCAAGGAGGACAAAATGTGTGGCCTTGAATGCTATGAGCAGCCAGTCTGTGATCATTCTGCTTCTGCAGTCACACTGTTGTTTGGGGATTTTGTAGCCTCCTGATCTGCATATGGGGCCAAAAGAGTTCCAGCTGTGAATAATTCAGTCTCCTGCCAGTATTATTGAGGTGCCTTCTACCCAGAAAACTCTGGGTGCCCTTGTGATATCTGACTTTCATCTGTGCCAGAAGCCTTCCACAAGTCTAGGGAAGCTGGTGTCCTGTTCTGGGCTTGCTTAGGTATTTTAGGTAAATCCTGTTTCCCCAAAAAGACAAATATTTAGACTATTCAGGTGGCACACTTTAGTAACTGTTGGCACATACATTTCCCTAAAAATTTGGACTTGGGTTACACAGAGGGAACAAAAAATCTCAGAGTTCAGGGCCCACATCTGCTCCACAGCTGCAACAAACATCAACTTTATCACCAGCTTTCGTGACACATGGTAAACTATGGCAAATATTGTCCTCCTAAGTAATTAATGAAAGGTCTTGGGAGTATCTCAGTAGGAATTCAGGAATGGAAAAAGGGAATGACTACAGAAATTTTTTTACAGAAGAAGGAAAAAATGAGCCTTAGTAGCAAAAAATAAGAATAAAAAATAGATTTTCCAAAGTTCTTTTAGAAAACAGAATTGCAAAATCAGTGGATAAAAGACAATTTGCTGGATCTACTGATGATTTTAATCCTGCATTTGATGTGGTTTCTCATGACATTTTTGCTTGCAAAATAAGTTTACACATTGGTTTGGGTATAAACATCGTGTTGCAAGGACTGCAAACTGGTTGAAGGATAATTATTAAATAGAGTACTTATTGTTTTGGGGAGGTGTTTAGCAGAGGTTGGCACCAAGATGGGATTTATGTTGATTCTTAGCTACTGGTAGTGACCCAAAAGCAGGCTGTGCTAACAATATCTTTAGATGGCCATCACTTGGGAGATGGAGAGATGGAGCTGGCCAGGTATGTCCGAGCAGAGCTACAGTGGACGAGCACATGAACAGGAAACAGTCCAGTGCTGTGCAATATGGAAAATGAGAAGCCAATACGTGAGGAAAACCTCACTGTGAGGGAGAAATCTAGGAGAAAATTTTGCTGACAGAGACCTGAGGTGGTAGATGACAGAAAATGAAATAAAATTTGTAATTCAGTGACATGACAAGAAAGTCCCAAACAGGATGGACAGGAGGCAGGAAATTTTGGTCAGAATGATGACCTCTCTCAAGAGTGGGAGCCTCAAATGAGGCTGAGTGAGAATTCAGAGAAAATCACCAAGTTTATGTGTCCATGTGTGGATGTGTTTATGTGCACCCAGGTGACAGTGGCTCAGTGTCTGAGAACTACTGAACCCAGGGTGTGAGCATACGACTGTGAGCAGGAATGTGAGAGGCATAAACACCATGGTGTTAGAGAAAAACAATACAGGGTTTTATTGAGGGATTGCTAAGAATAATACTAATGAAACTATCAACTGGAAAATTGAAGCAGGATATTAATGAAAACATCCTGAATGAATGAGGTCATTTAGGCTGGAACAGTCTCATTTGGGTCTTTTAAATTCAGTTTGGGGACCACACTCAGCGAGTGCTGTGGGCCTGCAGCTCTGCCTTGGTCCTGGAGGGTAGGTGAGTTGTGCTGGTTCTTAGGTCACAGGAGCTTCTCAAATCTGCAAGACACTGTGTTTCCTGGGTTTTATTACTGGAAGTTTTCCACAAGCAAACCCCATGTCAACCACAAGTGAAAAGTCAAAATTGATCTTCACTGTTTGGCCTTAGCAGGTCACCTGTGGCCTTGCTGGGTTATGTGCTTATGGACATTTGAGCACCTACGCTTTCAGAGGTTTGTGCCATGGATGAGTGGTACAAAGTGTGCAGGGCAGTGTGGCCCTTCTGCACATGGGTGTGCACACTCAGAGGCCTCCACCATTGCTGTGTGTATAAGCCTCAGTCTGCACAGACAAGGCTGAGGGGGTGTGGACAGACAGATTAATGTGAATTTGTGCGGTTCGTTGGTTGTGCAGAGCTCGAACAATCAAATCCCTTCAGTTCACTCCACTAACTGGATTGCTTATGACAAAATCACAGCTTTTTCTCCAACCCTTTTTAATCTCCGTTTTGAAAAAAATTGGAAATGACATGGTAAAGTAAGACCAATTAACATTAACAATTGCAGTTTATTTGCTTCCACTGTTTTACAGCATGCAGTCTGGTAGAGCAACATGCATTGCTGTTTTGGAGACATCAAAATAAATAAGTAAATAAATACATAACCCTGTGGGCTTACAGATTGAGTCAAAGAGCAGGAGATTATTCCTGGCACTCAGAAAAAATTGTTGCCTTTGAAAACACCAGACATTGACAGTTTTGCATCAGGATAAAATTAGGATGAGGTGGAATCTCTTCATTCGCATTGTGCCAATTCAGCAGATGTTTCAGGCAATTCTGGAAGGTAAAGAGAAATGAAAACAGACTAGAAACCAAAACCAATCCCAGATCCCTTGAGACAAACGTTACTATTCCTCCCCTGACCAACTCTCCTTCACATCCTAGTGAGATAGGGTTATCTAAGCATTTACATTTGTATTTTAGTGCTGTGTAGCACTTTTATACAGAAGAGATGCCAAAGCTTGTAACAAAGAGGCTATGTGTCATTATCTCAGTTTTACAGGTAAGGAAACAGAAGCACACAAAGGTGCTAAGACTTGCTGGCAAAGCACTCAGTAAACCACAGCAGAGCCAAGCACCTGACAGATGATCCTGTGTGTTTGCCTTTGGGCCATGTCATCTGTCATCTTAATGGTGCAAACATTTTGGATTTAGTCACACTGGAAAAGCAGCAGACTTAGAAAATAAAACCAAAACACCCACTCCAGAAATTTGCCAACCAAAATCAAAATATCCAGTTTAAAAACTTCTAAGAAATAAATGTCATATTATTGTTCTCTGTGAGGGAAATGCTGTCAATTAGAGCTTTATAAATGTGAAGCTATGCCCACCCTCGTTCCACAAATTAAAACCAGCTACACTTGAGAGAAGATCCTAAGAAGAGTTGCTCTGTAAAAATACCAGTAATTATTCTAACATCTCCTATTCTTTTACCAAAACAAAATAACATAAGCTTGGAGACTGACTGACTTCTATCATAAACATTAACATGCTGTGCTTGGACCTCTGGAGATCTGTCAAAAACCAAAATGTTTTGTCTCCACGTAGGTTTCTGCTAATGGATTTTCCATGCATGCCTTGTTTCAGTTTCTCTTACCATGTGTGGGACTCAGAAACTCATTGCTGCTCTGGGCAGTATCAGTTCCTGCTACTACCTTAAAAACATCAAGGGGCTGATTGCAAGTTACATTTTTTATTATGGTCTGTGTATTTTTAGGGGAGAAAGGAGCAGTGTTTTCAACCAATTTAACTTAGTGTTGTGAGTGAAAAAGATATCAACCAGGGGAAAGAGCAAGTTTATCTTTCAATCTCTTACCATGTGTTTTAAGTGTGCTCCTAGTAGTGAATTTCATATTCTGTTTTAATTGTATTTAACATTTTGATTCCCAAGCCTTGAAGAGTACTCCACTGCACAGGTTTCTGCCACAATCAGTGAGGGGCAGGTAGAAACAAAACCAAAAATAAAAAGGAAAAAAAGGCAATCACTGCCTGGAATTTTGAATCTTGTTTTAAGCATTGTCCTTGCAGGAGAGCTCACAGGCAGAGCAATCTGAAGATGGAATGATTCTTAAGATAAGGAAAGATCCTCTTGCCCCATCCCTTGCCTCCTTTCCAGCCTTGCTAATTGTATTGAAATTGCCTCTGATTTTCACTGAGGCAGTGCTTTACCAGCTTCAGCTCACTGTGCTATGTTAAAAGTTTCAGAGAGCTTTAAGAACATGTTTTAAAAGATGTCCTTATTATTTGTTCTATTTGAATTTAATGTCTGCTTACCTCTAACAAATAAAGAACATGCACCAAGAATGTAATGAATAATGATACTGAGATTTTTTTTTTTAACATTTGCCAGTTTTGCTTTACAGCCATATGGACTAGAAATTCAAACTTAAGCAAAAGCCAACACAAAAATCACCTAAGCTTGGGTCTTTTGATTTAAGCAATGCTTTAAAAAAATTGTTGCAAGTTCCATAAAAGAGGTTGCAACAGAGTGGGGACAGTGGCTCACCTGGTCTAAATGTTGCTGCTCTCCTGAAGTGGGTAGAGCTAGGACTGTGCACCAGCTGCCTTGTCTGTCGTGATATACTTTGACTTGCAATTGGTTGATTTTTAAAATTTTTTTATTATTATTTAAGGGAAATGCTTGAAGTGTGGCTGTCTCCCACTGAAACTGGACAGGGAGTCTCTTCAGCTTTGTTTCCCTTACATAGAAGTCAGCCTCGAAATCTTATTATAAATATTTTAAAAACAGCACACAGATGAATACAATGAAATAAGAAACAAATGCAGAATGAGACCCTATAAATGTTGCATGATAAAGTGTTTATACATAAGATAAAGTTAGAATTATGCGTATTAGAGCTGTGTGTCGTCCTTCTAGAAGGGTGAGGACTGGTGAGAGTCATCCTTGAATCCAAGGTGGGATTTGAGGGCAGTCCAGAAGCTTAGAGAATTGAGCTGGTAGTCTGGGAGCCCTGGTGCAGGTAAGAAAATATCTCGCTTGTAACTGAGCCAGATTTTACACTGACCACATTGTGGAACAGAGTCCCACATCAAGGAGTGCTTCCACAAGGGATAAAAGCACAATCTCCACATTTAGTGCCCCCGAGACCACTCTGTATGACTGGATCGACCTCTCACTGCCCAAGGCTGCTTTCAAATGCACATAAAACCCCCAAATCTTCCCCTAGGCAGTGAAATGGCACAGGAAGGTGTTTTGGTAAAAGTTTCAGGTGGAAGAGCCGTGAGTTGCCATAGTTAATGTTTGGTAAAGGCATAAGCCTTTGTCTTTTTTTTCCATTTGGAGTTTGACTAGTTTAGTTCTTATTACTTGGTATAGTTTCATGATTACTGTTGTTTCCTCTGAATCTCTCTTTTTACCAGCATGCTGTGTGCTCTGCTTTAGAATACTCAAACTATTTGCAGTATGCAGAATGTTGTATATTCTTGAAAAATTACACAGCCCTCTGTTTTTGTGTGAAGTCTTTAGCCTGAGATTTTCACCTTCCACAAGTGGAGAATAATACCAAAATAAGCCCTAGTTAGTTAATGCTGCATAATCAAATATCACAGGTATTTTCATAGTATATTAAGGGTAGTTTTTGCCAATCATATTTTTGTCTGGATTTTCCTTACCCTGTGAAAAACCTCATTACAAGAATTAAAGCTTCTACTGGCACGTGTGCTAATCTACGTACACTGGCATGCAAGAACATGACCTTTGCTACTGATACTTTTGCATATTTTTACTGGTGTAGAAAAAGGCCTTGTTCTGTGAACACAGCACCAGTTCCAAGAGAATTGTAATTGGTGCCAGAAAGGTAATTTGAATCTATTTCTAAATATTATTACTTTGATGAAGTGCAAAATATTTCCAGTATTTGTCATCATTGTCACTAGCTATGGACCTGGCTTCTGGTGCTCCAAGAGGAAATCTGCTCTATCTCTTTTTCTTTTACCCTTTTTTGTTTGTTTGTTTTTGTTATTTTTAATGCCTTTCTGCAATAACAAGCAATGAGCTTCTCCTCAGCCATCCAAACACAGCACTGTGGCACTCCACTCGCTGCTGCCTGGCGATGTGGAAAGAACAAAAGCCAATAAGCAGTGATGACAACCATGTAATCCAGTGTTTCTCAGCTCTCTATCTCAGGGAAAAAGCTGCCTTCC
The DNA here is from genome assembly GCA_013396875.1 of Vireo altiloquus. Lineage (NCBI taxonomy): Eukaryota > Metazoa > Chordata > Aves > Passeriformes > Vireonidae > Vireo > Vireo altiloquus. The sequence continues at coordinate 1,834,348 of VZRF01012741.1, read as the reverse complement.
AGTGCCACTCTGACACAGGTGAATCTCTACTCCTGTCTGAGACTCAGCAGGAGGCAGAGATACTGCCAGGATGACTCTTTTACTCTGCTCTTTACCTGTAGTTGTGCTCAGGCCCTGCAGTGCACTGATAGGGGGAAGAATGTTAGTATCCACATCAGAATAATAGTCCTTTTCCTTATATTATTCCTCAGTCAGAGGGGTAAGAGAAGAGCCAGGATTGCTTTGTGGAGCGTACATGCAAGGCAGATGTGCTGCTTAGGCTACTGGGAATGTGGTTATTCCCAGCTGTCTTGTAGTCATACTCTTCAGGCAGAGCCAAGCACTTGTTCTCGGTTATGAAAATCTCAGATGTAAGAAGAATGGGTGTAAAAGGGAGTCAAGAGAATGGACCAGGGTTTAATGCAAAGACTTACTCGTTTATTTGGAAAGTGTGAATTACTTCTTCATATATTTCTTCCTAAAATACTTAGTTTCTCATGACGGCTGACTGTTTAAGTGTTGAGTTTATCAAGGGATGCTGTATAGAGACAAAGCAGAGATCAGACTAGTCCCTATCCAGCCTGTGCTACTCAATGGAATTTCAAATGCAAAATTTCAATGGGATTTAAAATTTTCAAAAAAAGGATGTTGATATCCTTTTTTGGCCAACCCAAAAGCATTTATCCTATTTAGAAGTGAAGCCACATGACCCAAACAGAGTGGTTCTGCACCACCATAGCTGTGAGATGATGTGCAAGTGTGTCTGAAGGGTGGTACTAGGAGATCTTGGTTCTTTGTACAAGCAGCACTGAGGTTGCTGTATTTCCATCAAATCAGAACAAGGTGACTATCCTGAAAATGGTTTTCTTTGGGGTAGAGGTAATTCATAATCTGCTGTTGCAAAGGTACTGTCCATGACTATTCCCAAGAGTGTTTCTTGCTTTCCCTTAGAGCAATAAAGTTGATTCAGCTGGAGAAAATAAAGGGAAGGTTTCATAAGCAGCGTGTCTCCATTGTTTTTGTTTTCCCCCAGAGACTGAAGTTACAGGCTTCTTCCTTCCTGCTGCAGAAAACCGGCAGCAGCACTTCTGATTTTCTTGGGCGATACTTAAAATTTCCACTTATTTCAGTGCCTCTACTACTGGTTGGGTGTTTCATTGTGTGTGATTCTCTGCAGCCATTCCAGGGAATGCCTTCCTTTGCATTAATCTTCCTTATTGTTTCCAAATTTCTTTTGTTCTTATTATCAGCACAGACCTTGAAGTGCAGCCCTCAGCCAACATCTCAAAATGACCTAAATAGAGGTGTAGACACCTGGTCTTTGAAAGAACAGTGCTGTTTCCTCCTGTAGGTCTAATTATAATTGCTAATGCATTGATCCATAGGAAAAAGGGTCCCTCACAGTAACTGTATGGTCAAAGCTGTTGAGGGGAGTAGCTGAGAGAACCATGTGCCACCTTAGATTGAGACTCGGAGCACAGAGAGATCTTAAGCTCTTCTCTGTTCTTTGGGCTGCTGAATTGCTGCTAGGTCTAACAGTTCTCCTTTGTATCAGCCTATAAATACAGCTGTGTCTACTGGATTTTGCCCAAGGGCTGGTACATCATGGTTTGCTAAATTCTAATCATGCTTGTGTTTGTGTTTGAGTGGAGTTCACATGTCCCGTAGAGCCCTTAATCCTCAGTTTGCCATCCCAGGCAAAATGCCCAGTCTCAGCTGAGGCCTTCCTAGCAAACTGCTCCTACTCCATTGACTCTTTCCATGTCCTCTAATGCATTTGTGGATCTGATGAGAGCTCTGCTGTACAGATCTGCACTCCTTAGACCAGCAATACAAGCTGCTGTTCATACCCTTCGTTAAGAAATATCATACAAGCATTCTGTCAAGCAATTGAAATTCATCCATGTCTCCAGGTGATGTAAAAAAAATAAAGTATCTTCATATCAGTGTGCAGGCACATTGACAGCTGGAAAATATTTTAGCACAACTGCATGGAAACACTGAGTTTGCTCTAAGAGCTTTGAATAGCACGTTGTAATTACTGCTTGACTCCTCTGCATATAGTGCTGTGAGGTTACTCCTTCTTTAAAAAACCAAATTAACTGTGCAGTTTGCATCCAATTTCTGCATGCAATTGCCATGATTATGTGTGCAGTTCACATAACTGCACATAGAAACTGTCAGAGTTGTCCGTTCGGATATGTGAAGTGGAAAGGCTGTTGTCTTCTGCATGCATTTGTTTGGCAGCTGATTTGCAAATCTGTCCCTACTTGTGGTCTGCTTTCTGGAGCAAAGTACTTGTTTCAATTTAAATAAGTGGCATCTCTCAGTCATTCCTTAAAATTGACAATTATAGACTGGGGTGCGTTCATTTGACAAAGACGAATCTTCTCCTAGAACAAATTGTTCAGAGGAATTTCATTTGTTGTTTCTTTTTTCTCCCTCTTTGATGTATGGTAGTACAAAGGAATCAACGACATGGCTCTTCAGGAAAGAAAGACTTCTAAAATATCCTGTGGGCAGCACTTGATTCCTGTGTAGTACTATCCACAAAACACTTCTTGAAATATTGCAGATATGCATTTATAAGATTTGCATGTGCTAAAAGCAGTACATTGAAACTCCCTCCACCATGTGTTTTCAAGTTAAAATAGTGCTCTGATTAAAATACATAATATGAAAATACAAAAAAAGGTTTTTGTGCACAAGCTCAGGATCTGTCTCTGAAAACAGAGCAATTATGAGGATTGTCACTTTTGAACCTGTTGAAGAATCAAATCAAACCAACCAACAATATTTTATAAGTTTCCATTTTGTTTTGCCTTTATATTAACAGCTTCGGGCCGCAGCAGAAAATGAAACCACTCAGAATATAAAATATGAGTAAGAAGAGAGAGCTTTCACCTCAATGACATCTGAAACACACGTGTGAAGGGGATCTGTGGCTCAGAGAGAGACAGCAACTTTCACCTACGTCATGCACCAAGGACATTGTACAAAATCAACACTGGAGATTAAGTCATCTGGCTCTCACTCTTTTGCTCTTAACATTGGGCCACTACAAAAATATTTTTTTTTTTTGTTATTATGTATTTATTTTTATATTTCTCTCCTTCTTTTCCGGGTTTTTGTAAAAACTTTGGAAACTATTGATTTTTCCTGAGTTCCCTAGGAAACCTTCTCACATCTGCTTAAATACCAGCACCTTTCATGGTCACATCCTTTGGCCTATGCAAACCCTCTTTATCTTCATCTAAAGTTCCAGAGGGAAATGCTATTCATCTTTATTTTCTTGGTTTGTCTTTCTCTTAGAAAAGCTTACCAAATTCTTCTGATTTCCTTTATTCTAAGCCAGATTGGATACTTCTGAAACTCCAGATCTTGGGAATATGGGTAGTGAAGTTAGAGGGGACAGAATTTGAATTCCTGGGTGGTGGTAGCCCCAGATAAGGGTCCATCACTGACTGTGCTACAGAACTACAGAATTACCCTATGCCTGCTGCTGCTGCTGCTGAAGCAGCTCTGGGAAAAGAGTGTATCTGTTGAAATAGTGTATCTGGAAGGAATTATTTTGGGTTCTTTGAGTCATTGCTCAATTGGGAAGTCAGGGAAGACCTCATTGCTCTCATTGCTGCTTGAAGGAAGTGAGTTGTTGTAGTGGGGTGGGGCTCATTCTCTTCTGCCACAAAAGCATGAAAAGAAATGGCCTTAAGTTACACCAGAGGAGGTTCAGTTTAGATGTTAGGAAAAAACCTCCAAAAACTGAAAGAATGGGTAGGCACTGGAAAAAGTCACCCAGGGAGTTGTTGGAGTCACCATCGCTGGAAGTGTTCAGGAGGTGTCTGGATATGGCACTCGAGGTTATGACTTAGGGGTGATTACCATGGTGCTGAATTGATGATCTTGAAGGTCTTTTCGAACCTTGATGATTCTGTGCTACACCAAAATTTTCACACACTCGTCTCTAATATGTCACTTTCCTCAGAGCTGAGGCTGTGAGAGGTCAGCATGGGAATTGCTCCTCAGAGATCCTTCTGCTTTGCTGTGAGGCCCTGCTGATTGGCAAGTCCATTGGACACTCAAAAGGACTTGTCAATACTGCTTTTATGACAATCTTTTAACTCTTCTCTCCCAAAGACAGGGATTCAGATTGCACAGGCACCCTTGATCTAACACAGCCTTGCTGGATCATGCAATGAAACCCAAAAGCTGTGTTTCACCGTGTTCATTCAGCACAGCTATCACAGGCTGTCCACTTGCAAAAAGGGGTGTTGAGGAAAGACAAAAAGGAGCTCATGCTAATGTCATGTCTCAAATTACTGTATGACTATTTTCTTGGTTGCTAAAACAAGGCACAAAGCCTCCGAAGAAAATATTTATTAAGCCACAGATGGCAAAGCTTAGCCTCTGATTTCCCTAAATGCTTAAGAGGATTGTGATACAGCTTATAGGAGCATCTTAGTGGCTGAATGCTCAGCTTCTTATTAGATATGTCATCCATCCATACACCCACAGTGACTTGAGGAGAGACAGTGTTTGCATTCCAGCTTTGCTAATTGCACACCTTAAATTAGGGTAACAGATAACTGTTTTTTCTTTGTTTTTTGTGTGTGTGCAGTGCCAGGCTTCTGAGTACAATGCAGCAATCTCATTTTGTATGTCTGATTTTAGATACGCTGAATCTATTGTCTTGATTTTAGTTACAAAATTGGGAGAAGGCTAAAACAGAAAGGTGAATGATCAGGGTAGTCATACCTTTGTTTTGAACAAAGCACAGAAAAGCAAAGGATCATACCAGATAAGTACAGAAAATAAAGGAGAAACGTAATTACTTTTATTGATGTGTCTTTTTTTTCTGAGATGCTGTATAATATGCACTCCTTTGTTGTTCCCCACGTTCCCTGAAATGCCCATCTCTTGTTCTCCTGCTCTTACTCATCTTTATTTCTTCATATTTTGCAGTTGAAAGACAGATGAGGACTGAAAATGCGTTTGGAAGAGATCACAGTAGTCTCTGTCCAGTCTTGGAACAGACTATTTACAAGTCCTGTTTCAGTTGTCTTCATTACACTGTCTTACACACTGCTGGGATTCTCCTGGTTTCTAGCGGTGTTGATGACAGTGGTTTCTCAGCAAAACATGCTCAGTCCAGACAGCTGACAGTACACCATAATTTTGTTGAAAGTTCCCTCATTCAGACAATGAGTTTTCTAGAAAATCCAGAGAAGCTTCTCTAGTGAAGAATGTGAGGAGATGAGTAAATGTGATTTTTAAAGGAAAAGCCAATGCAACAGATTTTCCTGTTTGTCATTTTTTAGATGGGGGTAACTTTCACATTTTCTGAATGAAGGAAAACATGAACCAATGCAAGAGGGAGCAGAAGAGGTGTACAGCAGTCCTGTGACACCACCCACACTTGTATTACTAAGAGAGTTTTTGAGGTAAGTGCTGCCTGGAAAAGGGTTTGGAAGTTTGGCCATAGTAACCATCTTCTCTTAATTAGTTTCTGCAGCTTTAGGAAAATGAAACTTTGTATATTGCTTGACAAGATTAATTGGATTTTAAGAAAGTAACAGTTGAGTTTACATTAATGTTATCTTCCTGTCAAATTAATAGATTCCAAAGTGCTGTAAGCAGCCAGATCCAAGGAAGAGAGTCACTTTATAAGCACTCATGCACTAGATTTTGACAAGTTGCCCTTAATTTTTGAACTTCACTTTTTGCAACAGATTCTCAGAAGAATTTTGTGAAATCCTCTGAAAATTACAAGCAGCACATTGTAGTGGCTGTGCATTCGTCTCTTCTGTATTCTGAGGAGATCAAATAACTAAACCAATGCAAAGACTTAGCATAGTCTGGTTGTTCTGCTCCAGAAGAGACCTAGAGACTGTCCAGCATGGATGCAGGGCGAATGGTCAGGAAAAGAAGGTCTTAAGTTGCAATGAGGAGTGAGAAAAATGAGCAGTGTAAATGTAAATAGAGAATTCAGCCCTGAGTACGTTCTGTTTTCAATTGCCATGTTTCTAAACCAAACAGTAACAGCAACTGTGAAATGCAATTATAAATATCTGAAATAAAGTCATCTAGGATAAAAATCAGGTATGCTGTAAAGTAGAACCATGATTTTTCCACTCCATAATGGAGACACACCTACCAAATTCATAACTATGACAGAGGGAACATTCGTTCATATAAAAAATAATAGTTTTTTTCCTTACTGACTTACCAGACTTCCTAATTAATGCAAAACACAGTAATACAGAGGGAAGGTTTTTGGGTGTTGACTTTAAGCATACATCCAATTTTTTTTTTAATTTCAGAAAATCCATTACAAAGTGGGTCTAACTTGTCCTGCCTCAGGTATCAGCTGAAATGCATTGACTGTCTGGAGAAAAAAAGAAAGTGCTACTTATTTTTAAACGGCAAAAGAATGTTGTGGTTTCTGGTGAGCTCTGAACAAGCCATCAAGGATGAGCTGTTCCTTAATAGCATGACGGATTATGTCATGAGCAAATACCCTGTGCAGGACAGAGATCATTTGTGATACAAAGGAAACATGTGATTACCTCAGGGTACTGCACTGCCAACCTGGGCCACTTGTCCAACTGAAAGGCAGGACTGGTAAAGTAGTGGAATTTAAAGATCGACTTGCATAAGGCTGGATTCTGATTGCAAACCTGTTCTGCTGGACAATTTGCTCTGTAGAAACATTGTGAATATTTATTGGTGGTTGCAGTGTTCTGGAATCTGTAGGAGGACTCCTAAATTAGCTGCTTTTCAACCTCATTCCGTTTTTTGCAGGGTGGTTTGGGGCAATCGTGTTCCAGAAGAGTCAGGTGAAACTGGAGAGAACACAGGGAAGGTTTCGTGCCTGGTAAAAGTCTTTGAGATTTGCTCAAGACTTTCCTCCCTAATTAAATGGGTGTCTTCCTTGACTTTGATCTTATGAGTCATTCATCTACAAACTACTTACATTCTGCAAGACATCCCTGAATAAGTCTCTCAATTTATTTATATCTGTAAGATGATTTAACACTGAGTTAATGATTTAGGGACCTATCTGATTCCCAGGAAAGCCAGTCAGAGACTCTCACTGTCCCCATCTAACCAAATGGGTGTAATACCTACTTACATTAAAATACCGTTTACATTTCCACAAAAGAATTTATATTGCCTTCTAATACCTTGGATGCAGAGCTTTTTATAGATTACTACCCCATAAATCGTTAATCCTTACTTTTTAAGTTATCTTTCATTAGAAATGGAACAAAACCAAAGCTACAAGTACAGACCTAAACCCTTCACATTTTGAGAAGTTCCAGATTCAGGTACCTTAAACATAAACTTCATTCTGTGGCTTTGGATTTAGACTAAACAGAAAATAAGCCTATTTTCAGGTTCCAATTTGAACATATGGTAAATTCTTAGGAGATTATTTGGCCTGATGGGTTTGTGACACTGGAAGAAGGCTGAAATCAGAAAAGGTAATTTCCTTGCTCTCTACTGAAAAGCAGTAAAATTGATTTGTTGCTGATATTTTAGGGAGATTTGTTTCTAGAGACAGCAGGGAAAAGCTAATTCCGCCAGAAAGTCTTCCTGTTTTCCAGGACAAATCTGTCTGGTTTTCTGTTACATTGCCACTGCCTTCAGCAGATGGGGAATTAGTAGCCAAGGAGCACAGGAGCTGCTAAGAAATTCTGTCTTTGACTTTAGAAATCCAGTGCCTGGAAAATTCATTTTTGAATTGGGAGCTGCTGGTTTTTACAATCTCTGGTGGCACATTCCTGCCTCACGAGGGAATCTGGAAAGACGCTTTGGGAAATTCAGGAGCTGAGCAGCAGCTCTCTCTGGCTGCAGGTGTCACTGAGGCATCCAGCTCCTCAGGAGGGTGCTGAGCTGGGCTGATGAGAGCATGGCTCTGGATGAGCACACAGGGCAGCAGAGATAATAATTAGTGCAAAGGCGTGTGGGGGACCGTCCCGCTCTCACCAGGGACAGCAGGGAGCCACACCACCCACGAGGCATCACCGGGATGATAACTTAATTGAAAAGAGTTGCTCAAGAATGTACCACGCCTGGAACAGAGCTAGAAACTTCTGCTCCAGGTAATGTTTTAACAAGTTGTTTTCTTTTTTCTGTTGTCGCCTGAACCAGGAGATTTGGATGCCTGTTTATTGCGTAGATACACCTCGGGTTACGTACCAAGCCTGTTTTTTTTCTTTCCTTGGTTTTGTTGCTTAAACTGGTTGTATTCGTGTGCTCAGGCCTCTGCAACACTCCAGATTCCAAGTGAAACAAGAAATGGGAGGATGCAGAACAAAGCCACCATGAGTACACAGGTGAGAGGTGGAGTGTTCTACTTCATTCCAGAGAACAGCAATCATATCTGGTCAGTCAAGCTTTTGTTCCATCTCCAATTTTTATAGAAAATATTTGCAGGAAAAATAAGCATTTGAAGCTAGACTCCTAAATTGAAAATATATGGGATGATTTATAACGAGAATTGAAAGTCCAACACTTTCTTCTTGATTGTAATTTAAGGTTAAATGGAAAAAAGTAGCATTAATATCAATGATACACATCAAAGTAAAAAGGAAAAATGCCCTACCATGCCTGACAATTCCTTCTCCTTTGAAGGCACCCCTGCCTCTTTTTCTTTCCTCCAGAGAAGCAAATTGCAGCATATCTGGAAGAGTAACTAATTTAAGCTATTTTGGACAGAGAGGGGAGAAGCAATTCCTATGTCAAGTCTGTTCAAAGAAGCACTGAAGTTCCTAAGTATTGAATGGGCTGGAACTTAGATGTTCTGGGTGATGTGCACTGTGGCTCTCTGGTGATCTGGGTGCTTGCAGACAAAGAATTTCCTCTGCTGCAGCTGCTGCATTGCTGGTCTGGTCGAGTCTGGCTTTGCACAGACTGATGAGAGAGGGTTGATGTCTTTCGCACCACCTTCACTTTCTGGGTGACTTCAGGTGGGACTCCTGACAGCTCATGTCTTGTGAAGTCCACAGGGCAGAATAGTTTATGTCATTGTTTGTGGAAGCAAGTGACTAAAAGCTGTGGGAAGCTGGTTGTCCAAAAGAAATTGGGGATCTTAATCAGAATCTCTGAGTTGTGAAACAAGGTGGCAACCAGGCTCCAATATCTCTGTTCATGATCTGTGCCACTTCCAGACCTGATCTTACCCTGCCAGGTCAATAAAAGACACATTCTTGCCTTCCTGATGTCATCAGAACTGACACTGCCTCTCTAATAGCCCTGTGTGTGCATTTAGTGAAAGGAAGCATAAATTTGGGACTTCATAAAAACACCACTTAGAGCACAGAAGAGTTTGTAATGGTGACAGATATGCACAGGTGACCTCCTGTTAGAGAGTGAACATTTGTCTTTTCTTAACACTGCTCTAAGAGGAGGTGATCAGCTAACCTGGCCAGTGCAGGCTGTACCACAGGCACGCTGGTGCTCAGATTGACAGAGATCCAGGTGATCCGAGCCCCTGGAATGTTGCTATATTTTCTGTATGGGAAAGAGAAGAAAAAGTTTAAAGCAAATATCCTGCTCCTTATCTACATCTTGTCCAAAACTTGTTTCTTTATGAAAACACCAACAGTGGTTTCATTTCAGTGGCCTGGCAGCCAACTGCCCACCAAGCTGGCTCACAGGTAGAGGTTAACTTCATCCTAACCCCCCTAGTCCTAATCACTTTTGTGAAAGTTAAGCACTGCTGAAAGCCTCTGGTGTTGAGTAGGGAGCCTGCAGCCATCCAATAAACCCCACTAAGCACAGGGACTGCGAGGGTCTGTTTGCAGCCCCTTGTGTGTTAAAGCTGCAAAGTCTCTGGGCATGGTCCAGTTGGATGTAAACAGCATTCCTCTGCTGGGGTGGCAAACGATACCTTCCTCCCTGCTGGGCCTCAAATGTAGCCAAAACTTGTGTACTCTGTAATTTAGAGTTCCTTGTAATCTAAATAGGGATTTTTGCAATGCAAATAGGGCTGTACAGAATGTAATACATTTTATTTATCACTACTGTTAATTATGGCTATATCGCTTATCACTCATCACATAGCCTGGATTGCAAAACACAATGTTTCAAACACACTTTAACTCTCAGATCATGATCAGTAAAGAGAATATATTATATTTTTAATATGCACTTTCCCCCACAGTGTTTTACAATAGCCTTCATAAACTCCACTTCGCAGAAAAGGTTTCCAAGAAATGGAAAAAAAAAAAAATCTTGATTCATGTGCAAAGGTAGTTTCTGGTTGCATAAAGTAGGCAAAGAAAGTGCCTTTTATTTGATTTTCTGGAATGCCCAGTTGTCCTGGCTGTTATATATCTGTGAAGGAGCCTGCTATTAACCCCAAAATTCTGAGTATTAGAAGATCATCCCATAATGTTCTAACGCTAAGATAAATAATTGCAGTTCAGCATGGCTAGAACAGTCTGATGAACTCAGTGCTCTTTAAAGGTGCTGAAACTAGAAATGAAGTGCAGAGGTTCAGGAACAATAATATTCAATGAAGGAAAAGTCTCCTCTCTCCTTGGCCTGTAGGAGGTGATCTAGGTTTGCTTCTTCTATAATTTACGCCTGTCATAAACTAATAATCAAGCTCAATAAAAAATGAAATTAAAATACTGCCCAGTGAAGAGGGTTGAAGTGGTTAATGTTTGTTACATACCCTGATGCTGGACCTTGACTTTCTGACAACACCCACCATTCTTGAGGTGCCATTGCAGATAAATGATTCCCTCCAGCAGAGATAAAGCAAAAAATGCTTCACTGTTGTCCGTGGAATTCCATGACCCTTGTGCACAAGAGGTTAGAAATCTTTTATTAGCTGATTACTGTTCTAAGTAAAGGTATTTAGACTAGGTCTAAGAAGCCTGGTCCTGTGAGTTTTACTAAACTCTCAATTTCTTTCTACACCCCACTGCATTTCAGAGGGCAATGCAGCTGGGAACAGGGAACAGAGAGACCTGGAACCAATCCATCCAGGGAGGCTTTCAGGACCTGCCCAGGCAGAGCCAAGCTTGATCTACAGTTGGCAATGTCCCTGTGTGGGGAGGAAGGTGGAACTAGATGGCAGCTATAGACTTCATCCAGTCTCTGCATCTCCTTTCAGCTCCCCAACTCCAGTAAGTCTGTGATAAATGCTGGGGTGTTGTAGGTCTCACACAGCACTCATCACCCTCATATCCAGGATTATGGTTGGTCCTGCAAGGGCTGCAAAAAGTGGGAATGTGTCAGTAGATCCCAGTGCCTTAAACATCTGTCTAAGTTCCCATCCAGCCCATGCACCTGGGTTCCTGCCCACAATAAATGAGCAAGAGAATTAGGTTGTGATGTGCTGGATTTTGGCCTAAAGTGGAATTGAGGGCATGGCTGAAGAATATGGTAGATTGAGGAGATGCTGCATCTTCTACAGATCAGGCACCAGTGCCTAAAAGAACTGCTGATTTTAGCTGAATTTTGCCACAATAAATTTTTTTTCAGCAATAAACTTAGTGGTGAGACTGGCCACAATAAGTGAGCACAATGCTGGAGGGAGATACAGAAATCAATGCAAGTATTTGGCAAACTGGAATATCTGACAGTGTTGGAATTAACAAAGCTGGTTTAGCATTTCCCCTGCCAGTATCCACTCTTGTAAATAGGAATTTCATTTCTGTTGATATAATTACAGTCAGCAAAATATTTTTTAGACAGAGAAGTTCTGTCCACAGTATTATCTCTGATACCTGAAATTTAGAGTGGATGTGACATATTGTTCTGCTTTTACTTTCATTCAGTTTGAGCATTATGGTAACACTGAAATAACGGGAAAGTGGCAGCAAGTACTCTGCATTTGAATATATTATCTTAGGTCTCACCAGATACAGAAGTTGCATTTACATAGACAGATGGTGGTGTAAGAGCCACCACTGCTGACTGTTCCACAACGTTGATCAGTTTTTGAGTCTGTGTAAGAGGCAGTGCTTACTGTGTTAGGAGTGCTAGCAGCAACCTGTTTTGTTTCTTCTTATAGAATCCAAACCCCCAACAACTCCAAAAACAGTAGTCACTGTGGAGTAGCTGGTGTAAAGATGGAGACAGTAAAACTGTCATGTTTGAAAATGCCATTTGGGAGCTTCCACAATTTATTTTCTGAATGATTGGGGAGGCTGTCACAACGTAAAAGATTGGGAAGTAAGCTGTCCAGTGTTCAAAGGTACACGGCTTGTCACAAGAGCAGTTACACTGCAGCTAAATCCTTGGTGCTGTAAACAGCTGTCAGCTCTCAATTAAATAGGGATCACTCAATGGTTTTGCCCTGCATCTGAGATAAGGGAGCCTTGTTGTTTCCGTGCCAGAGCATCTACCTGTGCACAGAGCTGCTCGGCAGATTGCTGGCACCAGTTGTTTTCAATGCACAAAGTTCTGAGTATTACCAGGAAATAAAAAGCCTGACACTTCTACCTCTACCTGAAGTGCATTGCTGTACAAGGGTCAGGAAAATCCCTCCTGGCTGAAGGGCAGGGACCAGCCCAGCTCACATGGCCACTGGCCCAGGTGTGTCTGGCACTGATGGTGCCATGGCCTCTGCCTCAGGGTCACTGTCGGTCATGGGAGCAGCAGGTACCACTTCCATGCTCTTGGCTGAAAGGAGGCAGATTGCCTTGTCCTGCTCTGTGCTCTGCTCTCTCCCTGTGTAGTGTACCTAATGTAGTCGTGAATACAATGAAATATTTGCAGCCATGTATATGTACACAGGGCAGTCTGGATTAAAACATAAAATGAACAAGATTTACAGTATTTTCTCCAAGAACCCAATTAAAAAGATGTGCTTTCCATCATGAAGACACTATCAACCCAAAAATCTTACTTCATATTCCCAGGATAGATCATTAATAGTATTTCAATCAAAATTTGATTATAATAATCCGAACCTGTTTAGTATAAGCTGTGCAGAGCCTTTTATTTTTTTAAATGGATGAAAACAATAACAATGCCATCATCAAAAATTTTAAAAAAATATGTATTTAATACTGAGGTAATTTAAAATCACTTCAGCAGAGACTGTAGACTAGGGGCAAATGTTTTTTCTATAAAACTGCTCTTTCTGAATACCAGCATTTATGAAAGTCACATCCACTAAACCTGTGGCTCTGTCTCGTGAATATTTTATCTAATTCCAGTGTTTCTAGCATGTCAGAGGGTTGTGCTTTTTGGGAGGTTTCCAGTTGTCTGGTAGAAATCCAGTTGCTTATTCATGGATGAAATCTGATGAAGATGGAAGATACTGAAATGAGTGGAATTACCTTTTGGCTTTGATGAACTGGTCTAAAACTGGAGAGAGAAGCAAATTTCTATTATATATAATTTTTCCTCTCCAGTTTTATTTATTTCCTTCCCCTCCCCTCCATCCTTGCACTTTTCTCTGGGCACTTGGCAAATCCACAAGTGCCGTTAATGTTGCTCCTTGGCTGAACATTAAATGTGTATTTTTGAACACAACCTCCCTATCTGGCACCTCCCTGAAATGCCCCAATCCTGTTGGCTCAGGGATCATATTTGTTCTTGGAATATCTCAAGGGAAATCCCATCACTTTACTCCTATTCACATGACCTAATGATTGTTTGAAAGTGTCTGATTTTGCAGATTCTTTCTTTTAAAGTCTGAGTTTTGAATTTTATGTAGTATATTGGACTTTGGAGAACTTTAATCCAGTTTGCTTCTTTTAGCCCAGGCATGAAAATCTTTACTGGAAATTGTGTGATGTCCATGTAAATACTGAGATATAGTTGAGTACTGGACATTTGCCTTAAAGATAGAATACAAACAATGAAAATACACCAACCTTTAGCCCACAGTCATTATCTGTGGTACCTTAGTAATAGATGTAATGCCTTTTACAGAGTTCAAGGGTCTCATATTTGAAGATTGAGGGATTTTCTTCCCACAGATTTAAAAAGAAAATGTTGTAAGCAAAGACAATATTAGTTTTATTAGTTTAAAATGTGTTGTGAATAATCTGAACAAGTAAAAAGCCCTCATGCCTGCTAGTCAATATAGGATATTTTTATCTGCCATTGCAGTCCACACCACTTCTGTATTAACCATCTTAAGCAAAAATATGCCAGACCATTTGGGCCTTAGGATAATGATGTTGTGATTTATTGCACTCTGTGTTTCCATCCTGCAGCAATTACCAGAAGAGCTGATAATGGTTTGCAATTTGTTTTCCAGAGCTGGGAATAGCTGCCAGCAAGAGCTGCTCGTAGGGAAAGGCAGTGGCTGTTTACCTGCCCTGCTCAGCCAGCCCGGGGAGGATGGGGCAGTGAAACCCTTGGGGATGCACAGCAAAGTGCCAGCCTGTGGAACTGAGCACAGCTGTTTCTTATGAGGCACTGCAGTGGGACTCAACAGTATAAAAACTGACTTGTTACTAAGTTCCTTTAAAAAAAATATGAGACCTGACTGAAAGAATGGGTGATGTATCTTTCTTTTTTGCCCTTTAGTTCACTCACATCAATTTAAGACTTGATTCCAAGAGCCAAGCGACGCCACCCTGTTTTTAAAGAGCTCAGAGCTTCAGCTATTTGTGGAGGTTCCTTATATTGGAATTTACTGTAAGCACTTGTCATTGTTATATGGAATCTTTATAATCCATGGGGTTAGAGATGTTTCCTGTTTCAAACTGGTTTCTTGATGACCTTCAATGTGTTGAGGCTCCACATACATTTTTCAGGACTTGATCCTGCCCAGCTGTGACAATTGTTTGTCATCTGCCAAGAGATGAGACTCTGTGAATCTCAGTACAAAGGACAAATATTCATCTTCAAATATAAGATGATTTCATACTAATTGAAAGTTTTTGGGTTTTTATTACTATCAGCAAGGTTGGTTTAGTTCTCTTTGATAGGAAAGGGATCACAGGCTCCAGAAAAGTAGTTTGACTGAAGGTGTCATAGCCTAGGTCTTGGTAAATGTGCAGAGTAGGATTTCGGCACTTAATGAACTGAGAACATCAAGTGATACACAAATATTTTGCAGACTGAGAAAAAACTTTTTGGCTTCTCTAAGAAAAAGTTGGTCTATATGTTGTCATTGAAGAATGAAGCTGATTTTTTTTTTTTTAAAAAAAAAAAGCTACATTTGGCTTAGCCTGCTGGTTCTCCTTATGTGTTTAGGCTCTGCTGTGCTCAGTACCTGGTATTTTTCATGAGCAGTCATATAAGTAACAGTCTGCTACTGGAGCATAATAAATACTGATTCTATGATTCTAACTTCTTTAGGCTTGGTGTCCCAAGTTTTAGAATGGTTTTTTGTACTGTGCTTTATTTAAAGAAGAACAATAAAATGGTTTACCTTCTTCAAAATAACTATTTTCCTATAAAATGGCTGAAAAGAAAGAAGGAATCCTATTGACATTCCTATTGGTGAAAGTCAGAACATAAGGGTCTGGATCATATCCAGTAACAGAATTAAACCAGTCCTGTGTCAAGATGATGTAACCATCAGGGGATTGCAGATGCCAAGCACAGGTAAAAAAGGACTCTGCATTGCCACTTCTTTCTTGTCTCTGCTTTCTTTCACACATCCACTTTCGAATGCTCCTGTTTGTGAGCATTCTCCCCTGCATTCTCCAAAGTCAGTGGGACTCCCAATAAGTTTTCAGCAAGAACAGGAATAACGATGACTGCAGGCACTTTAATGCACTTTCACTTTGGCAAGGAGACATAAGTATTTTCCCACCATTCTTCTCTCCATTAGCAGCAGCAGCTCTTTTTT
>VZRF01012741.1:1713454-1818554 GCA_013396875.1 Vireo altiloquus | reverse complement strand
TTTTTTTTGTCCCCCAGGTCATTTTGCTCCAACACTTCTGCAGGGGTATACTGAAGTCACTCTTCAGTGAGTAACCAAAATAATCAGGTATTAATTACAGCTAAAGAACAAGGTCCAAAGCGTGATTCATTATACTTCTTCAGTTCATCTAGAGTAAATAGGACCTTATCTGTGGGGCTACCTAGGTTTTTTTACTTCAGTGATATGTGGAAACTCAAGATCTTGGAGGAAACTTTGAACCCACTATACCAGTTTGAACAAGTTTGTGGCCTTTGGCTTTCTAATCTTTGCTTTGGTTCACTCTTAGATTTGAATGATTGCCAAGTACTGTAAAAGCCTGGAAATTGGATCTTAGTCTTGAAACTCTTATTTAGATTCTTTTCCCAAGGAGGATGTTGCTCAATAAACATTGCCCATCCATCTGGCCATGGGAGAGTGTTTTCCACTTTTGTTTCAACTCTTATTCTCAATGAGAATGGAAGAAACTCAGTACTTTGCAAGAGTTGATACTGAAGCTACAAAGCAATATGAAGATGTCATTGTTTGAATGACTGTATAGTTATTTTCATTAATAATATGCCTTTGCACCATATTAAACCTTTCCAGTAAAAGGTATCAAAAGCTTTTGCAATTTATAATTCACAAAGCAAATACTTTTATTTTTGTGTCTTCACAGAATAAGTTGTGCTGGAAGTGGGAAGAGATTATTTAAGTGCCCCAACTGGCCTAACAGAAAATATTAATCACTTGTATATTATTTTACTCACTATTACATTTCTATAACTCTTTCGAGAAAGTAGGGATTTGAATAATGGTTTCATTTTAGTTCTGAATAGATATATATTAGTACTTCTATGGTTTCTATGGAAGTACATTGGAATTAAGAGTACTTTATAAAAAAATATCTTTTAATGTTGGAAAGTTAGCTTATAATTCACATAATGGTTTTGAAAACTCTGCCTTGCATGGCAACCTTTCAGTCTTTTGCCCAAATAATTCTTGTTGGTTTAAGAACTCCAGCCAGTTCTCAGTTGATATGAAACCCAGACAAAGAGACCAAATTAATAATACAAGTGGTTATTCCTGTGTATGTATGCATATATAAATAATACTTAAGATTTATGCCTGGTAGTGTTTTTCAGCTTCAGCTGTAGTATATGAAGAAAGTGACTATAACCATACCTTGGTTATTTCACTATATTTCCTTTTTGTGCATTTACTTGACAAAAAATGGTGCTTCCATTCATCCCTTGTAGAAGGTGGTATTCAGGGCTTCTCAAGGACTTTGTAGGCCTTGAACTTTCTCCTACTCTAAGGACAGCAACATCAGTTTTTCTTTCTGGGAGATCTTATGACCTGAAGTGAGCTGTCACTGATTGCAGTACACTTAGTTTGGGCCCAAGGCAGACTCTGATCATCTGTATGAGGAGGTCACACAGAAAAGCCCAGCATAACTCATAACTTGGGTGAACAGCCCAAAAGCAGAGAATTCAGCAGGAAAGCCCAAATATTTCTTAAAGGAGGTGTCTTCATCAAATGCAGATCAGATAAGTCCACTGCAGTTAGGATTTGTCACTTGAGGTCTTGAATCTGTGCTGATTTACCCCGGTTTTGGTCTGACCCTTTGCTCATGACACGCTTGCAAAGAGCAAACTCTATTTGCAAGTCTAATAATGTGGCTGAAACTGGTAATTACTATACATACTTCTGGAAGATCTATAATATAATTAGCAGCTGCTTTGAGTTGCAAAATTACAATAAGAGAAGATTTATGTGCTTCCCTTTAACTTAAGCATGGTTTACTTCGATAAATACAATTCTGAGATAAGAATAAATGCATATTGCATTGGGCAATCTTCCCTGTGACACTGTATGTATTACCTCTTTGCTTCAATTATCCAAAATGATGCTGCTTTCCCTTTTTCTCTGCTTTGATTACCTTTTCAAGTATTCTGTACCACCCTTGCCAAAGGGGTGCAATTATCCCTACAGATTAAACCTCTTGACTTTGGGTGGAGTTGTGTAAATGCGTTGCCAGTGTGGCAGCTCAGTGAATCAAACTCTGCCCTTTCATAACTTCTTTCATTAGGAGTCCCATCTGGGAGTCTGAAGAAGCCTTGGTGCTTTGGGTAGGAAAATGACTGAAGCCAGTGAGCAAGAAAGCTGTTCCTGCCCTGGGCTGCCTGGTCGCTCACCATCACTGTGCTGCCAAAGCTTTCTGCTTTGCCTCCTTCGATCCTGGATGTTCCAGTGCAGAGACAGTGTTCCCCAGATGTAATTGCAGCCTTTAGACAATCATTTACCACTTCCCTAGAACTGCATTAAGCAGAAGCTGACCTGAGGTAGTGAATGAACTGTGGCCAGGGCATTCTTAGGCTTTGAAACTCGAGGCAGGAGCCTTGCTGGCAACAGGTCCAGAGGATTCTCAGTTCTCAAAGCCAGCTCCAGCCCAGGGAGTCCTCCTTGACACAATCTTTACAAAAAAAAGTGTGAGAATGCCCTCACCAGAATTTCATCTCTTTCAGGCATTGTTTCTCCAGCGGGACCAATGACTTAAATTCTTCTGCTGAGGGTTAGGATTGCAGAGGTCATTACAGGGGTCTAAACTCTACTGAGGGTCTTCCTTGCTTTCTACTCATGTCTGATTTGGTGAGGACAAACTTATTCCATTGCCTTTCACAATGGAAAGGGCTCTCTGTGCTCAGAAGGGGTTACGATTTAAACCTTCTACTGCCCCCTCAAAGGTGAATATCAAAACAGCTGTGTGACTGAAACTCTGACTGAAGCCAATAAAAACCTGTTCACTTGAAACATCCTTGTTACTGCATGAGGAGCACTTCTGCAGCCTGGCTGCCTTCAGCTCCATTGTACTGCTGTGGTACTGCTCACTGACTAGAAACAATACTAGATGCACTTGTGATAAACTCTTTGTTGAGCTTCTCCTCTGTGCATGGCTGTGCTCTCCCCAAATGGGGAAGCACAGACTACGTGCTGTGCAGCACTGCTCACCTCGCTGAGGTAACAGCTGAAACTCCAAAGAAAAGATCATGACAATAATGATGATGATGGTGATGGTGATGGTGATAATGATAAAAATAAAATGATGTACTTGGAAAATCGCTTGTGTTACCTTTGCCTGAGCAATTTAAAGAAAAACTCCTGGTTCACAAATCTTGAATTGGGAAAGAAACTCCCAGATGGCAAAATTAGAGGCGTAGTTATAATTTATTTAACAATGGAGTGGCTCTTTGGAGGTAAAAGAGGAAATGCTTCAGCTTTAAAACATTAAAGTTGCCTGAAGCACGGAGTGAGTAAATTGATGATAATGTGGAACTCTGGGTTTGACTCTTCATGAATGTGTGCCTATTGCCAGAATTTCAGTCCCAATTCAGAAAGATTTTAACTATTTTTTCTGAATGGGATTAGACCTAATAAAAGCTTTTCTGCTAATTTCGATAGGATTTTTTTAAAAAAACCCAAATGATAATAAGCTTTAACCAGTGTATTTTCTGGTTCACTCTTGTAGTAGTAACACTGCCCTCCCTAAAAACAGCAGGATGATCTGGGACTTCATCCAACTCATGCTGAAGTCTTTCCACTCAAATAGAATCCTTGGTGAAAAAAATTAAAGGTGATTCCTCAGTAAATACAATGCATTGTCTGTGATGGCTCTTGCAGTTACTCTTGCATTTATTCCAAGGAGGCTTAGAAGAACTACACAGTATTACAGGCCTTTGTCTGAATGCTATCATTTTTATTTTGCAGATTCTTTTTTTAATATAAGAAAAGGAGGAGGAAATCTGTGAAACTGCAGACTGTGTCAACATAGTTCAATTTCTCAACTTGTCATCTTGTCTCAGTTCTAACTAGAAGAGCCTGAAGAAGGCCCTATGGCCAACTTGTCAGCTCTAATCTCCCCTTTTACTCTTAGCAGATATTTTATTAACACTTTTTAAGATTTTTTTTATTTATTTTGCGGTCTAAATGCTGAGGCAGCAGCCAGTTTGGTTTTCTTCATCTTTCTCTCTTCTTGCTCTCTGCTGTGTAGAGAGAGGTTGGCTCTTCTGCCATCAGAGTCCACAAATCACAGCAAAAGGGATTGTTGCAGTTTTCATAAATGTGGTGTTACTTGAAAATTATAGACTGCAACTGCTTATTGCAGTTCTGTGCAATGGCTGTAAATTGGGCCCTGTATCTTTCTGGTGACAGTCATTCCCGCAACAGGCCTTTTAGGAAATTGGAAGGGAAATTAAACAAGAGCAAGGGGTAGCTTTCCTTTTATCTTTGACATGCCTTCCTGAAATCCTTATCTATCATATTCAGGCAGAGATGCTGCTGAAATGGTGGTGGATTTAGATGTTGTCTGTCTCTGAAGCTACAGACTGCTGATCCTGCACGCTCTTTGAAGCAGGTCTGTTGACGGGGTCTAGATACACATGAAATTTCATGAATGATGTACCATGATGACATGGTACCAGTGGAATATATTATTTCTCCATTTTCACTGTCCATTCATTTAAAAATCAGCTTTCTCAAAGCCATTTGAAAGGCCTGAGCTGAACGAACATTGTGGCCATAGGTAGGGAATGGCTTGCAGAGAAAATTGAGTGGTCAGCAAAGGAAGGCTACATGGTGACTTTATTTCTCTTGCCCAGGAGATGAGTGAACTGAATGTTGTGTTGTCCCCTTTTTTGGCTGTCTGGGCTATCTGGATGCAGGCATGCAGGAGTAAGCAAGCCTACCTGTTTGGTTGCTCATTTCTTGCAGGATGTGTGTGGATTTGTGGACAACTGTGATTCTCTGCTCCTCCACTGCCCTAATTGCCTGAGCCAGCACAAAGGGTGGTAGGTAGTGCGTAGAAAACTAATATAATCTACTAATATATATATGTGTGTGTGTATATGTATACATGTTATATATAATATATAATCTAATAACTATATAACACCATATAAAGAAGGAAACTGCGTATGCAGGGTGGTTTCTGGGACTCAAAGCCTTCTTGAAGTGATGCACATTACTCACTGCCCTGTGTGCTGGGATTTGCCCAGTCCTAATCCAGCCCCGAAGTCCTGGCCTTCCTTCAAGTTTGGTTTGATGGGAAGGGCTCCTCACCTAACCTTACCTTTCTCTTCACCACAAAGCTTGCCTGAAATGAACTCTGTGTTGACACTCGTGCAGGCAAAAAGTCTCTGTCTGGAAAGAAAAGGCCTTTTTATATCTGTTCTACAGAAGAAAAACACATGTTAATTCTGGCTATGGCAGATCCTCTAGGCCCACACCTCTGACACACCCAATATGAAGAGAGTTTGAACAAGCACTTACCCTTAAGGGTGGGAGGGATGCTCAGTTTTATCACCTCACCACACCCCAGTCCTGGTTCCTCCAGGCCCTGTTAGAAGAGCCAGGTTTGTTCCCTGTGTGCGGTAAGTGCTGAGGTTTGTGTCCCTCAGCAGTCACCTGCTCCAGGATACTCTGTGCTGCAAGATAAGAGCCAGGTACAAAAGCACCTTTTTTGCACAGGTTGGGGAGAATCAGTCAGCACTAGGAAATTATGAATTTGACACCCTCACACATCTCAAACCAAAGCAGAAACCCAACCTCAAGACACCTGTGCCTCTCCAGCATCGCTGGTGCCAGTGGAGCAGGGCCTCACCTGAACCCAGCAGGACAAACCCCAGACACACCCGGTGGGAGCTGGCACCAGTCCGTGGTTGTTCTCACCCCTCTGCCAGGGCAAAGCCTGGATTGTTCTCTGTGCCATGTTTAAAGGAGCAGGGGCAAATTACAAGGCAGTTAAACCCAGTGAGCTCCTTATCTTTGCTAATAGTATTGCTTTCGATTATTCTGAATGATAGATGGCAAGGAACCAGATTTGCTTTTGATCTGTAATACCACATGTTTACTTTTCACTAAGCCCAAACAAGGAAAACCTATAACTCTCTTTCACTTTTGTCAGCCCCTTTTTGTTTTCATGTACGAGCACAGTGCTTCAATGTTCAGGCTGTAGATGATGCCAAGGAAAATTGAAGTCCAAACCAAGAAGCTGCTTTAACTGGAATTTAGAAAAACAAATACAGAGAGCTTTCTGTTGCTCATTTTATTCATTTTCAATAAATCTAAATTTTGGGTCAGCTCAACCTGACAGTGTTTATCTAAATAAAAATGCAACGGTTATGGGAATGAGAGCTTGTCCTTAAATCAGATGAGGAGGAGACTTTGATTAGTGTTTGGCTAGGAAGAAGGCAAGTGTCTAAAGCAAGAGGATTTGAGGACCTTGCCATGTTCCACTGAAGTGGGTATAAATTTTATCAGTACCTTTGAAGCAAGTAGAATCAGACTCTAAATTCGTGATTCTGCATTACTTAATAACTCTTACTCAAATGTTGTTCTTCTGGCTAACTTCAGTTTTTAGCTGGAGAGCTAACTGGAGGGGCTATTTGGAGTTGCCTTAAACATATATGCTACTAAATGATTTACTGGATATTTAGATACCTATAATCCTGGAATTAGACCTACTGTGATATAAATCCCTGAAGCTCACAAGCAGTTAAATAATGACTAAACGGAAAAAGAAAAACCCATCTAATCCTTTCCATGCTAAGGTATATAATAGCATAAAATTGGAAAAATCCATCTTCCACACCAAGTAGAGTGACTTCAAATGAAGGCAAGAACATTATCCAAAAATATTGGAAGTTGGAGAAGTACTATGATCAAATAGAACAACAAACAATTCCTGAAAGAAAAGCAAACAACATAAATATTTACGTGTGTGTTTTACAGGGTCTGCACTGACAGTGAGTTCCTTCTGTACATGCTTTTATCAAAATTCCCAGCCAACTGAATTCCATACCTTTATTGCAAAGTTTTCCTGTTTTCTTTGCCAGGAGGGCATATCCAAAGCTCTCATAAGGAGACTGAAACCATGGGCTGGATTTGCTAAGGTCTGTGAAACTTCTTCTGCCTTATTGGGAGTAAATATGGACTGGATTGCTGAGATGGAATTTTAGCAGCCTGCCTTCAAAGCCTACTGTAGACAGGAGAAAGCTGCCTTAGGACTTCAGTGGCCCAGGAACCAGGCCCTGTAAGTATCCTTGTTCTGTGTTCTCCCCTTCCTATGAGTTGATAATACAGTTGTCCTTTGAGACAGCCAAAGTCAGGAGCACCCTCCACAGTTCTGGTTGCATTTTTTCCAGAAAAACTGGCTTTGAAGGACCTCAGCTTGATTCAGTGCTGATCCAAAATACTGCACAATGGTGAAGAAATGACGAAAGAAAGTTTAAGCTTATAGAATGGTGCTTTGTACAGCTATTGCTGAAAGGGGCAAATGGTGTTCATTTGATGGAGTGTGTGAGGCTGTGTGCATGGCAGCATCTCTTGAATCAAGATGTTGCACTGCAGAGATCCCGTGGGAAAGGAATTTACACACTTCCATCCTCATTCCCAAAGTGTTCCTGGAAGAGCCAGCTGTTGAACTGACTGTGGTGCTTCCAGCACCTTCCCTGCTCATTCTGAAATTGATTTCACAAATATTTCACGTGTGCCAGGTGGGCTGATGAGGACAAGGCGAACTCTAAGAAGAATTGATTCTACCCTTGCTCTGCTACAGAACCTCATCACTTGCAGAAGTTTGGCTTCATCCTGTGGTGCTGCTGCTAAGTTAGGAGCAATTCCCTCAATAAGGTGACTTACATGTGACTAATGGCAAATACTGCAGGCCCTGCACGACTTCTGTATAAATGTAATTTTGAACAAATAGTCATATTCATGTGCAACCACTGGATGTATTACTTTGATCATTTAACAAAACGAGCAGAGGCAGGTAATTAATTTTGGTTATTAGGTGTTTGCCCAGTATTCACAAGTAGGAGCGGAGAATGGTTACTCTGCCTCTGGGGCTACTTATTTGCATAATTTCCTTTGTTTGGTAACAATGTGCAATCCAGACGTCGGGGAAGAGTCATTAATCCCTTTATGGTGGAATCTGTGTGTTTACTAATACCCATGTTCAGTTTGTGTGAATGTATTTGTGGCCAGTCTCTGCCCACTGGCCTGGGTTCTGTTCCCATGCAGGAGGACCAGTGAGCACCTGCCCATTTCAGGAGGAAGCAAGAGGCCTTGGCCAAATGCAGTGTGTTGGAGTCATGTGTTTCCCAAACTGCTCCAAATCTCAAGGCACTTTTATGTACTTTGCCCCTAGTATATGATTTATGTCAGTGAGTGGTGGAGCCAGTGCTTCCCTTGGTGAATTTTATTCTGCAGTGAGAGTTATTGAAATGGAGAAGTGACAGAGGTTGCGGACCAGAGCTTCTCATGTGCAGCAGCACTGCCTGTCCTTCTCTCCCAGCTCCTCAGCATCAGTCATTAGGGACTGGCTGTTTGATGAGCCTCAGGATACATAACAAAGCCACCAGCCCTTCTGAAACTTACTGCTAAGTCAAAAGAGCTTCCTTAGAGGTTTATTTTTTTTCTTGGAGATGTACACTTTAAGAGCTCATCCAAAAAATATCAACGAGAGCAGAAACAGATAAATGTTAAGCTTCCTTTGTATTCCACAAGAGGTCCCAGCTGGTCTTTCTCTTCCAGCAGTAACCCTGGGGCAGAAGGCAATGCTTTTTATTTCCTCTCACACTCTGCAAAACAAAACCTTAATAAGGCTTGACACAGTTGTTCTTTTCCATGTGTAGTCTGGGTGGGAGGCACCCTAAAAATCTCTGTGGATGCAGAGTTGCCTAAGACATTCTAAACACCTTGGCTGAAATTCTATTCAAAGTTTTATCACAGGGCTTTGCATGTGGATGAATTTCAACCATAGTTTCTATATCACCTGATTTTTAAGGCCAGCAGAAACCATTATAATCATCTTGGCTGACTTCAAGAAGCCAGAGGATTTTGCTTAGTGATTGCTTTGTGGAGCTTGTGGTAGAGCTTGAACACATAGTTTAGAGAAGCATTCAGTCTTGATTTAAGAACTCAAGTGACAGGGAGCTTGTCCTGGATAGTTTACTACCTGCCCTGGCTTTCTCTTGTGGTCAGCTCTCTGAGTCACAGAATTTAGGCTGTACAAGAAAAGGAAGCAAAATATAGTGGTGTCTCCCTCCACAACCTAACCCTCAGACAAGAATAAAACTCGAGTATATTGAGATCTACTTTTTACAAATCAGCACACAAGTAGTTGCAGAATTTCACAGAAATAGACATTAAAACAAGACTCCCGGAGAGCTGAAGCTTTCTCTTTAGAATATTTGTAGTGAGCTTTCCCGAATGTTATAAACACCATTTTTATGGCAGTTGAAGTGTTTATTTATGTACACGGAGGCTTGATTCTGGGAGATAGAGATGTTGGAAAAAGGAAAAATGTGCTGTTCAGCAAGCCAGCAGAGAACTAAGAGTAGACAATTTGCTTTCAAAGAAAAAAAAGAGTATTGCACGTGCTGAAAAACTGTCTGGATCTGCGTTGGTTGTGCTGCAGTCAACCTTGCCTGATTGGACCTGTAGCCTTGTGTTCCAGTCCAGCCCCTGTGAGCTTGTCCTGGAAGTTTGCTGAGTTCACTGCACTCATTTCTTTGTTGATAAATGGGGTCCCAATATTCAGATTTTGTGCCTCACCCTGGCCTTGTTTGCGCGATATGGGAGCACATGGCACAAGCTGTACACTGGTGGCCTCAACCCTTGCTGGCCTCTTGGCAAGTGTTTTGGCAAGGAGAGGCTGCACACAACACCACCTTTTGCCTTCCTTGTTAAGCTGGACCATTGCAGGAGCATTTCCTTGGCATCAGGGAGTGCTGAAGGTTCCTTGGGAAACGTGCTGGCTCTGAGCCGTGAGAACACTACTGTGAGAGACAAGGACAAGCAGAGGGCAGGGTACCAAAAAGTTATGTAACATTAGTCAAGTCCAGGTTAAGGTCCTGTGATAATGAAATAAGGGTTGTTCATAGGAGCAATCATTTTCTTAGGTTTTTTTTTTGTTGTTGTTGTTTTTGTTTTGTGTGTGGGTTGTTTATGTTTTTTAGTTTTTTTCTTTCTTACTCTGTAAATGTTTTATCAAAGTCCAGAAAGGAAGTCTCTGATAACAAGCATGGAGAAGAAAACATTATCAGCTGAAGGCCTATTTATTTAAGACTTTGCTTGTGGATGAGAAGAATAATTGCATCAATAGTTGATTAGGCATTAATATCTGTAACAGCCATTAAACCACTGGGAACTTCTAAATGGGGTAACTGGTATAAAACTGGCCAAGTGCTGTTTGACTTCAACAAACCTTAAGAAACCACCAGGAGGTGGTCAGAAGCACAAGGGTGTTCTGCAGGTGTTGCTGCTACCTCTCCTCTGCTTTTTTAGGCCAGATTTTACTAGATGAAAAATAGAACGCCTTTGACTACCCAAATTTAAACTGAATTCAAGTGTTTCATTGTCAGTAAGTTAAAGAAAAAGATTTCATCTTTTGCAGGTTTATCCATCACCTGAACATCCAATTGTTCAATATTTAACTGATATTTGGACTATAATATTTGTATCTTCAATGAGGAGCATTTTACATGTTATGTAGGGTACTTGTTTTTAAATGTTTTCATTTACTAATACAGTTGTTCTCTATACTTACACGAGACAATATCTGAATCACCACGTGATGCCAGGTAATTTTTAATTATATGTAAATGTCATTATAGTACATGCATTCATAAGTACACAATGAGGTCTCTAAGAGAGTTGAACATTAACTTCAGAGAAGTGGTAAGAAGGAGAACAGTGGTCCTTGTGTGGAAACTAGAAATTCAGAGGGAAAAACCCTTCTTCTCTGCATTTAATGTCAGGATTGATGTATGTCCTAGATTATGTAGGAAGGAGATTTGATTGCCTCTCCCAACGCTCGCTGCTGGCAGTAGATACCCTCAGGTTGCACAGCAGAAATGCCATTATTGGCAGTGGTGTTGCTGGGGATGTGTTGTGGTGCTCACACTGCGGCTCCCCTGCAGGTGCTATTCTCTCTGACCCCTTCACATCACAGTCAGTGAGAACCTTTGCAAGGTTCCAAGTATTTCCATCTGCTGAAGGAAGGATGCACTTGACACAGGTGTCTGCTGGCCTTTTCAACTCTAAATGGCCTGTCTCCAGCTGGCTCAGTGATGGGACTATGCACGGAGGAAAGGGGAAACATCCCTGCATGCACACTTCCTTTCAGGACAAACCTCTGTGCTGTGAAGAACCTCAGTTATTTCAGCACGCTTTGGATTGGTTATCTAGAGAAGAAGTTTGTTGCAGGTATTTGCTGCCCATTTAATCTTAAACAGTCTGGAAGAGCTAGTTAGTTTATGTGCCCTAAACTCTTAAATCAGTAGTCCCAAAGCAATGTCCTCTCTCTTTTCTTGATTTTAAACTGAAGAGAACCCAGCATGCTCTAGCTTTGCTTCTCAAGTCTTGCCCTTTCATTCCTTTTTTTTCTAACAGGGACAAACCTTAAGCACAGGTGGCTGCTGTGCATTTTTATTTCTGATGATAGCAATTGACCTGCCAACTGGGTATTCTCTTGGTAATAGTAAACAGGTTCCTAATGGCTAAACTTTCTTCCATTTAAATTCTGTAGTCCAAAAATAATCTAGTATTTTATTAACCAGGGAACATATTATTAAACACATATATCATTTTTACCAGACTATACCTCTGTAAACCTAAGTAGTTTTAAGCCAATGTTTTAGGGTTTTATTGTTTTGGGTCTTTTTGTTTAGAAACTTTGGGATAGGCCTCCAAACAATGGAAATTAAAAAGTGAATTGAGTGATTTGTATGTAAGTAGAAGGCCTGGGAGCTAGAAGCTATACACAATTTTGACAGTGTGTTTGAAACTACATGAGCAAGAGTATCTGTCTGACAAGTAGCAGACTCCTTGCTGGTTATGATAGACTCAGAATCAATAGGTGATTTCAAGGAGTATACTTCTCTGGATTATCTTGTTTTATGTGAGTTATGACACCTAGAATTTTTTTTTTTTCTTTCCCATTTACATAACTTGCTTAAATTGGTAAAATCCATTATACTTTCTCAGCTATTAAAAGAAAGGCATGACCTTCCTGGCATCAGCTGTATGACCCCTTGAGTTAAATGAGTATGAAAATATCAGAGCTTTCTTATTTTAATGCAGCCTGGGCAGGACCCCTTCTGGTATGGCCAAACCATATGGAATTTATATCTCAGTCGGTACATGGGAAAATGAGATTATTTACTCGATTATATGGTAATGCTCTCATTGAATTCTCTCTGAATCTTTGTGAATGAGTGTGAATGCTCGGGGAGTTGACAGGCTGCTATCACAGGCTCAGCCCAAGTGCAATCCAGCAGGCTCTGGTCAAGCTCTTGCACACGCTGCTCTGCCAAAGGACTTCAGCCTTCACCTACACCATCCTTGTTTTTCCATTACTAAGACTTTCCCAAACATACAGAGCCAAAGGGACATATTAACACATGCCTGCATGCCAGAAGGCACAGCACGTCTCTGTGACCAGGAAACACGCTCGTTATTTAACAATGGACGGAGCTCTCTGCGTTTGTTTTTCACCTGAGTTAATCTTGGCCACCTTAGTATCATTTAGGTCACCTAATATGTTATGTAAGTGAACTGTAGCTGGCCGGCATTTCCAAATTTCCCTTTCCCATAATAATGGGAAAAGACAGCTTTAGTTTTCCTCTTCTTGCCTCATTTGGATGTCATATGGGTACGGTCCTGTCCTATTGTGCTCTTCTAGAAAACTCTGTGAGTTCAGCATTGATGATCCAACTCATGTGGGCATCTCTTTGCATGACTGAAAATTCACATGTTACTACAATCAGTAGCTTTTACCACTGGTATGGCTGCTGTTTCTCTTCAGTGAAATTGTGATTTCCTTCTTTTTTTCCAAATATATTCCTACTCTACCTTGAAGGATGTGTGTTTTTCTACCTCTCTACCTATTCAAGCTAAAAAAAACATCAAAATGGGATTTTCTGGATTGGTCAGTTCTTGAAACAGTCTATGGCCATAAATGAGTAGTCTCAATGGAGAAGGCAGAAGGCTCAAGAGGAGATAGTGCTAAATGGCATGAAGATTTAGTAGCCTAATATAGAAATGCAACCTGAACCGAATTGTGGTTGTGTAGGTTTTTTATTTATTTGGTAATTATTAGTGAGAGAAGACTGTTTATTCTAAAATATTTCCTTATTTTTCTGAATATTTATAGTGTATTTGGAAATTTTCTTTGTTCTTCAAGAGATGTTTTTGAAGATCATAATTTTTTTGTCATTTGTGATATACATCCCCCTCTTAATACATTTAAAAGTTAAAAGGTGCATTTCTGATTTTTTAGTATAAACACACACTTTTAAACCCACGTGAGCTTTTCTCATTAGTAATGAAAATGGAACCCAATGAGAAGAAGTAGAGGAGAGAGAAAACATGGGCATAATTGGTTCAGGGATGGGAGACCAGTGCCAGGGAAGGGACTACTCCAGAAACCTTTCCCTAGCCAGGTGTCCCTGTGGCAGGGCCATCCATCACGTACCATGGTTTTTTCACTGCTTCTCTTGCAGGGGTCGTGCTGGGGGGAAACTCTCACAGCTGACTTGAGGAGAGCAAATGCAGTGTTGGGTTGCATGGCTTCCACCTTCGCACTCAGTGTGGAATTTGGGAGCTCTGTGGGGCACCCAGGGCTGCTCGTTAGCCTGGCCTTACATCTCAGCAGCAAACCTCTGCTCTTCGTGCCTCTGCTCTGCCCCAAACACCACAGGCACTAGTAATTTTGGATAAGTCTGTACTGAAGTTTGATTTAATAAATCCCTCTAATAAGTGCAACAAAGGAACAGAAAAGATCCCTTTGGTGGCTGAGCCAGCTTAAATGAGCAGAATGCTTTCTAATTAACAATCCAGTGGTTCACTTCACATGCTTGGCTTTTTATAAAGAGCAAAGTGAAAAATATTTTAAAGCATTCAAAGACATCTTGTTTTAAAGGAATACAAAAATGCTGCTCTGTCCACTTACCACCACCACTGATCCTGGGCCATGCAAGCCTTAGGTCACTCTCACAAAATGGTTGCCAATATTTTCTCAGCAAACTCACAATCGATTGCATAAATACAGTACAGTACCCATGAGGTAGTGTTGACCTGTCACATAGTAAAGATGTGGCAAGCCCCATAATTCATTACCAGTTGGAAATAGAACATCATTGGAGAGATAAGGATAACAATGACTTTCCATCCAATGATAAATTACTAGCAGCTGCATTATTTTCCCTCACTTATATATGGCTCTCTTTATTGAATTTAGCTTGAGATAAATAAATGATCTGCCAGGAGCCTGGTTAATATTACTTCTCTGGGACCCATTTCAGGCCCAACTAGGCTTTTGCTGATAATATCTTTAAGCTTTTCAGTAGGGAGAGACATAACATTTGTTTCTGACAAGAACCCTATGTCGCCTTATCTGTTTCATTTGAGAGGCCGTCGACCTCAGCTTCTTTAGTTAAAATGAGAGCTTTACTGTAGAGGCTAAGTTCTTGAACTTGACTCTCTTCTTACAATGAGATTATATGTCCTGGTTATAAATTTGAAGCCACACATGATATACAGTTATTCTTAGTATTTCCTGTTGATCATAGGGTGGTATTGATTGGCCTCCGCTTTTGAATCTTTCTCTGATTTGTTTGAAAAAGAATTCCACCTTTTTTTTGTGTTATTTTTCACCCCACAATAATATGAGCTTGTTGATGTACATTCATATTTAACTTCAGGGATTAGTTCCATTTGCAAATGATGGTGGGTTTTTTTCCACAACCTCTCCCTCCTTCTTCCACCGTAGGAAAGACATCTTAACTAACATATCCATTTGGTTAAAAATGAAAAAAAGCCAGTTTAAGAACAAAATATTAACTCTTTCTGTGAATTGAGATGCCAGAGAAGGCACTTGAAGTCCCACAATTCTTTTTGTTACCATTAATAATTCCCATACTGCTTCAGTGATCCTGGCTTCGCAGGTTCCATTGGAAAATTTGAAGCAGGGAGGGGATGGAGTGGAGGTGTGAGGCAGCAGGTGTGGTCAGCCTGTGCTGCACTCCTCCAGTTACTGTTTGGATACCTTCATTGTGGTATTTTTGTTATTTCTGGGAAGCCCTATCATCAGGTTTTAGATTAAAATCGAACAGCTGCCATTTTTCATACAGGGTGAATTAGAGGAAATTAAACCCAACCACTTCTGATAAATCCTCTCATAAATAAACTGACTGGTGGTGTTAAATATAAGTCCATCTACATTTTGATTCACATTGTAGAGAACAAAAAACAAGTTCTGTCTTTTTTAATGCTCCATCATCATTATTGTTATTTATACTACAGGAATGCCTGAAGGTTCCAGCTGAATTTGGAGACCCTATCTGCTAAGTACATAATCAGACTTGCCTGGAAGGATTTCCAATAGGAATAAGATAGAAAAAAAAAGGAAATAAGTGTTATACCTTCCTGTGACTTTACAGTCAGGAAACTGAGGCTCAAGGAAGGAAAGTAGTCTGCTTAAGGCAGCAAGAAAAGTCTTTGGCAAGGTTGGCCACTTCCAAAAGATCATCTGAGCTTCTGCCAAGTGCCTTGATGTAAGATCCTTTTCTACAGTCGTTTTGGGGGGTCACCTGTCTGCTTTATGCTTTCCCACTAGGCAAAAATTAGAAGATAAAATGGGAAAATGACGATAAATCTCTTTTATCTGATGTTAGAAGAATTCGCGGTTAGAAAAAGAGGCACACCCTAAATAGCATCTTGCATAGATTCATGTAAAAGAAGATATAATCTGTGTGCATTTTAATTTTAATTTGAACAATGTCTTGTCTTGAAATGAAATAAGGAAAATTTGCTTTTTTATATACTAGGAGTAGTTTTGGCATGTACTGGCCATTTACCATGTCACATCAGAAGATAAAAAAATCTTGCACAAAGCTCCTAAAAGGCAGAAAGATTAATATTTATTAAATCAGAAAAATAGGACAGTCACATGACATGCAATTGGTGTAAGCCAGAACCTCATTCTTGAGAGATTGACAGGATCTTCTCACCAATAATTATTAGCTAAACTCTTCAGAAATTAATTTCACTTACAATCACAAACACAGGCAGCAAGGAAAAAAAGAAAAAGGGTGTTGGACATGAAATAAATTATTTGCTGCCAAAGAATGAGAATGCTTTTCCATTTCTGCTGTGCTGCCATTCTAACATTTCCCTGAGTTCCCAGAAAGTATCAGGATGAGATTCGCACACTTGCGCAAAGCCAAATTAAAGAGGCTTCATGCAGATCTTTCCACAGAAGACTGAGTTGACTGTGTGCCCTTGTGTATACCTGGTGTGTGAGCAGAGGGAGGGGACTGCAGCAGTTGTAGCAGTCCCCAGAGTGAGCTGGGACAACAGTTCCAAGGGGTTCTGACCAGAGATTCCAGCAGCTTTGTCACCAGATTATTTATCTCACCTCATATGCTGCGTGGTTGTCCCTCTGGGTCTGGAGGTGCAGGGATTGCTTCTTGGAGGGGTGAAATCATCAGACAACCCTCACTTCTATCTAAGCCATGCCATTGCAGCAGGGAAGGGTGATACATATCACTGGAAAAGTTTACTCTAGTGAATCGTTCTTGCTAAGATCCTGTGCAGTGGTGGGTGAATGCAGCCTCCTTTTTGTGAGCCTCAGAGGTGGAATGCTGAAGTCACTTGAGCAACATTAAGGGAGGCTCAGTTGGGAATAAAACCATTTTGGATTTGATTAATAGGAAACCCTATTGTGTTTCCCTTCTTTCCTTGCTAAGAAGGGACTGCTTTTTCCTGGTACGTGGGTAGTGCCTGGATTACCTACCTTGTGGTATTCATCAGCACAGTTGCTCTGTACTTTGTTCACTCTGCCATGGAGGACTCTTGATCCATATTGCTGTTTCCACACAATTGGTTTTTCTACACAAACCATGTTTATTACTCAAATTATTTTCTTGATCTACTCTGAGGCTACCGGAGAATTTTGTGTCAGTGAGCTGCTGAGAGGTTTTACAGCTTTTCTGTCAGTACATCTTTGACAAGGATCTTCTGCAAACTCTGGCAGAGGAAGTGTAGCTTCTGTTTCTACCCCTAAATCTGGTTTGGTTCAGTTGAACCACAGATTCCTTCTCTTTTGGTGTTTAGTCAGCCTCCACTCCGACCACCTCTGTGCAGTGACACTGCAGCAACTCCCCTGCTAGTCACTAGATGCTGCCTTTACAGGCAATTAGACCCTACAACTGGAGTTACTACCTTTACAGCCAACTTAGAGCAGCAGATCACACCAGTGCTCTGTGGCTCCTGCCAGTGTCAAGTGAGCAGATTTAACCTTAGTGGTGGTTCAAGAGTGGTGTGGTGTCAGTCGCAGTGTTGCTCACAGGGACTTGGGCCAAGGCCAACAACTCAATTCACGTTATTGGCTGAGTAAGAAAAATGCCACTGGTGCTGACCTTGTCATAAATCCACAGCCCCTGTCCTCACACCACCAGCTGTCCAGACCAGCCTTTCGAAGACTGATTGTATCTGTGTTCTGGTTAATAGAATTGTTTGGGTTTTTTGTTATTTCAACTCTGTGGTCTCGGAGGAGCAAATGCCTCAATAATTTTGCCTTCTCATCACCACTCTGTGCTGTGTGCCAGCAAGGCTGGAGAACAAGGCTGTCTTTAAATGAACAAGCCTTGCCTTTTCCTCCTCGCAGTCATACAGGTTAAACACGACTTCTCGCTTCTGTCATTCATCCTATTAAGAAAACCCCAGACTGCCAAGTACAACCTCATTTGCCAGTTTCCAGGGGATGGCAAGGGTTTATACCTGAATCATAAACCCTGAAGGAAGGGCCTTATCTGATGTGGTACACCAGGCTTAATGGGCTGGTCTGTGCAGCTGCAGCAGCTTGGGTAAGAACTCCAACAGCACCTCTCAAAAATAGCCAGCTTGATGTTACATGCACTGTGCCCTAGGACATGGCTGTTTATATTTACAGACCTCGCACCTCGCTGCTGCAAGTGGTTCTTTGGTGGCAGGATCTAATTGAGCAACATCCTAAACTGGTTTGATTCAGTTTGAAATTCCAGATCTGCAACAAGACCGAATGAGGTTGGACCAGTTATCACCCTCTCTCAGCCTCACTTGTAGGATAGAGATGCATTAATGTGTTGATGATGTAAGACTGAAGGAAGACTTTGCTTGTAGCCATTATTGCTGAACCAGTTGTTCTGATGATTTACCCAGAAAGCCCTAAGTGTCCTTATAAATGTATCATTTCTTTTTTTTTTTTTTTTAAATTCTTGAGCAGATGGAAGACTTAGATGGAAAAGAATAAAAACATAATTTGCCAAAGCCCTCAATTAATCATAATCAAGTTTGTGCATGTTATACTCTACAAGGGTAACAACAGTGAAACACAAGGAGAAAAGGATGCTTTCCTCAGGCAGTTCTGGAGACATAAAAGCAATAAAGAAACATACTTCAGAATAATGTGGAGATATATGACTGCACTAAATAAAAATGCTTCTTTATCATACTGTAAAAATAAAGATGTTTATTTAGATTTATCATTCTTGTTACAAACACAGATTGATCCCTTGGACTATACCATTGGCTCTAAAAGTATCCAAGGGATGGTTACAGGCCACTTTTTTCTGTAATTACTTAAACATTGTTTTATTTGTTAAAGAGCTAACTGGATCATTCCTTCTTTTCATTCCAAGCTTAATATATGGGGCACTTGAATTTTACACTATATTCAAGCCATCTTTTAATTTGGTATACTGATAGGAATGGTTTGCCTATTATTTTCCATGAGTCGCCTTCAAACCTGTAAAAAGACATTTTAAAAACTAGTTTTACAAATAGCAACACATGGTAATTGAAAGCAACCCCACTCCCCAAATCCGCTCTTGATTGACTTGAGAACATTCAAAACCAGTGAGATTCATTTCTGCAGCCTCATTCAACCATCGCAATGAGCAAATGAAACAATCGTTTTATTTGTAAGAGGAGATTATCCCTTGAAGGCAGATAGAAGGATACTGCCTACAGAACCCCGTTTGCAGGCACAAAGAGCGCTTAGTCAATTTTTGGCAGTGATACTGAAGCTATTAGTTTTGGATATGAGTTCACTGATGTTCAGTGCTGTAGATTTCCAGTTAGTTCATGAAGGGCCTTTAAAATTACACACAGAGCTTCATTAATTGCCTCAGAAAAGAAGCAACAAATATCAGGCCCTCAAAGCGTGTGTGCACAGAATGGCCATTGATTTCAGTGAATATTCCCCACTGGCGGGCTGGTCCTGTGTCCTGGGAAGGCAATCACAGTTCGTACAGGAGCTGCATCAGCATTGCCTCAAAGTACAAGGGCTTTTGCAGGATCAGGCCCTGGTAGCTGCTTTTTTTATTTTTTCCCTCTTTTCCTTTCTCTCTCTTTCTCTTTCTCTTTTTAATTGTCTATATATATGGTTTATATACATGTCCGCACACATAATTATATGTAAATTCCTGATTCACTGTGTTAAAAGTGTAACAGTGAATCTGTTAACCCAAGAGACCAATACAAGATGGCAAAGTCAGGGTCTTTCAAAAGAAAAAAATAGAAATCCAGTTCTGTGGTCTTGAAGCCCTTGTTTTTTTTTTTCTTTTTCATCTGATAGAATATTGCCTGAACATTTGTTCTGCAACCAGCTATCCATAAAGCAGAATTTCCTATGCCTTCCTTGCAAACGGCACAACCTCATGTGATCCCTGATCACAACAAATTGATTTATTTAAATAAAAATAATGATCTTCTTTCCTTTCTCCAGCCCCAGCAGCAAAATCCCATGTAACCCTGATCAGCAAATTGATACAGTTATCTTCTTTTGCCCTCCTTTCTCGAACCCAAACAATACCACCCTGATCCCCAAGTAATAAGAAAATGATTTATGCAAACAAAAATAATTATCTTTCTTTGCTCTCCACCCTCTGATTGTATAATCTCAGCAGCTCCTTGTTTAACAAATTGATTTATTTAAATTAAACAAATAGTGATCTCCTTTTGACCTCTGTGGAGTGCCTCTGTGATGGACTCCTACCACTGCAGCCACCTTACCCATATGCTTAGAAGGATGTATTTTAAAACATAAAAGCACTTCAAACTAACCTTGATACTTCGTGATTCCTTTAATCAAAGCTTGTTGAATATCTAATCCTGTGAAATGAAATTAGGACATGTGACATCTCAAAATTAGGAAAACGAAGTTAAATGTCACTGGATCATCACTGGCAAAATTTTCGTAGAAAAGAGGCAGAGTCCTGCTAGTCAGTGGTTCCATTGACATAATCTTGTTCCATGTTTGATATCCCTGGAGGTGTATAAATACTCATAGATGTACATGTTATCTGTGTCTTTTTTACTGTGCTGGTTTTATTGAAATTTGTATTTTCTGTGCTGTCCAAGCAATGCCTCTGTTTTGTGCAGCTGCTACTTAAACCATCATTTGGGCATTATACAGAATTACATAATTATATGTGCCATAAGCAAAAGTGCAAATAGTCCCACTTAGCACCTAATCAGATGATATCTGTTGTGAAATGCTGGTGAAGGAGCCAATAGATATGACTTACTTTGCTATTAGCTCTGCTTCTTTGGAGGCAAGTATGGACTGCAGCTGGAATTTGGCAGAGATGGAAGAGGGATTAAGTGATAGTGGGGGGCTGAGTGTATTGTATACAGAAACATTCTTTCCTTGACCAGTTTCTGTGGTGTGCAATGCTCAGAGCAGGACAGTGGTGTTAACCAATCTCCCAGGTTTTGAAATACTTTGTTTTTTTGCAGTTCATTCACACCCTGTGTCTGCTTTGGTTTCAGACCCACGGTGCACTCCGACAGAAGACAGTGACATGACAGGAATGGTGACACAAGGCTCTTACTGTTACATTCAATAATTGATTCTCCTGGATGGATTGTGACTCCCTAAAGGTTGCAAAGAGAGGTAAGAATGATTGGACAGCTTCAAAAACATTAGTTCCTTCCAAAGTCAGAAAGTTTTCACTCCCTTGCATCATTCTCCTTCACGGTCTAGCACTCTTTGGGACTCTATAGAAATACATGGGAAAATCATTAAGAGAGGTTGTTTTTATTAACCAGGCATTTTCTTATTTTATTTTTGGGTAATTTTGAGTAGATTTTTGTAATGCTCAACACTGAATTGGGAATCACCATATGAAAAACCTGACCATGTCAGTTTTTACCACTGTCACAAAGTCTACATGGGAAATCCAAATGAAAGGGAAAACATTGTAAAAACTGCTCAAGTTGCAAAATAGAAATATAGATACCTCTGAAGTTTTTCAAATCCTACCTTTTTTATTTTGTCCACTTGAAATATATTTTTTATTCTTCCAAAACCGAAATATTTGATGTTTTTTCCTGTGAACATCTTTGGAGATATAATCTCAAAATATACCTGGATATTTGTTTCAGAATATTCTATTCCAAATTTCAGTCCTTCCCATGCATTTTCATTGCCTTTACTCCTGACTCACACTAATAAAATGAGGCGAGACTCATGCTGTAACATTATGCAAAAACAGTCCCATAAAAAAATAATAATCTTGTTCTTAAATTATACATGGATGATTATTAGAGCTGCAGCCTTTTAAAAAATTCAGCCACTCTCTATTGACTTGCCAGAGAGGCGAGTATCTCTACAGATGGCTTGGAATTAGTAGAACATGAAATAATGTCAATGGTACTGGTAAGAGGATTAACCAGCAGTTCTGATGTTATTGAACGGTTTGCAGAGACCATATTAAACAGCCACATCAGTCCACAGGTCAGCCCTGCAGTTCTTCTGCTAAGCAAACACAGATGTAGAACCCCCTTCCATGGCCATCATTTCATGCCTTTGACATATGTTAGCCTCTTGGGACTCAGTGGCATATTTACAGCCTGCACATTAAAGATTCCTTTTTTTTTAGGTCATTAGTGGACACTGATGTCTAAGTCGGCATCAAAAGGAGAAGCAGGAGCCCAGGACACCAGGGGTGGACCCCAGCAGCACAAACCTATCAGTGAGGAATTCAGCTGCTAGAAAGTTCCCTGATGAAATGCTGAGGGCTTTTTCAGTTGCTGATAAAAGTTCTCCTTAAGAATCCAGTCAGTTTAAAATCTCTTTTTCTTTCAGATTGATCTTCTCTGTATTTTACCAAAGATGCCTACGAAGTCCCAGTGGTTGAGTTTCACAAGGGAAGAGGGTTCAGCTCATGTCAGCACTGCCAGGCCTCTGTGCGTGTTCAAAGTTGTGCAAATCTGCTTGGATTACAAACTGGCCAGAAGAAATTAAGGGAACAGTCCGCCTTACAATATCCCTCTTCCTTTTCTATTCCAACAGAAACTTGGGCAGTTCTTTAACATTTTCCTCAGTTTTTTGTTTCTCTGAAATTAGGAGTCAGAAATGAAGAAATTAAATAGCACAACTGTGTGATGAACAGGTATCTTTTAGATACACAAAATACATACTTATGTATGTCTAGTGAGAACAGGGTGGGACAGGTTCTTCTTGTTTATCTGAATAATTTTACCTGTCTCAATCCTGAAAATTTGTCAGGTTTCAGATAAAGATATAGGTGTAGACAAGCTACATTCAAAGTAGAGTTCCTGAACGTAAAGGTTGCTGAGAAAGAATTTGTAAAGAAAAAGAAAGATCAATCAAGTGATAAAATACAGAGCTTTTGGTCAATAATTATTTAATATGGTGCAAATTTTTAGTGAAATTTCCAGCATACAGCTAGAAATATGCATACATACACGTGTGGTCTCTTCTTCCGGCAAGAGGAAAGAAACACAACCAGAGAGTGTAACAATGAATTACATTCAACCTAGAAGTGCTTTAGCATGTCTTTAAGAGCTGCTGCCTGCTTCAGTGATGGATTATAAGTTAGCATGGAATCCCACAGGCAGGGCAAGGTGTTTATGTAGTGTTCTGATTGCTCAGACATTCCCAACAAATGTACAGTCAGAGCAGAAATCAGAGTATCAACATCTCCCACTTTATTTCATTTATTTATGTTTAGCAAGTGCTGGAATATTACAAACCACCGAGCACAGCTGTAGCTGGAATATAGTTTCCAAAGCTTATTTACAGTAGCTCTCACTCACAATTGTGTATTACTCCATAAGTAGTTCCATTGATTTCAAGAGATCCATTAGAGAGGTTCCATTCCTTGTGCAGCTGAGTGTATCTTGATTCGGTCCCATGGCTGAAATGTAGAATGAGCTCCTTTACTGCAGTGTTCTTAAATCCATGAACAGTTTGAAAAAAGCCCTACTCCAAGCCCTCCCCCAAAAGCTCATAATAATAGTGCAAAATACTGATGAGGCTGGAGGGATGCAGGTTTTGCAATATTTTATTTCCTTGCAGAAGCAGTGATACATGTTCTTCAGTTATGAATGTGCATTCCATGTGCTGTTTTCAGCTGTGTACTTACACCAGTCCAAAATCCCAAAGAGAAAAAGAAAAGCTGAGATTCACATCAGTAGCAAAGAGCATCAGGTGATGTTGATTTAAAGAAAACATTAATCAATCCAGATTTCCTTGGAACGGGGCCCAGGTTCACTCAACAGGTTGGTGAACCTTAGCAAATGTTTCTGTGAATCTGTTCTGTGTTTTGACTTTGTAACGTGATCTGAAATCATCTGAGTTTCATGTGGTTTTGTTGTGCATGTTTGGAACACTCGTGGGGCGAATCCAGGGAAAGACAGAGGTGCTAAATTTTGCATGACGTGGTAAGGTAAGAAGTGTTTCACTCTTCCTGACACTCCCTGATACCAAAGTGAACAACAGTTGATGCTGTCAGCACAGTTTTAAAAGAGGAGACAATCACTGTCTGTCAGGCTCCTTGTGTCTCCAGGAGTCTTTATTTCGGAGCCAACAGACAGTCTTCAAATCATGCCCTCAAAAACCGTATCATGACTTTTGGACTGTTATTTTCTTTTTCTATGTTTCTGGTAAATGTCAAAAGTTTTACTGCATAGGCAGGTACTGGAGTTGTGAACAGTATGTTACGTTTCTTGATGTATATTGGTTTGAAGAAGTTTTATAGTGCTTCTAAAAATTAGGTTTTTATGTTGCGTCTGTGGATTAACAACTTGTTTTTTAACTTCATTCAGTTTGTATCTGAATTCATAAATAGGTGTCCTCAGCCTCCATAGCTGGATATAAAGTATTTAAGATCCATCTACACCAATCAGGTAAAAAATATGATGAGGTGACACTTTCTATTAATTTTATTTTTAGTCCAAACTAGAGCCCAGAGCAATAAAGATGTGAGACACTCTGCACAAAAAACAAAATCTAATTCATCAGAGGATGCCAAATTTTTAATTCTGTTTCAGGGTGAGCAACAGAATTTTGCTGGAACTGAGATTTTGGAGACAAAGGCAGGTGGGAGGAGCTGTTTATTTTTTTACACTGATTCACTGCCTCATAATTGAGACATGTTTGTGGATCAGTGAGATGACAGGGAGCTTAGAGAAAAGGAGGCCAGTAAGTGTAGCTTAGTGGCCTGGTATATAAACAAGGTCAGAACAGATAATTTAACTGTCTCTTCTAGCCTTAAACCTGAGGAAACTCAAAGGAAAAATCAAAGTCTGCAGAGGTAATAAGTAAGAAAAAAATGTAACAAGCTGGAGTGTCCTTTAATGCCCCTGAGATTCAGCATTCCTTAAACACATCGAGCAGACTGGGGTACAGCCAGAGATGGAATGGTCCTGCCAGTCCATTCAGAAGTACAGTAGGAAGGAAGAACAGCTTGCCAGTAATATTCAGGTTTAAACTGATCTCTTTATTCTCCTCTGGAAGAGTTTAGTTTGCACACGCTTGTATCACTGCATTTTTCCACTAAGGTTGTCTCACTTATTTAACTTGACACAGGGAGCCCCCTCTGAGGACTTTGAGATTCCAAACAGCATTGGAAGTGACAGCCCAGATAAGGCAGGTAATCATATCAGACCTTGGGGGACCACACTGACTACTTTTTAATTGATAATTCTAAGTTTCTGTAATAAATTTATTTCTTAATTATATACATCATGTCATACATGGTAGCTAATGATTACCACTAGTCTAAGTCTGCAGCCTTCAAGACATCCTTCTCCCTACCATATAATCATAATTTTCCTTCCAAATTAGGATTTCCTCAGAAAGAAAATGAACAAAACCTGCACATTAAATCCAATTCCCTTCCAAATAAAATAAAAGTAGGTAAATTTAAGATACTAAGTTAAGTAAGTGATTTTAATTAGTGGATCATTTCAGGAAGATCATAAAACATTTAAATAACATTGAAGTTATGTATATTTAAGCAGTTTTATGGAGAATTAAAGTCTTAAATGGTAAATTTCAAATGTAAATACAAAAGTCGATGGAGGAATGTTAATTGCTTTTCCTAAGTTTCTCACATGACCTAGATGTTATGGGAGGTATCCAGAATTACATTCATAGTAATAATGTGCCCAATTCAAAGCTTATTAAAGTCCTTGGAATTTTTCCATGGATTTTAGCAGTCATTGTATGAAAACAAAAAATGCTTTTCAATGTCTAACTTCCAGTACTGTAGAAGTCACTTATATGTCAAAATTATATATGTGATGTCAATATTCTAACATAATAGTAAATTTTTAGTTCAAAATTCCTTTTACTAGCCAAGAAATTTAAACTGACAACTTATCCAGTTACCTCTCAAATAAATAAAATTACATTTACAGCAACAGAAATTTTACACCAGCAGATTAGTTTGCATAAAAGAAAACTTAGCCACCAAGAGAAGCTGCTAAAATTAGACAACAAAATGTGCCAACAAATTGAATTATCAAGAATGTGAATTCTCACATGCCTGTCTGTAGGTCGGCAATGCTCTCACATTATTTTTGACTTAAATAGATCAAATTAAAACTTAATTTTACAGTCTGATAATAACAAAATGCATAAGGCTTGAAAATAATGAAATTAAAATCAGAGGTAGTAAGGCTGAAAAGCTGTGACGTATACATTTTCTAAATTCCTTGTTGTAAACCACTTGGAAATGAATATCCCATTGGAAAAAAGAGCACAGAAAGTAGTCCTCAGCAGTTTTCCTTGATTCCCTGAAAATATTTGGTCTTCTGTGAGAGCCTGGAAGAACCATGACCAATCTCTTCCCATGTCAGTGTCAGAATGTGGATGGAAGTGCTAACTTTCCATATAAATTTTTTACTCCATGTAGACATGGGAGTCACATTGCAGGGACACTAGCAGTCAAAAAAAAAAGTGGGAATGCTGTCACTGGGGTCTCCTTGTGACTAAATTGTTAGCATGTGTGAGGAAAAGATACCTCAAGGGACTGGTAATTCTTATTGCCCAAAAAAATCTAGAAGAAGCATTTTTTCTTCCTCTAGAAAAGATTCACCAGCAGTGCTGGAATGATTTAATTCAGAACTAAGTAGCAGTGCGAAGCTTGGTTTCATTTGGTCCCTGGTGAGCCAAATTCCACTGTTTTTTCCGGGGAAAGCTGTCCTGGTGCAGATGGCAGGCGAGGCAGTGCCCACCTCTCCTGGGTCCCAGCGCCTGCTGGAGGTGATGCCAACCTCAAAGGCTGTCCAGAGCCTTCATGGGCGTTTCTGGCAGAGGGATGTGCATGCATGGCAGGAGTTCAGCCTCATGGAGAAGCCACCCTGCCTGCCTACGTGAGAGCAGGGCTGGAGGCAGCATAAACCTGGTCTTTTATTCTCTTCAAAGCATTTAACATCCCCATTACGCACAGTCCGAGGCACGCGATCCGGGACGTTGCTGTGCCTCTGTTTCTTCAGCTGTTGGATGGGGATATTATTATGCTCTTGTCTCAGATGCTGAGAGGGTTAATTAATTATGTTTATGAAACCCTTTGAGATTCTCAGATGAAAGGTGGCTTTGGAATTGTTAGGTGTTATTATAAGAAAAAAAGAATGATTTTATTGCTTTATGTTAATGGTTAACATCTGCACCACAAAACCTGCTTGATCACATAAAGATTCTGCTAAGCATTTAATCCTAATTTGCAGGCTGATGCATATTCATTTTATTTAGAAGATTAATTTAGTCATCAAAGGTTAATCTGCCTCGGGTTTGTAATTAGACAGAGCAGTGACTTGGCGTCTCTGGGCTCACCCAGGTTGCACTGGGTTTTCTGAGTGGGCAGGGCTGTAACTGTCACCAGTTTTCACTTCCAGATAGTGCTCAGAGGGGGCTTAATTTCTGGGGAAATGGTGAGTGGTAAAAGCCTTGGCCAGTTTGAAGATTAAAAATAAAAAGGAGAGGCACAAGCCAATGAACAGTCAATAGTCTATCTCAGAATGCTGCTTTAATTCATCTCTGGCAGGTTTGCTCAATGCAATGTCAGGGGAATAAGCAAGGGATTTTTTTTCATATGTATATGTAAAAACGATTTAGCAGATTTTGCAATCTTTGCTGTGTGAATCCTGCCCCTCTTTCAAAATTACTGATTAGCAGTATGCAGAAAATTTCTGAAATTAAAAACACTGAAGCTTTCTGCTGAAAATCTCAGATTTTAACTTTTAGCTACTGTTAGGAGACACTGTTAAAAGGTTATATAATATGTGACCTGTAGCTGCTTGTTCCCCTGAAAATTAAGCCTTTTGTGCTCAAGGTTGGCTCCTTTAATCAGAAGTCACTAAAGAAAATGCGGTCCTTGTGGAGAACGAAAATCACGTTTCCTTTGCAGGTACACCAGAAGGCATCTTTAATTACTGTTTATAAAGCTGCCTGTTACTAAGTGTGAAGGATTATTAGTGCCAGGGTATTGTCTTTTGAAGTGAGGAAGAGCAGTGGCTGCCTCTTTGTCATGTGCTCGTTGTTTCCCTGTTGGGAAGCAGTGGGGAGGGTGATATCAGAGGGTGTGTGCTGTGCCTCAGCCAGGTGGCCTCCAAAAATCTGGGGGATGGGACGCCAGGGTGGCTTGGGACGTGCTCATCCTCACTGCCAGCAGGGATGGGGTTGTCAGAGGGCAGCTCAGTGCCTTGGGGATGGAGCTCGCCCAGGGCAGGGCGTGGGGAGCTCAGTATGGGAGACAGGGGTGGGAAATGGCAGAGGAAAGCCTCGCAAATGGAAAACTTGTCACAAAAATAGTGGTTTGCCCAATGTGAAATCAATACGTGCTGCCATATGAGTACAGTAAATGAAAATCATGATATTAGAATTCAGGAATTTGGCCAAAGTTTTACATTTCATTGCAGCTTGGCTTTGGTTGAGTTTAGAATCCAGATGGGGGGGTTGCTCTTTTTCCCCAGCACAGCTCTCACATCTCTATTATGATTTGCCAGTTTTCCCCTCCTCTTTCTGGTGCAGAACCTCAGAAGCATCCAAGAAAGGATTTTGGAGACCATAAACAGTTCTTAATTGAGAACAGCCCAAAATCAAGTTTAGTGCTAGCTTGACTATCAGAATATAAATGAAACTCTTTTATTAAGGCATTGAATTTTAATTATTATGAAGAACAAGTGGCCTAACGTGAAAAAGCTTTTAACATAGCAGTTATTTTCTTGATAGCTGATCAGTTAATTTTGGATGGATGATTACAGCTATTGCTTCTTGTCTTCCTCACTTTCATTTTTACTTGATCTAATGACTGCTTACTGATTTTCATTTGGACTTGTGGTGAACT
Organism: Vireo altiloquus; assembly: GCA_013396875.1. NCBI lineage: Eukaryota > Metazoa > Chordata > Aves > Passeriformes > Vireonidae > Vireo > Vireo altiloquus. The sequence goes on along the minus strand of VZRF01012741.1, from coordinate 1,789,851 downwards.
TCTAATTCAATTGCTAATAAATTCAGATTGGTTTAGGCCTGTTATTGCAATCAGGTTTCCTATTTCCCGTTTAAAAGGCCAGTGGAGTTTTTCTGGTGTTTTGAAGGGACTTGGGAGTGTTTTGAAACTGATGATTTGCAAAGCTGTTTTCAGGCTGACCCATTGGTAACCAACAGTGAATACTTCTCACTTTGTTCTTTACAAGAAAGGTAACTGGCCATGCAATGAGAGTATGTGATGGCAATTCACAAAACTGGGGAAAAAGCCCCAAACAGCCAGAGCAGGGATCACTCTAAGGAGGTACTGAAAAGTAATGTTACTCTTGCATTGTTCAAGCCCTTCCTTTGTAGCCAAGAGACTGAGAGTGAAATTACACCGGTTTGCCACAGATTTTAAACTGTTTATGCTGTTTTAGTTCTCTCCTCAACCTGAACCTTTAGTGTCTTCACTTGCATCTTAATCCTGAGCTGATTTGTCTGAATGGTAGACAGGTACCACTGAAACGTGGATTGTGAGCTTCATCTGTCATGCCTGCTGCTGTATCATTGACTTCAGTGTGCTTCCAGAGGAATGAGTCTGGCCCACAAGAGGATGTGAACTGTCAAGAAGACAAACCTCTTTCTCATCCATTTGAAATGTTTGTGGGAAAGAATGCCCTAAATATTTAGCAGGTTGTGTAATTTGAGAGGCAATGCAGATTTTTTGTTTAAATTTTTTTTTCTCCCTACCTTTCCATTTACTTTATTAAATAGAGGAAAACCTTGCCTTAGGCCCAGCGTGCTTATGACAGGGAAAAAATATCTGCCAAAATCTCCATTATTGCTCAGGCCTGTATATATTGTTATTGCTCTCGTATTTGTAATAGCAAAAAGTGACTGTCGCTTATGAAAAATCCTGTTTGCAGAAAAATACCCTCTTCCCTCCACCTTTTCCCAACCCAGCACACTGTGTAAAGAATCCAGGAGCATTTTTGTTGGTTCTGTTAGTGCAGCAGGGCTTGAAGCAGTGTGGATGTAAGGGCTGAGCACGGTTGCTATTGCAGTGGTGTACGTGAGTGATGCAGCTCCTGGAAACAGGAGGGAGCAGAGATGTTTTAACCAATATAGCTTCATGTCCCTTGCATGTTTGGGAGTCAGTGCAGCTGCACAGAGAGCATCCCTCAAATCTGCTGCAGCCCACCCTGGCTTCTGGTGGACAGAAGAACTAATGTGGAACTTCAGTGCTGCAAACTTCATCTGTCCCCTCTGAGGTCACCTATTTCAGCACTTCCAAAAGGCAGCCAAACTGATGGCTTGCTTCAACCACCATCAAAGATCTTGCCCCTTCCTATTTCAGCTGCAAGGAGCTGCAGTGAGTCAGGCTTGGGTGGAGGGGGAGATCCTCCACCCAGATTGCCAGCTCAAGCTTGCCAGGGCTTTATCTTGTGTTCTTAGGCAATGTGTTAAAATTCTGCTTCTGGAAAAGCTCAGGGTTACACTCTTAGAGCAAAAGCACAGTCCATCACCATTATGTACCAGTGCCTGGCTGCTGCCTCCTCAGTCCTGTGTGGAGCAGGACTCTGAGGGACACCCATGTCTGTGCTTCAATGCAGCTGGTTTACATTTCATACATGAAAAGGGATGGCACGTGGCTCGTGAACTGTGCTGAGCATATTCTCCCTCAGAGTGGATCTAAGTGTATATGTACAAATTCATATTTATGAACAGTATTTATAATACTGTCCACAAAATCAACATTTCGGAGCTTTTAGAGCATCTTTAGCATTTCTCCCCTGTACAAGCTGACTCTGAAGCAGATTCTCCTTGACTGGGATATCTAGGCAGCAGGTCCCTGGTAGTGTATCTTTCTATCCAAGAGGTGTGTCAGCTCCAAGATTGGTTGCTGGTACCTTCAAAGGATGAGAAGTTGGCACCTCCTTTGGCTTCTGTGCAACTGGGTGCTCCTCTTTCCCAGCAGAAGGATCTCTGCTTTCTGCCTTTGCCCTCGCCTAAGGCTGAGATGTCTTTATCACATTTACCCCATGGGCACAGGAAGTGATATTATATAAGAAATAATTTTGCAACCCTATTTCTACTAATCATTGCCACTCCTACTGTAATAACAGGCAGATGCAACATACACGATTCATGTTTCTATTATTTTTTGCTACAGTTTGCATGTGTTTTCCATTTAATTACAGTATATGAATTTCATATCTCTCATTTTTTCCCTTCTTGCATTTAAAATTGAATTTGATATCTGTGATATATAGATAGGCCTGTGGTAAATCGTTTGATACACTTTGCACTCTTAAGTCTGTCTCTGCAAATCTCTTAAGTGCTCTGAATATTTTCCAGTTTTCTTGGTGATGCAATAGTATCTGGGATAGTATTGTAGTAGTTTCTGCACAGGGCAGAAGAGTAGCTTGAGCATTTAAAGAAATTTTGCTTGACAACAGCACCAGCACCAAAACCAATCACAACCAGTTTTAGTTGTTAGAGAACTCTTTGCACGTTTATATCCCAAAACAAATTCAGAGGGAGAAAACTGAGGTGTGCAGTTCAGTGGTGACCAAGGTACCATCAACACAGTAGTGACAGCACTGAAGTAGAAATCAGTTTTGGTACTGACCTACTCAATGGGAAACATGTCTTAAAGTAATTCAGGCTTGAAGAACCTGTGGTGTGCTACTCGTTGGATCTTTTCTTTACCAACTTGCATTGCCATGCTCAAATTGAGCATTTTGTAAAACTTGAGAAAGGAGATTTCAGTCCAGTTTTTACAGAGAGGCCAGCTGAACTAGAGAGAAACAAAGAAACATTGCTAAATCCTTGTTCCTACTCTATTTTAGTGTGAGTTAGTGGAAATCTCACTAACAGGAGGCTCTGCCTCCTCTGTAGCTTTCCAGGTGTTTCAAAAAGAGTTGAATTATCCTGCTACTCACCAAGAGGAGAAAACCAGCATAAGGGCATTGGTTAATGAGCATGCTTTGGATTCACACTGGATCCTGGAAGCAGAGTAGTCCCCTGTGGATGTAGAAGTATCATGGTAACTCCCCTCAGGTAATAGTCAAGTCTTATTTTTTCTGAAGTGCAATGTCTGATTGCAGTGTGTTCGAGAGATCAATCAATCAACTGCACATGACACATGTTTTTAAAACAATGGGTGGATGCTTCCTTAGTTCACACATGGCCCACAGAGGTTTTGAAGGCTTGATGCACTCTATTGAGTAAACAACTATAAATAAAACAGACTATTAAAAAATCTTTAAATGTGCATTATGCCATCAAGCTATGCTGTTTGGAAAGAGCTGTGGTGTTTGGGAAAAATTAAACATTTTCCACAACTGTCCAAATACATATTTACACATAGTTTATAGTGTACACAAAGATATGTCTGTGGCAACTCTTGGGCCCCAACAAGTTTTACTAATTATTCTTTGAATACAGTATTTTCAGTCACTTAAACACTGCAAGAAGACAGGAGACAGCTAATCATAGGGAGAAATGCTGATTTCAAGGGAACTTGCAACTTACTCCTCCCACAACCTTTAGTTGCAAAATGCAAAATATTGATATGGGATATATGGAATATACCAGTGTGGGGAGGGGACAGAGAATTGTAGTTCATACACGCTTTTAGTACATGTTTGTTCAGCCAGGTGAATAAGAAGACATTTTTCTTGATGAGAACTCTCCTGGTCAGTTCCAGCCGGAGATGACCAGCAGTAGGGCTGTTAACACTGAGGGTTTGTTTGTTATTTGTATGCCATCTAGGACCTGCAGATATTTTGGTATTCCGAATTCCCTAGACACCCATGCTTTCAGTGTCCTAATTCCTGTTCAGTCGATGAGGAGCAGAGTCTGTGGGCTTCTGCCTTCGTTGTTTAACAGGGGTACAGTGTGATACTTGAAAGACAAAATTTCTTTAGATAAGAAACTTCAGAGTAGGGACCTTACTTTCCTGCTTGCCTGTGATGTTATCAGGCAATAATCCTTGTTAAGTAAGGATTAATGTTCAAACATGATCACGCTGATGAAATGTCTTTTTGGCTGCAGAGGAGACCTGGCAGAGTCTCCCTCTGCCTGCCTTTGGATGGTTTTATAGACCTCGTTCACATGAGCCACCTCACCTGTGAGTGGGGTGGGGGATCATCCGCTTCTCCCACCACCACTGAGGAGCATCTTGGAGATCTCACCTGCATGTGAGAATCATGCCCTACAAAAGCATCCTTTAGTTGTAAAGCTCTGAAACCAAGTTCTCTGACTCTCTATCAGCTCTAAAGTTGTTTTGGATTTCATCAGCTTGTTTTATCACATGCTAGAGATCGCCAGTGTTAAGAAGACTTTTCTTAAGCAATCCTCTTAGTGTTCCTGTGAGAGGTGGTTGTATTTTAAATACAGTGAGCCAATCTGTTGTCCATCTCTCATGGACAACTTGATCAGACCCCATGGGGCAAAGTTAATGGAGTCTTGTAATATCTGAAAAGCCCCTTTAGTAGCAGCACTGTTTATTTTTCAGTTGTACTGCTTATTTGCTAATTCCCATCTCATTGCAAAACTTTCTAGGTACTCTGATTTCTTTATCTGACTTGTTAGGAGTGAACATGGCCCTTAAGGACTCCTCTATTTTTGGACAGTTGTCAATTCTACCAATTAAAAGAACGCCTTTGGATGGTTATCAGAAGCTGGAGCTGAAAACATGTTTGCAATTACTGATGACATAGCTGTTTCTATTTGCTGCTCTCTCTTTTAATTCCAAAAAGTGATATTTTTTTTGGCAGTAGATATGAGAAAATATGTCACTGTGTATAATTACAAAATGCTGTTCATTTCTGTCTCATAACTGTGGGGGGTTAGTTGGTACAATACATTTGGTTCATTCTTGGCTCACTCAACTGCATGACACACATTTAAGTGTATTATTAATTGTCATGTTAATATTCATTACCATGTTAATTTCCATGGAATCATATAATTCTGCATGCCTCCAAATCGATGTTCAAGGGTATATGCAAGCATGAAAAAACCCCACTGAATGGTTTCCTAGGACATTGTAATAAGACTTAAAGAAAATCACCTTCTGAACATTTTCCTCTAGGACACCTGGGCTTTTTCAACAGACTTTGACCCCACCATCATAATTGCTACAAAACAAGATTCATCCCTGGGAATGGCCTTTGTACAAAGCTGCTTTAAATGTTTGTTGTGCTTTTAACCAGGTTCAAAATACAAATCCACAGCACTGGCTTTACTTTAATTTCCTAGGTTGCATCTGCCATCTTATCAGAGCAATCTGACTGCACTGTGCACCGAAGAAGCTGCATAATATTTTTAGTAGCCTGGATTTTTCACTTGATATATAACAAATATATGAATAATGGCTCTATAAGTATCTGTGAATTCCTCGGAAGATTGTTTTGCAAAAGAAAGTTCTGCTAGAAACAGTAGCTCAGGAAGAGCAAATTTGTAGGATAAGAGGTGAACCTCCACTTAAATGACTGTTGCCTGGGAATTTAAAAGAAAAGGATTGATACAAATATTTTGGGCTCAACCTCCTGTAAGCATAGACTCCTGAAATCAGTGAGGGTTTTTCACCTGTTTTTAATGTGTATCAGACTTCCAGTGAATATGTCTATATAAAAGTAAAAAGGGCACATAATGTCTGAAGTGCTCTATTTTTCCAGAAAATAGGCCCATCTAACAAAAACTTGTCAATTTTTGAGAAATTAGTTACAAGTGAGTGCACCTCCCGCAGTTTGTAGACAGATGGGTTCTTTTCTCTAACCCTGGTGAAGTTTTAAGAGGTCTCAGATACACTCACTATCCACTTTTACTTCTCTTTCTTAGAGAACTCAGAGGCTTAGGAAAGACAGAGGGTGGCTTTAGGTCCTTGCCTCAGCTTGGGGGTTGTCGCTCTGAGCAGGCATAAGGCCATGGCACGAAACCAGGGTGGGGTCACAGCACTGGAAATTTTATTGTAGCATAAAAATAGCTCCCTGCCAAAGTCCTCGCAGAGCAATGTATTTCAAGGTCAGTTACACTCCACAATCATCTCAAAACATGCTTGTAAATAAATTTTGTGGGCTTAGCTCTGCTGTCATTGACATTTCCCCCCAGGTAAATGCCAGGCCTACTGTGGAGAAAAATTCCACTGACTGAGAGCCCCACACCTGAACAGGATCAGAGCGTCTCTGCTCATCTGGGATTTAGTAATCTCGGTTCTAGGTGGCAGCAAAGCCCTTCTCAAACCCTCTGAGTTGCTCAGGGTACACCTGCCCAGGGTGATGAGGAGCAGAGGTACCTGAGTCACTGCTGGACAGGGCAGCTCTGGAAGCAGCACGGCTGCAGCAGCCTGTCCTGAGAGCTGAGCTGGAAAAGCAGGGCACTGCTGCTCCAACAGGTCCCTGCTGCTGCTGGGGCCCAGCAGGGCTCAGGACACACAGCTGCCTCTCAGAGATTGCCTGGTTTTTTTTGGGCAGGAGTTGCATATTTTTCTGTGCTTCTGCTTCACTTCCCAGGGTAGGACTCTGCTGCTCTGTGTCTTTCTCTCTGGTGACAGTGTAGGCAGTTTCAGGCATAGGTGAACTCATACCAACAGCCAGCTTTGCTCTCATAAGAGACACCAGCACACTGCTTCATTATTGCAGCATTGTTATTATTATTATTAATTATTTTAGTCAACAGCTGGTATTCAGAAGTCATAAGTCTTGTTTTAGGATAACAGACCTGCTTGAACACAGTCATTTAGAAGTGTGACATCTAAATTAATATATTGATAATATGTTAGGAAGGATGTTTTAGAATTTCTTTCTAAGCAGAAATTAACATTTTATCTGAAAATAGTAATGGAAAGAAAATTGTGTAGTCTAGCAAGGTATATCATTTAGACTTGATGATAGAATAATTGTTTTCCATCAAGCAAACCAAAGAAGAATCCATAATAAAATTTTACAAGTTAGCTGCCACCAAGAATAAACTCAAGAGCACTATATGAAATGAATTGTGTGTTTTAACTGAATCTTCTCTCAGGACAATAACTCTAATGTAGAGCCAAGGTCTGAAGAGGTCACCTGCAGAAAACCCTCCTGGGGCATTTCAGAGGAGAAAGGAAATATTCTTCTCCCTGTCAGGTTCACTTCAAGTTCTAATATGTCTGAGGATGTGCATTGAAAACATAATCCACAGCCACCATTCTGAGTCGGGGTTTAGATAACAAGGGTCATTAAGAAATCTCTGAGGATGACAAACTTAACCCTGTATGAACTTAAGGATCATATCCTGCTACTAATGTGAAGAGTAAGTCTGGTTGATTGTAATTGTGACTGAACTAAAATGTCACTCACCATTAAGATCAATTTATCTTTTTTTAAGAATTGCAACGTTTCTCTAAAAATATGTGTAAGATCATAGCTGGCATCTATTGAACATAATCTGTACTGATCTTTTCCGGTGCTACATGAGAGAACATCTGGATTTCCATATGTTTCCAAATGTTTGCCATATCTCACATTGTGTTTGCAGGACCAGGGTGTGGCAGTTCCCTGCAGGATCCCAAATTAAAATACCTATTGAGAAACCTCTGTGTTTGTCATCACAAGTATCTAACTCCTCAGCTTCTACTCAGGCCCTTCGGGTAAACCAGGGTGTCCTGCGACTCTTCCTGCTCCCAAAGGGTAACATGTGCTCCTGAGGAATGTGCAACACTCTTGGCCCTGAATTCAGAGCCATGGGTGCTGCTGGGCCCTCAGCTCGCTGTCCCTCAGCTGGCTGTGCTGGGGTGAAATGCTCCAAACATGTTTCCAGGGATTCCTGTGTTCTCTCCCTGGGAATGTCAGGATGTTCTCATGTTAGGATGGCTGGGCACTGGAACATGCTCCCCAGGGCAGGGAGCCTGGACAGTCCCAAGCCTGAAAGAGCTCAAAAAGTGTTTGGACAATGCTCTTAAGCACATGTAGGACTGTTGGGGTATCCTATGCAGGATCAGGAGCTGGGCTTGATCCTTGTGAGTCCCTCCCAGCTCAGCCTATTCTGTGATTCTGTATGCCGTACACAGGGGAGAGAGTTTGAAGTTGCCCTGCCAGTTGCAGTGTGAAAGATTCCTGACTGTTGGCACTATAAAACTCATTCCCTGAGCATTCTTAGACCTTTATTACAATGGTCTAATTTATGCCTGAATGAAGCAAAGAGGCCACTTTACCTGCCCTTGCCCAAATCCCCACGCTCCATCCTACAGGCATACCTTTGAGCCTTGAGCCTCGTGTAAATTTTTATAGCTCCATTAACTGGGATGTCATCAATTTGAACAATTACAAATTACAATGATATTAAAATATCCAAGCAGCACTAGCTAGAAGTCAGCAAGGATGAGAAATATCACATTCCTTGCTCTCCAGTCGTGTTGGGGTTCCCTGCTTGGTTTCTGTGCCTCTTGCATCAGAGAGTCAGGGTGTCAAAGTTCTCATTTGCATTTTAGCTTCTGTAAACTCCTAAAAGTGAAGGAACTTGGCTAAGCATAAGTTTCAGTATATCATGTTTACTTAAGAGGATTTAGGTGCTTACAGAAAATGCTGGGTAGATAGAAACTAACTACAAGGATTATGGGTGAATTTTATTTAGTTCTACTTCTCACTCAGTTCTGTTCAGTGAGGTTTTTTGGCTTTCTCAGCTGTGGGTGCCTTTGTTCTAAGTAAAAAAAAAAAAGAATATCCCTAGGGTGTCTTTCGTGGGCAAGAATGATAGAAGGGGCCTTCTTTGCTTTACAGCAGATTCAGCTCTGTGCCCATTTGTCAGTAGGGTCCATCTCTGCGTCGCTGAGCTGCTGTCAGGGTGCTGCAGATGACAAAGCCATCTCCTTTCTCCTGGGATCAACATGAATTTTTGTCTCACTGGATTTTTTTTTTTTTCTCAGAAGGCTTTTTTGATTCCTGATGATTGGATGCACTGCCTTTATAGCTATTTCTCCCTACTTCTTTTTCTCTTGCTTTGGTCACACAACACAGTGACATTAATTTTTAGAGTGGTGCAGTATGTAACTGAAGGCACTGTGCAGCTTAGTGTCTTTGGGATGTTAATAGACACGCAGTCACCAGGGAGGGACAAATTCGAGTCCCTGGGAGACAGGAAGCCCTGCATTTTGGAGGGCTTGTGGTCTTGCAATAAAATAGGTTCAGACTAATATTCCTTTCAGTCAGATAAATCAGGGGTAATTTCCTTGAACTAAAACAGGGGTCGCAAAGAGATAAAACTAGTGACAGGAGAGTCATTGCCCTTCTCTCTTAAGAGCAGACAGTTGGTTAAATTCCTTTGCTCCTCAGATAGTGTTGAATGTCATGCAAGTGATCATTGGATCTGTGGGGAGTGGGATACAATCAGGATGTTAATGTGCTGGGAGTGTAGCTGTTTCTTCCCCGGCGTCGCCTGTGCTTTGACTCACCTTTGCTGCCAAAGAAGTCGTTCACTGCTCTTCATTTGTAACTCAAATCTTTACCTACACACATTTGCCACTGAGATTTGTAAGAGACAATTTTATGCTTGAAAAGGGAGAATTACTTTACAGCTATACCTGTTGTCTGTGCAACTGCTTGACAACCCCACAAGAGTTCCTTTCACTCTGTGCCTCTGGTTCTCTTTGTCAGTAAGAAACAGAACATGTATAGTTCTAAGAGCTGAAAATCAAATACTGGTGTGATATATTACCTTCTCTCTTCCCCCCCCACCCCCCCAACCCCACCAGTGTTCTAAATATGGCTCTACTTTGAAATTAAGTGCACTACAGAATATTCGGTTGCAGCACATTGCTGGCATACAGTTTATAAATTGTTAGTGTTTGGCAGCCTTTGGTTTTTAAATTCCTACTGATCACAAGTAGCTGGCACTAATCAGCTCCAATAGAGTTACGGTACTGTGTACCTTCTTAAATGGCTGGAGTGGAGATATCTATCTAAAACCCCATATATAATAGCCACATGTCAGAAACACTTTACTCTGAGCAGGGTTTTTATTTTACTTTTTACATCTCTCACATTTTACATCTGGTTCAACAGTTCTGAAGGAAACTACATCAGATGTGATAGCAGGAGATCTATATCATACATCTCAAAACCTGCCAGAAATGCAATTTAAATATAGTTTTGGACAGAGTAAAAGAAGTATTATTGGTATCAGATGTTTGGGCAGTGAGAAGTTGAGCTCCATCCCCCCTTGATTTTTTTTGTACAGAAGGAAATCATAATGTGAAATCCTAGTTCTGCTAAAACTTGTGAGAGCTTTGCTGTTGATTTCAGTCCTCAGTTTAACCTTGCAGCTGTAAGATACCTGCCAAGTTCAAGCAAAACTGTGTAGCAAAGACAGACCTGGATGTGGCCCTTTGCAGAGATGAGCAGGGTTTGGACTGGTTTCACTGAGGATGACTATCACCTGTACTGTGACACAGACTTCAGAGAGACCTTCTCCAGTATTTGGAGCCACAAAAAGTTTGGGTAGGACAGGCTGGTTCTGGTACACTTCACTCCATTCCAGTTTATTTTCACAGTGCAAGTTTAGAAATAGCAGAAATATCAGATAATCTAGTACAAGTCAGGAGTTTTATGCCTTGGTCATCTGAGAGTGCACATACCACCTAAACTGAACTTCTGAAGTTTGTGGGGATCATTCATCAGCAGTGGATGGAGAACACGACCTGCTGACTGTGTCTGTCACAAATTAGCACCTCCCATGGCTCGCGTCTGAAGGGGCTGCCTGCACGTCCTCCACACATGGCAGTGGGCTTAGTTGCTTGGAAATAGGATAGCCTGTGTGCTAAAGAGGTGTAATTTTAAGGCTGTTGGTACTTGGGGTTTGCTGAAAAACAGGCCTCACTGATCCAGGGTACTGAAACCTGCTAATCAGAGCTGTCAGTCAAAGGCTTGGAAATGTGCTCAGCCACTTGTGCATCAGCAGTGAGCCAAAGCACCTATGCATGTGTGCCAAATGCCTTTTGTTCTCGTGCTGGGTATGTTAGAAGTGTCAGTGTGAGTCTAGGGCTGTCTGAGCAGACAAACCAAGATTCACTTGGTTATTAGCATCCTAATTGTTATTATTTCCTCACTCTGAAGCCCTAATGAAGGACAGGGACCTCAGTGTGATGGACTCGGTAAGAAGATGAGCTTCAGCTCTTGCTTTGAAGCACTCTACATTTTTGTCTCATTACTTCTGATCATAATCCAGCACCAAAAGAAATCAAAAGCTGTCTCTGAATTCAGTGAGAGCTGAGGGCACACGAAAGCTCTCAGGAAATGCTCGGTGTGTTGTCAGGATCAGGCCTGTAACGTGTAACTCCAGCCTAGAAAACTCATTTCCTTTGAAGCTCAGTTGAGTGTTACTACTACACATCAGCATGTTGCGCCACACAGAGTATATCAAATTTGATGTCATTTTTTTTTCCTTCCTTTTTCCCTGGGAACCTGTAAATATCCTTTGGTAGCAAAACCAGAGAGGAATAAATTCTCCTCAATGTATTTACAAATGTGAGAAGCTTTTCAAGTTGTATTTGCAATTCTCTTTCTTGCAATGACCTCTATTTTCATAATCCTTCATGGAATATCATGGTTTAAAGAGCTTTCTCTCCCTGCTGTTTTTGTTAAAAGGTTTTTGGTGTGATATTTGGAAAGTCAAATTCTGCATTTAAATGTTGTGTTTTCACAGATATAAATGAAAGAGGCCATATTTATCTTTTTTTGCCTTTTCTGAGAACATCAAGCAATTCCACTTTTCTACACGTATTGTTAACTAAACCGTGAGAGCATACAGCAGCTTTAATAGTAAAGCAATTGTGATTACATCTTGCTTGTAATTACATTTATTTCCTCACATATGTCCAAAAAGGCAAGCATTAGATTGGCCTGTATAGGCATGTGCTAATGGCAAGAAAATCATCTGGCAGCTTGACAGCAAGGAAAATAGCTTACAGTCACTTAAAGTCTTTCATGTCATGGACACTTGCAAAGACTCTGAGCACTCAGGCTTTCGCTCGCATGCTTTTAAAATCGATTGCGTCCTGAGAGAGGAGGAATTTGCTATGTGCAGCGGATTTGCATCTAAATAATCCAAATATGAAGAGATACAATTGGCAAGGTGCGGGCTGTGTGATGGCAAATTTGAAAAACCTGTTAATGGCACTCTACAGGACTAACCTAGAAATACCCACGGGCCCCATGCTCCACTCTGTGTTAGCCTGGCAGAAATGCCTGCAGCTGCCAACGAAAAAAAAGGTGGGAAAATAAAGAGTCCCTGGTACCTGGAAGGACTCTGAGGCTCACTTGTATCCCACATACCATCTCATTGATTTAATTGACCGCCATGTACAGGACAGTGCAATTCAGAGTGACCCAGAGGGTCACAGCTTGTTCCTGTTGGAACAGGGCTTTGCCAGCCCCAGCATTCCTGGCATGAGATAACCACACTGGTGAGTGTTTTCACTTTTTAACAAAAAGCTGGCTAGAAATTTTACAGAGTGATTTATGACAAAGCTGAAATCACATGCGTTTTCTCAGTGCAGAAAAGTTTCTTATTGGAAATGATAAATGTTACAAAGTTCTTCAGAAGCTGCATATAACATTAAATTGAGAAGTGTCCTAAATGCTGTCTGGGAAGAGTGAGAATTTTTCAGTGTCTATATAAGCCACAAACTAGGGCACTTTGCAAGATTTTCTGAAGCTAGAGGTACATTTGTTCTTCTGTCTAGTCTGCTTGCCTTCTGCTATTGTGGCTACCAAGAATCTCAACAAGTTCACTGTTTTCTCCATTGGAATAAGTGAGTGCCTCGCCAGAAAAAGTACACTCCCAGAAACTATGCCTCAGTCCCATGTTAAATCTTTCCCAGATTTGTGAGCACCCACATTTGATTGCCAATATCCATGGTCTGTGACTACACACATTATATCCACAGCTGTAGAGATCATTACTGAAAACTTGGTCAAGAGTTGATAAATACATGAACAAATGTTAATCTGCACACTCAACTCAGCACCTAGTTGCACAAGCTTGCAAATATGTCCAATTCAGTATTTTTCTTGCTTAACTAGAGAGGAACCACTGCATAAATCCTGCAGCCCTGTGCAGGTGGTGAGACAGGCAGGCAGGCAGACAGACAGACACATACATGGGCATACATGACCCAGCTTCACTGACAGGGCTGGCAGTCCCCCCTTACCAGATGAGCCATCAGCCCACTGGTTTTTGCTGAGTAATTGGGCTGGGCAACCAGGGGAGCCAAACTAATGCTCCTGCAAGGTGGCTCAGCCCTCCAGGCAGCATGGACAAAGAAACAGCAACATAATAATGAAAGTTCCCACTGGGTTGGTTGCTGCTGTCTGCAATGGTCAGGCATGTTCCAGTTTTCTTGGGGCAATAAAATTCCCAGCTAATGCTGGGCATGGTCCTGGTCCTCTTTGTGGATGTCCCTTGCCCTTTAGGTGCTCACAAAATGAGCAGTCATTAAATATTTTAAAATGGAATTTTTGAGGGTAGCTGAGAGTCACTACAGGTCTAAAACCTAAGACTTTTTTTTTTTTGTTTAGTTTTGTTTTGTTTAGTTGTTTGGCTACTTTGTAGCTTTATTGTGTTTATTGTTCCTTGTCTCTCAAACCTCCCATTGAGCTAAAATCTTTCAACAGCAAGAGCGCAGAGTAACTATAGTGAGTATTTATAATTTACCTCCCAGAAAAAGAGCCTAAGCTTTCTCCTCCAAGCATAATAAGGAAGTTAGGATTATTATTTGCCATGGAAATGGGAGAATGGAGGAATTAGTATGGACACAATGATAAAATAAAGGTTCATGATCTGTGTTACGCTACAGAAATGAGGTTTGTCTTCTGGCTAGAATTGAGGTCAAATTACAACATCTGAGTTCTGGGTGAGGAAAAGCAGAAGGTTGGACTGGAGTTTTGGTCTGTTCTCTCTGCCAGGATTTAGGCAGTGCTGAGAAATCTGCCTTTAGATCTATTTCTGGATTTGTATGCTGTGTCTCTAAGAGTTATATTAGCTTTTTCCATTCTGCCATCTGAAAATGTTAATATTTAGGGGATTTTTTTCATAAAAACAGCAACAACATGGAAAATATTAACAGGAAACATTTTAGATGCTACAGGAAATTACAGCTGTGAAGAGTGTTTCATATTGTATTAGCAGGAGATTGAATGAGTCTTCTTCCCATCCAAACTTTTAAATCCGTGAAGAGGAGGAATGTCTCTGCCTCCATGTACCTGCTCTGAAGGGGCATGAAATCTATAAAGAACAGGTATTATTGTTTGCTTTGCTTTCACTGGCCTGGGAATCAGCAGAAACACTTAGGTTTTAGGACAGCTCAGTTGCACAGTTCTGGGGATTGTGAATGAAGTGACAGAGACATCACAGCCAGCAGTCTGACATCCTGACTGGGGTGCTGTCCGTGGGACACACGTGTTTGGCAGGCAAGGTTTGCTCCTGCCTGGGATCCTGCTTTCCAAAGTGGAGGATGGCCTGTCCTCTGTCCCTCACATCAGGGAGGGCATTTGGTATTTCAGGGCTGCTCTCGTGGGACAAGGGGGCTGCAGAGGCACCTGAGCCTGCAGCTCACCACCAGCCTGGACCTGGCAAGGTCGGAGTGAGCAGTGAAGCTCCCTGAGCTGCTGGTGAAGGAAGCAATGCTGAACTTTGTTTTGTTAGCTAGCTAGAATAAGTCTAGTCTGGTTATTTCAATATTAAATTTGCAGTTTCACAGTTTATATCCCTCGAGCGTTATGGTGACTCACACTGGGTGCCTGGTTTGCTCTCAGATCCTGCCCGTGTTCCTACATATGTGGTTTATTTTCTGACTTGATTGACCTAGAGAGAATATTGCTGCTGGATGAGCCTTTCCATGAGAAGATCATGTGCTAGTTTCATGCTGTTTAGAAATCTCCCTAGATTCCATGTACAGAAATAGTAACAACAGCAACAAAATAATTGAGGTTATCTTGAGAGAAATTCTCTACTCTGGAAAGTGCATAAAATCAGAGATAACCTCTGCTGTTGTTGTCCCTGTCCTCAGGCCTGTAGGGAACCACCATATTCCCTGTGAGCCGAACCAGCTTTGACTCTGTTTGTGGTCTCAGACCAGCCCCTGCACTGGAGAAGTCAACCCTGGCAGTGTGGGGCTGTGTTCTGTTCTCCTCAGGATCGCCTGCCCTCCCTGAATATCCACTTTGCACACCCACAGGATGGCATCCCTTCTGCATGCACTCACATCCACAGAAATGCTGTGCTCTGCAGTCTGCCAGGGGTGGATATACCTGATCTGCCTCAAACTAACAAATTCCCCTGTGCTCGGAAATAAAACAAACCTCAGAAGGGGGGAAAGTTCCCTCTTCTGAAATGATCACATGCTATAATACAGTTTCTTTTGAGCCGAATTCTGTTGGGCAGACAGCTATTGATGTGGTCCCCATTGTCACTTAGGTATTTGGTCTATTCATTATTTTCATTTATATTGTTTATGTAGAGCACCTAGAGGCCTGTGATAAGCAAATTTCACCAAATAAAATAAGCCAACTTTAGTAGGTCAATTAGCATTCTCCAAAGATCATACATTTTAGCAGGGAGTTTTGCAGTTTACTGCTGTTGTCTAAGGAGAAAATGGAAAGTAGACCCCTCCCCTCGTATACAGTGTCAAATATCAACTCTAAATTAGAATGTTACTTATTCTTACTGAAACTGGGAATTCATTGTATGAGCTGAGTAATCACAATGCTGTGCTCTGATTTCATTTCTGGAGATCATCCAATGAAAACAGCCTGTTGTTACCTACTGGGAAGAAATAGGCAAATACAGTCATGTCTCTAATATGTGTACACAGTATATCAGCACTCTCCAGGTTGCTTGCTAAATGCAGCTTAAGAATGTTCTAAGATACAGACAGAGAGATTTGTAATGAGACCTGTGCAATGTATTTCTAGTGTCTGCTGTTTTCTTTATAGTTATAAAATCAATAAAACTTAGGTGTACCAAAGAATATAGCTCAGTAATACACCGTTGCAGGCTGATGGAAGTTGTTCTGATGGGGAATTTATTTTTGATTAGGACATTATGAGCTTCCTGCTTTCCCTACTTATACAACTTCTGACTGTTTTATTGCCCCCTTCTCTTCACTTGGTTGTCCTCTTTTAGGGGTCCTCTGAGATGCTTTTTCTTCTGCGTAAGTTTTCATCAGTTCTTTCATGATGCCTCTGCTTAAAACTCCTTATTTTAGGTATCTTTTGGTTGTGATTTTTTTTTCAATGCTAAGAGTCCTAACATAAAACCAATTAATTGGTAATACTGGCTGCAGCAAGACAATACAGTATTTATACTTTGTGCACCATACTGAGTTTGTGCCTTTCATCCCAGTTTACAAAGGTCAACCTGCCTAGAGTTGGGTATTTTTACCTTTATAGCTCATCTGAGTAAGTGATCTGATCTTTACTCACAGTTTTACTGACTTCTAGGTCTTGACTTGAGCCTGTTGATGTTTCTGGTTTGCTAATTTAGGCTTAAACTTCCTGCCAGATTCAGCCAGACCAAGCCATGTGAGCTGTCTACCTTCACAGTCTGTCTCATGTCTGCTCTTCCAGTCAGCTGTATTTGGGAAGCTGACCTTCCCAGGAATCAACCTCACAAACTGGATTTTATTTTTTTTTGGGGGGGTGGGACTAAGCTTGTTCTGACCAAAGAATTCACAGAAGACATGCATGGGTGGGCAGAACAATTGGGAGAGAAGAAGAGGGAGTAGTAGGATTGCTGCTGTCTAGACTCCTGGGTTCAAGATTCCTGAACCTGGGTGAATTCCAATGCACACAGAAATGGAGTGTGGGAGGAGCTGTGCCAGGGTATGGTCAGATCTGAATGCTGGGGTTCAGAGGTTTGGAGTCTCTAGTTCTGGAGTTTTGCCTCAGGTGTAGGTGATCAGCAGATCTGTCTGTTATGGGGACCTTTATCATCCCTCTGGCACTGCAGAGGTGGCCAGTGATTCCAGACCCTGACTGCAGCTGATTTTGGTTGTTGAGTGATGGCGACAGATGAATTGGTGATGAATCCATGAAAGTCACACAGCTCTTGTTGGTCAGAGAAGAAAAATCAACTGAAGAAAGGAAAACCACCATTTAAAAGATATACAGAGTTACTATATTAATGTAAAATGTGAAATATTAGTTTTTTCCAAGAAATATGGGTCTTGAGTACCTAAAGCAGTTCTCAGTTTTTACTCAGCTAAACTGATTTTTTCCCTTGGTTGCTGGTGTTGTTCATCAGCCTCCTCATACAGTGACGTTTTCTCTAAACCAGAACTTTTCCATTACACTTGTAGATATTTCTGCTTCCTACCTTATTTATTCACCAGTCATACAAAAGTCATCATATACTACATTGCAGTCCAAATATTCGATTTGTAATGATAATAAATAAAATATTTTGATTCGTGATTGCGTTAGTCTGTGAAAGCTTGTCCTTTGCTCATGTGACAAAAATGATCCTTAAAGAAATTGCTGGTGGGTTCAGAACTTAGTGATTCTTATCACTACTGAGAGCCAAATGAAGAAAATTAGATACACAACAACCAACTCCATCCCAATAACCTCAGCTACATCCAACTGCTAATACTGTATTGAAAGACTTTTAATCCTAGAATGTGAAATACCCAGCCCAAGTCAAAACAAACCTGAGAACCAACTACCACCCTAAATCTAGTGAGGTTTTATCTAATTTTTTTTCCTGGGATATAATGAATTAAACATAGTATGAAATGCAAAAAGGTTACATTGAGACATATAATATTTGAAGGTTTAATTCATTTTTCTAGTGTATAAGACACAAGGCTATTAAATTTTTAAAGCAGTGATCTCCTGAAGTCCCTACTTTATGTGGGCTTTCTTCATAAAGATAAATGGTTTCCTTGCCAAATCAAATGCAGATTTGAAACAAATTAAGTTAATGTTCAATGGTACAAGGTAGAATGGATGGGGGAACTGTTTTATTTTGCATTGTAATAACCATATACACCTAAATCAATAGCTGTGGAAAAAAAGGCAATAATATCACGTAACTGCAGGAAATGAAATATAGTGAGATGAAGGGGGGAGCGGGTTGCAGAATGAAAGGATTTGTATTGGAATAATGACATTTCATTAAAAAGGGAAGGAGTGCTATTGAATATAAGTCCATACCAGTAAATTCTATTTCTTATAATAACACTTGAGATGAGTTAAAGTTGCCCAAGTATTGTGATAAAGTATCTTGCTGGATTCCTTTCTTATATTATGCTGTAATTTTATGTTAAAAGAAAAATTTGAAATGTTAAAGAGGCAGCACATGTTTTCTAAAGTGCTTTCTATTTCTCCTAATGTTTCATTTAACTTGTTATATTATCCTGTGCTCCTGCAATCTGAGCAGGAGGAAGTTTATCAGTTTTGTTCTTCTGTAAGCTCATATTAAAGAAACGAAACAAAATGTGCATCTAGCAGTGGTGAAAGGCATTGGATTGAGAGTCCTGGGGATTAAAGCCCACTATTTATCTGCAGCACAGGCTCAGGCTGGTGAGTAACAATGAGGACTGAGAGAGGGTGAATCTCTGCAATACAGGGATCAGATTCCTTCCTGGTGCAAATCAGCAGCAGCCAGGGCTGATACACTGAATAATGGCACTGAACAGGACTGGATGCAGCCTTTATCAAAGCATTTTGCAAAGAAATTGTTATTCCTCTGAGGTTAATGGCAAAAATTCCATTGATTTCATGGAAGTAGGGATTTTTACCTTGTTTATATTTTTTGTCACACTGAAGTCTCCCTGAAAGACTCTCCAGATAGAAAGGAAAATATTCCATGTGCTTCACTTCAGTCACTTCCCTGATTTGTTTCGTTCTTTTGAGGTTGCCCACAAAGGGAAGAGTTCCCCTGAGTGGGCAAACCGAGAGACACATGTGGCTGCTGGAAATTAAACTGATACCCTGCCGTTCATGTCCCATGTGTCAGATCAAGAGGAGTTCATTAGAGGGACGAATCCGTTCGTTCTTTTGTGGAAAGAGTATCCGCTGGAACAGGAACGTGGGTGTGTGGGCACCTCCGCTGAACCTCTGCCAAGCAATCATCTGGAAAATCACTTGCAGTAGTCAGGGGTGTGTAGGACTGTAAGGAAAGTAAGATTGACAGTGTCATAATACTTCTGTATCAGTGATAGAAACGTTGTGGAACACGGATGTCATCTGTGTCAGAGCTTCTCTCTACCCTGCCCCGACACTGTGTGCAGACTACATGAAAATGTTGTTATCTCTGTCAGCAGTTTTTGAACTCTGTCTTCTTTTACCAAAACCATAAAAATGCCGTGGCAGGGGGGGTCTCTATGAGATGGAAGCAGAGCTAGACCTGTATTTTTAAATTAATAAGGAGAAGTTTGGAACTTAAGTGTAGTTCATGGAGCTGCTTATGGCTGGGTGCAGAGGAGCCCATCATGAGAACATGGTACCTCCTTGTAGTGTTCTCACACCATAATATCCTGTCGTAGTCTGGTTCCTGTGGTGTATTTCTGGCAATTATAGAAATCGAGTAGTGCTTCACTTGAATCTCCTGGGCTCATTATGCAAATTTAATGTGGTCAGAAATGCATGAAAATCCAGAGGACATTTGGATAAGACTTGGCTTTTTATTTAGGCCCTTAGAAATTGTTGCATCTTGCCTCCCCGTCATAGAAGAGGAATTTTTGTGCAGAGCTTGTGACTGAAATTCTTTTGAGCAATCTGAACAATCCCTTGTGCGCAGTTAAAGGATGAAACTCGTCCATACACACACAGCTCAGCATCCTCCTGTCCCCTGTGCAATTTGCATCTGTGCTGTTCCTCCTTATACCCTGCACAGCCAATGAACCATCCCTTTGTGTGAGCCAGTGGGGGTCTTGCTTTGAGTTATTTTTGTAGTCATAATCAGCTCTGTGCTTCACTTGTTGGTTCATTTGTTTCAATAAGAATGGGCAAAGCCTTCTCAGGCAGATTTCAGACCTCATTCAGTTTGAAGAGTCTCATCCCTCTGAGCATTATGAAGAGGTACATAACTGTACTTGAGGTTGTCTCAGTTCCTTAGTCTGCTTCAAAATAAGATCCAAAGTGGAGCTTCCTGAAGCAAATCAGCTTTTCAGAGCTGCATATTGTGAAATTGGTACCCATCTCTACCAGCAGGTCTTGATGCCATATGCTGAACAATCCTAATAATGAACCTTACCTGAGTGTATCAGAGGCTGAACTTTTCATGCAAAAAGTATCAGTTTCAGGAATATTATTTATATTCTCTCCTTTCACACATTCATCAGCTAAGGTGTCACCAGATTTTTGCCAAGGAGCCAGGGGTAACTGATAGCATCTGAGGAGATTTGGCTGTCTCCCACTCAGGATATGAGTGAAAATGAAATATTTTTTTAAAAATAAAAAAATGTCACCAAATATATCCAGGCTCTCATATAAAATGCCACAGAGAGTTTTATTTTAGAATATGTACAACTAATCAACCTCTGATTTGTGCATTGCTATCACATTTTTGGATCTCTGTTTCCTCTGGATAGGACACTTGGGATGTGATCCTTTCAAATTGCTTTTAATTTTACTCCCCATGAAATTAATTATTGACAAGTCCCAGAATTTGAACCACTCTAACCAACTGTTCATGGATTTGTCATGTACACATACCAGTAAAATTCACAAGTCACATTGTACTATGAATTGTATAAGTCAGTTGGAGAACAGAAAGAATGCTGCATAGTTTATCTAAATAATAAACACAGTTGTAATGGCAAACATTCACTCTGAACTTTCCAAGAACGTCTCGTAGCATAAAAAAATTTACTGCAGAAATTCTCAGATAGTGTTTTTAGATAATGGCTAAATGCAAGAATTTCACTGTGTTGCAGCAACAGTAAAAAAAGATGAAATATATTGAATAAAGATTTTATTGTGAGTTATTTGCTCAGCTCTGTAGCACCATCAATTTTTTCTCCCTATATAAAAATAATGAAGTCAATAAATGTGTTTAAGTGACCTCTGAGACTTACAAAAAGGATGTTATGAGATGGGTGAATACTGGATACAGTATTTCATTCAGATGCCGAACAGCTGTTGTGCTAGACAATGCTGGCATCCTATTTTTCACCCCTGGTGCTAATGCAAATTGTGCTTTGATTGTGTTTTTATTCTATCCTATTGTGGGAATGTGAAAAAGACTGTTGGGCTGTCAACCCTCGTGTCCCACCTGGTTATCCTCGTGCTGATGTGTGAGTGCAGAAGGTCACTCAGAGCCTGGGTGATGTGTGGGAGCCTGCACCAGGCTACTCCCTCTTCCCAAAACCACCAGGCCATATTGTCCTGGTGATTCCAACAGGCACGTGACAGAGGCATAAATGGTTGCCTGTTTTGTTTTTCCCCTCTCCTGGAAAAGTTGGTTTTATTCAAATGCATTTAAAAACATCTGGACTCTATCCTGACCCTTGTTAATTGTTCCGTCTCTTTTCCAAATGAGCGATCCCAGCTTGCTGCACATCATGTCAGTGAGCAGCAGAGATTTGTTAGGGACCAGAACTGCTTGTGTGTGTTGCAGAACATCCCCCATGAGTCACAGAATGGGAGGGGAGGACCCTTTGTGCTTCCCTTACCTCTGTGGTACTCCTGTGAGGTTGCCTGCCCTGGTATCTGTCTTGTTCAGAGACACTGTAAAAATATTTTTCAAAGAAATATACAAATTAGCACTTTAAGAGTACTTCTTATGCAGATTTAGTATTTATACTTGTGGTGACATTTTCCTTTGCAGGATGATGACAAAGGAAATATGTGTTAACATCAACAATTAACAATATGATGAGGATTCTGTGTTTGCTTAACCACATATTCCATATATTTTCTCTGAGTTCAGTATTTATTTTCTTTTCAATCTGACAGATCTTCAAAAGTATGTGTGCACCTTGTCACTTACAGAATGGTCTCTGTTGTAAATTGACTGAGGGTGTGTGATTTGCCCTGGAGCATCTTTTTAAAGTAATTAGTATAAATCAGTCAATAGATTTATGTTAGTGACACCTGAAAAATTGCAGTAGTTTGGAAAACACTGCACTCTATGATATGTTTTCCCCTTTAAGTGCCATTGGTTTAAAATGTGGGAGAATTATCCATTTTAAAAAGTAGATCACTAGTACCTTGATTAAGCAGCTTTTGTTTTAGAGAGCTCTGTGCATTTATTCAGAAGACAGTTGACACTACCTGCAGATTTATTTTTATTTCATGGAATCGTAGAATTGTTTGGGTTGGAAGGGACCTTAAAGATAATTTTATTCCAATGAGAAACTTTCCACTTAAAAAAAGTACTTTCAAAATATTGTTCCACAGACTGCTCACACTGTACATAAGGATAGAGAAGGATCCTTTTGACTTGCATACAAGTGACCTCTTCAAAACAAAGTTGCCCACACTCTGGGATGTTCCAGCTTCTCTGTACTGTGGTCTTCTGCAGTTGCTGAGTTATGGTGGTGGTGACCCAAGGCTCTCCTTAATGTGGGAAGCAAGGGAAAGATGCTGGTTGTAGGCAAGGGATTGGTGGTGTCGGCTACAGAGTGAGGGGTTTGCCAGTCAAAAGGCGAGTTCCAATGTCCATTTTGGCATGCTAGTGAGCCAATCAGGCCTGTCAGGCTCCAGTTTAACCTCTTGGCTGCACTTCTTTCATCCATAATCCATGGATGCTTCTTTGCCACTTACTGAATTCTTGCTAGTTGAGTCCAGCCTTCTTTTTTTTTTTTTTTTTTTTTTTTTAAAGGAGTGGTATATCATTTCAGTCTCTGCCTGTGTCAGATTTTGTGGTTTTGCAACTCTGTGTTTCTGTTTTCTTTTCAAAGTAAGTCTGCCCTTCATGACCGTGGGGAGACTGTCTCCAGTGAGGCTGGCTGCCATGAGAAATGCTCTCAGAAGCACTTCTAGGAGCCTTCACTTCTTTGCACTCATGTCCTAGAGTCCTCTTGCTTGTTCCTTGTGTGAGTAACTAGAAATGGGGATTTTTAATAGTTTAGACAATTTAATCAAAACAGAAAATAGTCTTAGATCCTGAATAGGTACCAGCTTTGAAAATGCTGATTACAATAGCTCTGTCATCACCAACATAAACCTTGCCTGCCTTTCTGGCCATGCACAGAAAACAATCTGTTTAGACAAAAAAAAAAAAAAGCCAGGGATTTTTTTTTTTTTAAAGATCTGTAATTAAGCAATCACAACAGCCCTTTAAATAAATACAGCTTGCATTTACATTTTAATATGCACTTCTGGTGTTTGTTTAACTTTATTTCTTTTTCACCCCATTTTAACATAATGGAAGATGTAGAGCAGGCTCCTGAGTGCCTCCCCTGCCCCAGCCTGTCACAGCCTGTGAGCTGCTCCTCGGAGCCCTCCGGACTCAGGCTGGCAGGATGCCTGACGCTGTCACTGCTCAGCAGAAGTGGGTTTGAACCGAAAAGTCAACCACTTAGAAAGACTCATTGTTCTGCCCATCCCCAGATCAGAATCTATTAAAGCGATTATAACTTAATTGTGATCAGAAATTATGTGTGTTCGTCTCAGGCCTCGGCTGTAAGGAAGTTCAGCGTTCCTTGGAGTTGGAGATCTGATTTTTCACACGAGCTCAGCACGCACCAACTCTTGTTGAGAACTACGGGGGTGCTTCTCGAGATTGGATGCCTTTGAAAATCTGATCATGTTGCTTTATTTATTTATGTAGATTTGTGTATGCACAAATACATACAGCATGCCCAGAAACAAGCACGCACACATGACAGCTCTAGGGTCTGGATTTTCAAAGGAGCCTGGGAGGATTCAGTGAGAGATGGGTGTCTAATTAAAATTCATATCCTTCCTGCCTTTGGCATAACTTAAGCCTACAGCTAAGTTAATACCAAAACATGGCTAAAGGGCAGCAGGATAATTCAGTAAAACCTACAAGAAGGAAGCCAGGCAAATTAGCCTTCCTTTCACCAGCCTCACATTTTCCCATTTCTTATTTTCAAAGATGGAAGTAAAATCACAAATGAAAGCCAAATCTCTTTAAAATACTGCCCTTAGGTGGGATGCCTTAGATTGTCTGGGGTCAGGACCTATCTCTGGTTATTTCTGTGTGTAGACAGCAAAAAGTGCCTGATTTTTGTTGGGACTTCAATGTACTGTTGCAGTGGTGTATGAAAACCACAGCCAGGTTACCAAGGACTTTTGGGCACCTGTAAAATCATAATGTAAGCTGTAAAATCAAAGTAGAAACTGTGCATCTTCACCCTTCAATATATTGCAAATCAAAAAATCAGACAAAAAAGCCCCCTGGTTTAGGATTTCCCAGAATGTTGTTCCTTATCAACAAGAACAAAAAGAAAATCCTGCATCCTGGACAATATTTTACCAAGTCAACTTTTTTTTACAGCCTTGGTTCCAGAAGGGAGGAGGGCACTGAGTTCAGTGCCCAGCATCTCTGCTTTATCCAATGCAGATACTCCAGACAGCCCACCAGGGTACAAACTGGAAAAATGGAATTCATTCTTAAGAAAGTCTTTTACACCAGCATGGATTTTGAATTCTTTGCTGCCCAGGATATATCCTCAACAGGTAATTTTGCAAAAACAAGTAGAGAAGATAATTTTTGTTCTCTGGAGACCACTGTGGGGAGGGAGGAATCTGAACTCCCCTCTTTTCTAGCCTGGATGAGAGACAGATTTGTACACCTAGAACAGAATTGTTTCTCCAGCTGCTGAATTTTAAAAGAAAGTGGCTGCAAATACATTTTGCAAGAGATGAAATCTTTCTGTTTTTCCTTAGAAAAGATTTACAGGACTGGGCCTCTAGGGAGGGAATTTTTAATTCACGTGTCCTGCCAAGGCTTAGTAAGAAGTGAGTACCAAATCAGTGCTCCTCAGCTTTGGATATCCAAGGAGACAAATCATGGCATGGGGACACATGGGCAGGTGTCAGTTTGCTACCTCTGACCAGAAGTACAGGACTCCAAAAAGGGATGAGAGCCTGGCTCCCAGTTTAGCATTTTTCCTCGTGGAATCTGCCCGAGTTGTATTTAACCAGGGGCACTGAGCCCCAAGGGAGAGCATTTCAAAACTAATAGGGCCTGATGTTTTCTTCCCCATTTGTTGGTGTCAATCTGTGCTTTTTTTTAGCGTGAGCTGCTTTATGGACTTAGATGGAATGAATCCCAGACCTCTTTCTTTTCCAGAACTGGTCAGATTTGCTGCAGTTCTCTCACTTGGGCTCTTGGATGGTACTGACAGTGGAGAACGGATTTTTAATTAAAGGGAAAAAAGGTGTTAACAAATACCTTACATCAAAGCAACTGGTCTCTAACCTGAGGTGCCCAGGATGCTTGCCCCTGCTAGGCTTCTGGACAAACACACTTCACCACTGTGATCTTAAGAGGCTGAAGTATCTTTCAGACAAGCTCATTCCTTAGACTTAATTAAAACCTAGTTCTCTCCTTTATTCAATTTATGAGGCCTAGCCAGTAGGATTAAGCGATTACAGGCAAAAAGCCCCATTTGTGAAACACTCATAAGCTCAAGCTGCTAGACTGCTCAGTTGTACTCCATTAAATTAATAAGGAATGAATAGACTGATCCATTATGAATAAAGCTGTGGGGAGCCTCAGCATTGCCTCAGACTCTCTGCACACTCCTTAGAGAACATTTGTGCAAAATGATTATGTTCATATTCATTCAATTGGAATTCTATAAAAGTGGAATGCATAAATTACTCTAAAGATGGGGAGTTTATCTTAAACATTAACTATGTGTGTGAATTAATAAGACTATTATAAAACCATTAGCATTCAGTGTATTTACCTACGTATGCTGCATACCTAAACTAAATTCAACAATTGTTCCTAATTGCTATTCTTGTTGTGTGATCAAGCTGTGGTTCATTTTCCCTGGTAGTCATAATATTTATGAATTGCAGTTTTTCCTGTTAAAACTTCTCAATCTCCCCTTTCCACCCCCAGCCTTTCACTTGCTCCTGCAGTTTTTGCATTGGGAAGTGAAAGATCAACAGATGCTTACGGATGTGTTAAAATAAAACACTGGCCATCACCTCCAAGTATACATGTCAATCGAATCTTTATCTTTTACAGAGTATTAGTAGAAGAAGGATGGCAGTGACTCCTGGGCGAGTGTCCCCTGAATCTGCTGCTGTTCAGCAGAATCCCAGTTGCAAAATACAGAGGGTACAAAACTCATCCACCATTCTATGCTGTGTTGTGAACATGCACAGTCTGTTTCTTCTGGAAGAACTCCTAGTGAAAGGTAAAGAGTAAACCCAAATACCGAAATGAAGGGGTGGCTTGATGGAAAAAAAAAACAAACCCACAAAAATTTTTAGAGGACTTGGCAAACAAGGAGTTAAAATGAATGAACACGGGTTAGGTTGCTAAGGTTATAAAAGCAAGTGCTCAAGCAGGCAGTGGTAGGGATGTGCTGCAGGATGAGAGAAGGGCTCAGGGCTGAGCTGCTGGGAGAGACACTTTGAGCAGGCAACCTTTCCTCCTGCCCTGCATCTCCCTTCCCGTCCTTTGACGCTTTCTGACAGAGCGAGCGGAGCAGCACACCCTGTGGGGCTGCTGAGTGGAGTCACCAGGGACGGGGCTGAAGCAAAAAGACTGCATTATTAGGGCTGATTCGATGTGATCTCGATGAGATGGCAGGCACAGTGTTATTTTCAGAGCTGCTCCTGAGCAGAGTGAGGAAGTTACATGTTAACACAGGTTAGCTGGCATGTCTGACCTTCATTGTTCCCAGTGGAAGCAGTGACAGTCTATTAGTCCTCCACAAGGGATATCACTGTCTCACAGCAGCTCTGAAAATCCCCCAGGACACTCCTGGAACAACAATAATTCTGCAAGAGTTCACACAGAGTTCTGTAAAATGTTTGCAACAAATCTTGCCTGGATTGGAGAGGAGGATGTGGTGGGAAGGGGGAGAGGGATGGCTTTGAACTCAGCTGCATTTGAGAGGAGACACTCACCTTGCAGGCAAGTCGGACCAGGTGGGACTTGTGCAACAGGAAAATCTTGCTAATTCTCTTGAAATGAAACAGCCAAATAGATAAAAGAAGGTGGAAATTAGTTTTTTAGCTTAATCTTGCTTCTGAAGTAGAATATCAACCTTGAAATCTGAATTTTAAAGTGAAAGACAAAGAATTTAAACAGTGAAACTCGTAGGGGCTAAAAGCCAAAGAAACCAATTTTCAGCTGAACATTTGGGAGTGACAGAGTTTTAATACAGCTTATAGGAAGTAGAAGCTGAATCAAAGTATGAGTGCCTTTGATACAAAAATAATGCTATGCATGGGGAGGTAAGTCTGTAGATTTTTACACATTGAGTAGCTGCTAAAATCTTTTCATGGCTGTACTTTTAGAATAAGAGGGTAGGGGTAAAGAAACTCTTAGGTCCACTACTGGATTTCTTGGACCTGATCTTTTCCTCTTTGGTTACATTATCCTTTCCAACATGCTGTACCTTTCAAACATTCCTGCAGCCTGGGGCACGGTGGTGTGGTGTGCCCTGGCCTCAAACTCAGCACGACCTGTGGGTGCCCACAAGGACACAGGTGATGCCTGTGCATGGATAACCTGACCAGGTGTCCTAGGATTGAGTGAAGATAAACATGGGCTACGTTCAGGGTAACCTCGACTTGCTGCTCTGGAGATTTTTCACCTGGGAGGTGTACCTCAAGGCACAGAGTTGTCATTAGGGCCCCTGGATGACTTAATCCAGGCTTGATCGAAAGGATTAATAAATGAATTCTTGACAGAGCCAGCATGTGAAGTCTGTATTGGAGAAAGGCTTATTCCTTGGCCCCGCTCCAAGAGAAACTAATCATCATGAACTTCATGCGGATTTACGATCATTCTTTCTGTAGAAAGGGTTAGGCCAGCACTCTCTGGCAGTGGTGGAAACTCTGCAGAAAAGGAGAAAGCCAAACACACAGAGGACGAACATTGTATGTGGGCTCCTTTCCCTGAAATCCTTCCCTTGGATTTTCTACGTTTTCACGGAAAACTGATGTAAGAGCACTATCGTGTATTAAAGCAGATAGAATCGTTACGCTCCTCTCAACTCCAGGAGACAGAAATATCATACAGTCTTATTTTTCCAAGGGAGATGATATCATGGAATAAAGTGATAAGAAAGAAAGCTACCGTGATAGCATGAAATATGTCCACTGGCTGCCTTCAGCACAGTAATCTTTTATGTTCAAACTATTACTCAAAGTAGGGATTATTGAAATGCTGTTCTTCTGTGGCGCTCTCTTGGGTGATCTGTGGAAGCCTGTAGAAGTCAGTGAAAAGAATCTTATCATTTCTTCTTTTTCCTTAAAAAATGTTAATAAAATAATCTATCTATTAAATTTCAGATCACATATATATACATGTGTTGGAAATGCAGTGTGATAGTGGGGGTTTAAAAAGTGCTGTTTCATTATCAGATTTCTAATATTCTTTTAAAATATCCAGGAAAAAAAAGAAAAACTGCAACCTGTTCATCCAGGATTTTGGGCTTTCCTTTTTTTTTTTTTTTTTTAATTGGAAGCTAGTTGAAGACATTTTATAATCTATTTCCAACAGTGCCTTTATAGATATGCTTGGATTTGTGAGGTTATCTCCTACTCATAGGATTCTGTTAAACAAGGTTGTGGAACAGTCATTAAAATTAAGACCACAGCTTTGTCCAGGAGGATTTGAGATAGCTTTTTGCTTTTTCATTTTAATGCTAGATTTTTCACATTAAAACATTATTTTCCTGCCTCTTACACACAAAGAAGGACATAATGAGGGGACAGAGGTAATAGAGGGGCTGCAGAATTCTTTCATTTTATAAGGCAACAGACCAGTAGTCTGTAAGATCCAATATCTGCCCCAAAAGAAAATTAAAATCACTTGGTCAGCCAGGCAGTGCAAGATGACCACGATTCTGTGGTCCCTTTGCATGATGAGGGTATTCCTAGAGCCATGGGGATTGTTAATCCTTGTGACTTAAGCCTAATAGTCAAACTACAGATGTTACTACTTTGTAGATTCTGCATTAGTTGGATCTCATTAGTGTGTGACAGGGTTTATGAGCTGCACAATGTGTGATGTGTGAATGGGTGTACAAGGACAGGGAGTGGCTCCCACTTGTAGGGCTGTGCAAAGGCTGAGTTAATTTTGTGCACATGCACTAATTAGACATGAAATCCAAGATCAACTTTTTGAAAGACAGATTTGCTAAATGGTAATACCCCAGATAATGCCCTCATGAGTATACATGTCCCAGGATGTTCAGTTTTCCTGTATTGTTAGGATATGTATGGATTTTGTGTGCTACCAATTCCACCATGACTTGAAAACAGAGGAGCCACTGCATGTGGAACTGAGGAATCATTTCCTCCCTTGCTCAGGACAGGTATTTATTTAACAGTTGGTCATAGAAAATTGAGCACAGTGATTTTTCTAGTTATGAGATGAAGGAGAGAGGCCTATTTATTCTGTCATCTTCTATAACCTTTTGGGGCAGTGTGGATCACTGGCATTCCTTAAGATGGTTGGATAAAACATTCCTGTCCAACTTCCTCAAGGAGATTCCTTCCTTGTCTCAGTGAAGCAACAGGTAATGATATGGACACACTTAACAGACTTGTCTTTAGATGTTTTGCATTCCAGTGTTAACATTTCTGCCCCCTTGAAAACAGGCAAAATGCAGAGGAACATCACCACCCATTCTTAAATGTCACAGGAGTCTCAAGGAGGAGACCTCAGTAATAAAGTTTTCTTTCTTGGATGTATGCATTTAACTGCAGGATCAGCCTGGGACTATGTGAGGTGTAGAAACCCAAACCTAGTGGCATGAACCACCCTCCTCTATGACAGTCTCATGAATTCAGGCTGGAGCTGAGGTAGAAGAAGAGGTATTTGATGCGTGAGGAGCCACTGTGTCCCTGCATGTCCCTTTTTGTCACGTCCACTGTGGTGCTTGCTGATAGAAATCAGTGGGAATCCTTCTAAAGCAGGGCTTCAGTGGGTCTTCTAATAAATTGACTTCGCTCAAAAAGTACTTCTGATGAAAGTACAGTGCTGTCAGGAGAGGGATAAAGGTCACCTTGGTAATAAATGATAGCTATGTTGCAGTCTAGGGGGTAGTTCTAAGGTTTTCCAAAGTTTGAATAGGGATAAGTGGCCCGTTAGGTAATTTTCCTTTTCTTGTAATATCTTGCCTCTTTTTTGGCCAATTTGCCCTCTCCCTACATGCTCTATTTTGGCCACTTTCCCTGGAAGACTGCTAGAAACCCAGCATGTACTAAAGGCCTGCAAATCAGATGATCATATGACAATGATTTTCCATCTCCAACTGCATGTGTCTCTGACTGCCTGGTACAAGCAGGATTCTACTGAGTACCCAGCGTGTCACACCAGTCCCAGTGTGCTGACATTTTGTTGTCCTGTGGCTGTATCATGAATTAAGGGTTGAAGCCACACTGTCTCTGCTGGTCTGCAAGCACGTAATTCCAATGAGCAGTATCCCCCACAGGGTAATAAACTCTTTAATAACAGTAATGTAGCAACCACAATAATGAAAAAAGTGATTACATTCTACATAAAAATATAAAAGCTCATTTGATCCTGAGGTCTCCAGTGGCACATTACCTGGACTTGTATTTAAAATATAACATTTCTTACATCTTATTCAGGTCCTTTGTTAACACTAATATAAAACACCAGTAAAATTGTCACTGGGGGAATTTAATAAGGAGTGGGTATGGCTCAGCGATGCACGCTGCTAATTCTGAGTCCTTCCACGAGTCTAATCTAGAAAAACACAAGATGGTCTGCTTGAGTGTTTCAGTACTGAACCCCACTTTGCATATGCAAGGCAGATCAGAAGATCCCTTCTTTAGAAGCAGGGCTCTTTCCTAAAATAGGAGTGCTTCTACAAGCACATGAGTTACATGAAATATGAGAGTCCCTTCTTGTACTTTTACTTGCTCTTCATTCTTGATGGTTTCCCTGCAAATCCAGGCTAACTCCAGAGATCTACAGTGACACCAGGGGATTTTCTTCCAAGCATATGTCAGGGGTTCTGAAAGCAGAAGCCAGCCAAACCTTAGTCTATAATCCACTTTGCTGTATTTCTCTTCTATCTAATACTGTGAGGAAACCAACCCTACTAAGCATTGCTTTCCTCCCATTCTAGATAGTACAGACATTACTGAGCCCATGGGTAGATTTCAAAAGAATCAGAATTCCAGCAGCAATTTTTTTTTGCACTGTCCCTTCTTGTAATCTGTACAGTTGAGCAGAAATGTATTCAGACTTTTCCCATTTCCTTTATTTTTCTGTCAATACCACATTATTTCCTGCTGGAGACTCTAGCCTTCCCATCATGTCACTGAGGAATTAATCCCCTGCTCTGTAAATAAGAACATATGGCAAACCATTAGTCATCAGCCAGTGCCTGGACAGTTTTGTTCTAGAAAATGGGCTGGCCAAGACGGTGAGTGGAAGGATGGGGTTTTTAATAGGAGTTTTTATCAGGGCTTTAAATGTTTTCAAATCAGACATGAATCTGAAGATTTAAAAAGCGCCTGAGCAGGTAAAGTGCATTAGCAAATCCTCCTGTGAGGTTCAGCAAGGGCCTTACAGTGGCCTTTGAGGTTGTGATATAAAATAAGCCTCTACCTCCTTTTGCATGGAAGCTTCACACGTTTTCAGAAGCCGAGGGCTTGCCTTCACTTCTAAGTGTGCAAGTTGCTTTCTATCAAATGAACGCAAACTGATTTAGGTAAAGAAACACATTGCTGCTGTTTTTTCAGGTGTATGAATGTGTTGACTGTCATTCCAGGAGCTCCCACAAAAATTTATGTGGCCATTTAACATCATCTATACCTCCTCCACACATGATACAGTCCCTCCAGCAGTTGGTGAACCCACAGGAAATGTCATATATGTTGTAATTCTCTCTGACCTTGTTGTTCATCCCATTCTTTGATCATATCCACTGCTTGTCTCACTTGATGTGTATGGTCAGTCACAGCTCTAGGGTGAGGATTGCTTCTGTTTTAATATGCAAATAGGCATGTGATGCAACAGGACTGGTGTTTCTGGGTGTTAATGAAAAATAAACACATCAAGGCAATGGACTGCCTGGAATGGAGGTAATAGAGGGGGATGCCTTTTCAAGGTAGCATCTGCCAAATATCTTTTTACCTGAAGACAAAGAGAGAAGTCCTGACAAAGAGACAAGTCAGGTTAGAAAGCTTTCTTATGTTCCTTTCCATGAGTGACTGCAGCACCAACCAAGGTTTTTAAACACCTTTGTTTTTTTGAAGTGATGAGCCTTTTAAAAATAATATTGCATGGGTAGCCTTGGTGAATAGAAAATGAGAGAGATGTGCTACTATGCTTGTTCTCTTACTAGTCATTGACTGGAAATGCTCACAAAAGGAATAAAAAGTACATTTGCCTTGTTAATACAATTTGTATTACATATTCATAAACCATTTCATAAAGCTCCCAAGGAAAAATTCAATTGTACTGAAAGCACATAATGGTAGAGCGGCCATACAGAAAACAAGCAGCATGTTGCAGAATTAACTGCACAATGAATGAAATGCAATGTCTATAATAAACCCATTCAGATATAAATTATGGGAGAGTAGATGAAATGTTTGTTAAGCAATAAAGCTTGCAACCGTACATATGAAATTGAATGGGATTTATCATAAAATATTGTGGAGGATACAGTCTGAATATGTGTTACAAATTGACTGAATTAAAAATAATCCAAGGAAAGCAAGCTTTTGGGAGACTGAAAATTTTAGGAAATGAGTTCATAAGCTGTTTAGCTCTGACCCAAAGTCCCTCGGTGCCAAGAAAAAGAGAGGCAAGAAAATAAGAAGAGAATAATTTCTTAGAGGACCGCAGTTATGTTGTCTTAATTTTAACCTCCTAAATTTTGTCCAATAATCAGATTCCCTGTTGAACTAACAATATCTCACTGGAGTAGAGGGTAGAGAATTTGGCCCAGCAGTGTTTGGTTAGTATGATTTACAGTGGAAGATTTTTTTTTTCCCCCCAAACTATTTATCCCAGTAAGGCTGTTGTACTGAGGGCTGGATAGATGATATTTTGGTTGGACCTTAAAGAGATATGTGGTATGTTTTCCCAAAAGACTTTACCAGATATCTCAATACAAACAACAGAGTTGCTGAAGAACACATTCTGTGGTATTCCATACCAAGCTTGACTGAAGTCCACTTCTCAAAATGACAGAGCCTACACTTTTGCTCAATTTTTGAGAACTGAAAATACTTAGAGTTTTTACAACATGATGGAAATATTGTACTTGTGAACAACAACCAAGAGAATCACCAAACCCTTAGAATTAAATTTAAAATTCAAATAGATGTTTATGGGTTAGGGGGATAAAAAGAGTGCATAATTTCCAATCACAAATAACATTTGTAGCTATGGAAACATAGGACAGCCTAAGAAAAAGAAAGAAATAAGAGCTGTAGAATCTGCGCCTGAGAGGGTTAAGAACATTATCCCCTTTCTTAATCTTACCTAGATGCTTTCCAGGTCTTTTCTCTCCTTTTGAGGTAGTGAATAATGACCACTTTTCAAAGTAGTTAAATATATACAAAGGAATCTGGAAGCCAGAATACAAAGTGGCGTTTCTGTAGGGGCTTTAAGATGGTTGCTCTGATTTACAGATGGAAGATCCTGCCCCTAGACTAGAGATGAGTGCAGCCAAGTGACATGGCCTTTATAGGTCTGTTGACCCTAAGATCTTTTTGACTGTAGGTGTGTGTCACTGTGGTGACATTCCGATAAACTTTGTCACACTGCAGGATAAATACATAACTTCACCCTGAGGAACGCACCTGAGTCATCAGTAGACCTCCTTTAATCTCTTGGCCTATGCAGCCCAACAGAATCCTTTTTTGGTTTGACACTGCTGCTGTTTAATAAATAAAAGGGTCCCCCTTCTCAGAGCCACAAGGAAAAAACACTTCCAGTTGTTATCCAGCAGCTTTTTAATTCCAAGAGAAAACGCTGAGCTATTTCAATGGACCATTATTGCAGAGTTAAATATAAGTAAGTGAGGAGAAATCAAGTAAACTCCATTTTGCCTCTCTGCCAAATGGATGTATTTTCCCATGTGTAAGAGATTCCATGGATTTTTTTCGTTCCCTTTATTTCACTGGAAAAACCACACCGAGCACAAACATACATCAGCGTCCCGCAGTGTATCGAGAGGCACTGGTAATCTTACCCTTGTAAGAAACGTGGCATGTGCCCAGCACTTTTGGATTGCATTTTATTTGTAGGAATACAGGCTATGAAAACCCTCTCCCTTACTGAGGAAGAAAAGCCTGTTAACTTGTCAGCCTGCATCTGAAAGGCCAAGGGTTCAAAGCTGCTCATCAGTGTTGGTTGACATTCCCCCTTAGAGCCTTTGGAAGTATCAAGTTTAGCAGTTATTGACTGCATTGCTGAGTTATCTGTTGTATAAGCACAATTTCCATAAAGGACATAAGGCCAGGGACATGTTCACCAGGCGTTTTAAGACATGGTTGATTTGATTTTCTCATTTCTTGTTTTCTCTAAACATATTTCTCTCAAATATTAAATTGTAACAATATTATTGATTGTGTTCTGCTCATGGAGCAACACCATCTATTTGGCTTTTTACATTTTTTTTTTTTTCTTAATGATTTGCTCAGAGGGTGGAAAGAAGTAGAGGTGATGAAATACCTTTGTACCTTGGAGATGAGGGCATTCCAGTGGGGACCAGCAGCATGACAATATGGGACCTGTTAGCACCATGACAGACCAGACAGAGCCCCTGAACACAAAACCTTCCTCCGCATTTCAGGAAGAGATTCAGGACTTCACATCTAGACCTTAATAGAGCAACACCATGTTTTTCTTCAATTAGCTACTAAATTCCCACATGATTTGAATAAATCTGGAGGAAAATTCTCTAGGAGCACAAGAATTGTAAAGTCAGTTGAGGGGAAAAACATGCCGTGAATAATCTGCCCTGGGCAAAAAAAATAAATCAGGTTTTGAAATGCTGAATGCTGGCAATTCAGCAGAAAGTGAGTTGTGGACAGAAACAGTGTTCAGCTGGTACGACAACAGCAAGGATGCTTCAGCCAATTCTGTCCTTTTCCTGTTTACTATGTGATTGCAAGTGAGGAGGTAATACCACTCAATGAGACAAATTTCATTCTGAGATTCATGCGCATAATTATCAGTGACCTTTTATATCTGAGAGAGAATTGATTTTGATGAGAGCTCTACCTCCTGCTCTTCGTGCAGGGTCTTGCCCAATTTGTTTTACATGCTCAACAGTCATTATTTGGATGAACCAATCATGGAGATGGGCTATTATTGATAGATCTTCCAGGAAATATGTCAAAGTTAAGTAAAAATAAATAAAACATGAAATTAACATGAACATGGGTTTTTCCTAATCAGATACATGTTTCAGTAGCCCTTGCTCAAGAGGCACAATTTAACTAGAAGGATGCAATTGACATGAAAGGTTTATTAAGAAAAGCAGTTCAAAATATCTGTCATTCACAAGGGAATACTGAAAAAAATTAAAATTATCCTCTAAAAAACATTTGTTGAAAGATGCACAGACCTGAATCAAACCATCTTCTAAGGTTCTTTAAAATGCTATAGCAAACTTTGTTTTTCTGAAACAGATCTTATACTGAGGAACTGCCAGGTTTTCTGGCACACCAGAACAGGAGGTCAAAGGACTTTTATGACTATTTAATGTCCATTTAGCAGGTGAGAGAAACAGGGATTGCTCAAGCTCATGTGTCCAGTAATTTTTGGTGTAATGATTCAGTGCAAAATCCAGCATCTTCTGGAAGAATCTTTCTTGGGCACAGGAGGAGCTCTCATCTTTCTGACTCAGATGGAAATTGCTTTGTGTCTTGCAAAATGAAGGTCCAGATCTTGGTCTGGATGGCTGACTGTGGTGCAGTGTATGCCAGAATCTCTGGCTTTATGAAAAGCAGTAGATGCTCAGTGCCCACATGTCTCTACTTGTTCACACACAAAATTGGGCTCCCAAAATTAACGAATGCTTTTCAATAATTTTGTGCAAACAGTTTGCTTCAATGAGTCAGTAGCAGAGGTATGAATAGAGCCCAGGGATCCTCACTCCTGGCCCTGTGCACCAACCACCAAGACCATTTACTTTTCTAGCCAGCGCCAGAGTGAAGATGTGAAAATACCACAAGAAAACTTTTTATTTTTATTTTCTTTTCAACTTTTCCACTCGGATCTGCAGATTCAGGCAGTTTGGTTAGCCCTCCACATTGAGCGAGAGGTTAATATCAGCTTTGCTGTGTTTTTCACTTCTAGGTGTATGAAAGATGAGTCTTTCCTCTTGCTTTCCCCACTGACCTCTGCTTGAAGTTGAGTGGAGACGTGTGTTGGGTTGCTTCTGCTTTGAAGAAACTGGTGCAGAAGGAGAGGGGAGCGAGGAAAACTTGGCCCTTTGGGGTTCCAGCCCCAACCTCCCACTGGCAAAGAGCAAAGAGGATGAGGAGAAGAGGGAGGGCAGGAATAGCAAATGGTGCATGGTCCCGATCTGTGCTGCTGATTCCATCCCCTGGTGATCCAGCCAGGGCATCAACAGGCCAATTGTGCCCAGTCATTAAGGAAAGGCATGTCTGTAATTAATGGCAAAGGGCCTGATACAATAAAAGGCATGTCTGCCTTCTGCACTGCGAAGCCTGCATAGGGCTGCAAAAGACGCCAAAGAAAATCAATGTTAAGCAGCTTGTATGGATTTGTGCAGACCTTTACAGTGCCAAAGTCCAGACATATTTCTCGTTGAGCTGAGTCCTCATATGTTTTATTTATAATTTAATGCTAAAATTTATGAAGGAGGTGCATGGCAGAGGGAGAACCCATAACCTTGTCATTTCTTTTCTTAAAGCAGCAGCTACTAGATCTAGGAAAGAATTACATCCTCCTCTTCCTTCTATCTGATTCCCCAGCATAAAATGTAACATAATAGAAATTTTTTTCACTCTGAGTTTGTTTTCAGTGAATTGGCTGTACAGATGAGGTGCCTGTTGCATACCACACAAGTTTTTATCAAAATCACTAACTGCCAATCACTTCCTCTAAACTAAATCACCTCAGCTGTTATTCATCAAGCATGCCATGTTGCATTATAGACTTTCATAACTCAGACACTTAAGGTATGAAAGCAATTAATTGCCTGTATTATTTTCCATAAAAACAAATAAACAGCACTAGGTGCCTTTTTAAACTCAATCAGAGGATTGATTTTTAAATCAAATTGTATTTCATGAGAGTTCAAGCACTCACCACTAGAAGCTATAATCTTGGAACTTTAAATATGGATGCTGTAATTCCAGAATGTCACATGCTTTAAACACTGAAATATAAACCATTGCCGTAAGAAAATGTTGCGGTTTAACCCCAGCTGGCAAATAAACATCACACAACTGATCTCTTCTTCTCCCCCACCAGTGGAATGGGGAAGAGAATTGGAAGAATAAAAGTGTGAAATATCATGGGTTGAGATAATTTTAATAGGTTAAGCAGAAGCCACACAAGCAAGCAAAGCAAAACAAGGAATTCATTCACCACTTCCCATGGCAAGCAGGTGTCCAACCATTCCCAGGAAAGCAGGAGTCCATCATGTATAACAGTGACTTGGGAAGAAAAATGTCATAACACCAAACATCCTCCCTTCCTTCTTCTTTTCCTTCTTCTTCCCTCAGTTTTCTATGTTTCAGTATGTTCCCACATGCCCTGGAATATCCCTTGGGTCAGTTGGGATCAGCTGTTCCAGCTGTGTCCCCTCAGCATCCCTTGTACCCTACCCAGTCTCCTCACTGGTGGGGTGAGGAGCAGAAAAGGCCTTGACTCCATGTAAGTTCTGCTCAGAAATAACAAAAACATCCCTGAATTATCAACACTATTCTCAGCACAAATCCAAAACACACCCCATACCAGCTACTATGAAGAAAACTAACTCCACCCC
This sequence comes from Vireo altiloquus, assembly GCA_013396875.1. Lineage (NCBI taxonomy): Eukaryota > Metazoa > Chordata > Aves > Passeriformes > Vireonidae > Vireo > Vireo altiloquus. Next base: position 1,751,763 of record VZRF01012741.1, on the reverse strand, counting down.
AGGCAAAACCAGCCCAGAAAATAAAAGAAGTATACATAAAAATGTATTAAACATGACAGCAATGTTAACAGCCTTGTTTGGAGAGAGGAAGTTTTTTAACAGAATACATTATTTACTGGTCTCTACTGTATTGTTCCAGCATGGTGTCAGGATTGCATTTTCCCTGGAAGTGTGGATTGGGCTTTCCCCCATCTGACATCAGCCACGTTTGTATTACCATATCAGCTGAGACACCAAGGTTCAGGATTTCAGCTGGCATGGATCCAACCAGATCAGCACTGCAGAGCCAGCTGAGCTCAACTGAACTGTGCTGGAAACCTAAAAGTGAAGAGGCTGCCAGGGAAACAACACAGGTTCCTGCAACGGAGAAGATCCAGTGACAGGAGAACCTCAAAATGTTTTGTTCTGCTAAATTAACAGGAACAGGTAGGAGTCCAAAACTCACACAAAACTCATGGGTAAGGATCCAATAGCTGCCTATATTTTTGTGTTCAGTTAAATTACCCAAATGGCCTGGTTCAGCAGAATGTGAGCTGGGAGCTCTCAGGTAAATGTCTGTCACGTGAGATGTTTAGTTAAATTTAGTTAAACAGTTAAATATTGCCACTTTTATAAGCAAAAGAATAGAAACTCCACCTAATCCAAAACACCTCAAATTTTCTTTAACAAAAACATGTTTCCTCTTTTATCCCTTCTCCTTTTTTGGGAGCTTTAAATATGTCAGTTGTTTAAAAGATGTGACTGCCCTTATAAATGTATCGAAGATAAGCTAGGTTGTAAAGGATTCAGGTTCATGAACTGTGTTTATACAGTCTATTGTTTAGTACTCATGAATAATTGATTCTTGTCCTTCCTGCACAAATATTCAATCAGATACCATTCAAATTGATAGCAGGTGTCTGATCTAGGAAAAAATGGCAATGTTCTTTGAGTGGAGATGTGATTTTAATACAACTCTACTCCAGCCATGGGGTACAGAGGAGTGTCACACATTTCAAATGGGACCTGTTGAGAGGGAGATTTGCTAATTAAAACAGCATACCGTGTAATTGTCTGCTATGTTTTGGGTAAGCAACCATCCCAAAAAAATGCTTATTGCATTTTATTTTTATGTGTGTATGTGTGAAATGGAGGACAGATTGTAATTTTTAATATAAATTGCTTGTTCTGGTGAGAGGTTTGGTTATGCAGACAAGAATTGTTCTATATAGTCTGTAATTCTGTAGGATCCTTACATACTCAATATTAAAAATCTGACTCTGATTTCCCCAAGACCATGTGATGACCAGGAGACATAGAATAATTGCATTATGTGATATATTATTTAAGATCCAGTAAGAAGGTGCCTGTTCCTTAAAGCACAGATTCTTTTCCAATGAATTACAACTTTCCACTACTGGTAGCTTCCTGTAAGTTGCTTTATATACTGCAGGAAAAAAAAATGTGCATACAAACAGAGCAGGGAGCAGGACCTGCTTGTGTATCCTTGAACCTTGGAGTACTGCTCATTTCTTGCTCAGGGAGGTTTGTGGATGTGAGCAAAGTTATGTCTGATATGGAAGGAGGAGATGCAGAGTTAATGTAGATATATAACTGGAGTTTTGCTCCCAGGCACATGAAAATAAGTCTGAGGAGTCAGAGGTCCAATATGTTCCAACTAAAGCAAATACAAATTTGATCATTGAATTAACCAAGACAGAAATCAATCCTAAATTGGGGTAAGGAAATACAGGGTATAGCCCACTTGTGATAGCTACTATTTAGTAGGAACTCTGGAAGAGCCACTGAGAAAATATGTAAATTGTTTTTATTTTTTGGCCACTGTCATCCTAAAAATGTTTCTGTGGGAGGCCTCAGCCTTTGGAAGGGTGTGGAAGAGCAGAGACCCAAAGCATTGTGCTATGAAGAAGTGCTTCAATTCCTTCTCATTCTTACCCAGTCCATGGGTTTCCTTGCTGCAATCTGCAAGGGTGTTTTTAGGGTTACTGTTTTTACTTTTTTGTGCTGCTTCCCCTATGTCCTCACACCCCTGAGTTTAATGCTTAAAGACTGGTAATTAGAAGCTCTGAAAATTATTTTCTTGTGGTTGCTAGTAATGACAGTTTTCCATACGTCTTTTTTTACAGGACTTTATATTTTCATCCTCTTTTCTGTCAAAATGGCTCTGTAGATGTAGAAAAGAAGTTCTGTTATATCGCATTCATGTCCATTCAGTCTTTGACCAAACACATTTGACTACCAACATGGAAAGATAATGTTGTTTACAGGTTGGGTATGCTCAGGCAGCAAACATTGGTTCAGTGAATTGTTGGTCACAACAGGGTGAGAGGTTTTTGTAGTCCTGTTAGATTTACACATTTGAACCAGGCAGCTGTTGGCACTGCACAGTTCTCCCACATTCTTCAGCTCACTAGTACTCATGTATTTCCATGAAGATTAATTCAGCCATGGAGAGTTGAGTCTCACTGTTTATTCGCATCTTAATTCTGGCTGGCAATTCTTGAACGGTATTAAGTACCTGCCCCCATGTCTCTGTCAAACCTTCAGACCATCTTACAACCCTCTGGTGCACTTGATCCATCCTTTAGAACTGTCTCACAACTCTCCATGCACTTGTTCCATGCTGTCCCAGAACACTGAGAGATGTTGAGTGCCAAGGTGTGTTTCAGAGCGCTTTGCTCTTGTCGATTGAAAAGCCCTTATTTGGTTTCTTATTTGGGTAAAATGTTTCTGCTCTAGAGCAGCATAAAATGTAGAAGCTCCTTTTCGTTTCTCTGTTGAATGCTAAGCAACCACCTGTTTATGAAGGTTCAAACAAATGCTTTACTTGTACTCTGTCTGCTCAGCACTCCAGTGCACAAAACCCAGTATTTTTAGGGAGCGCAGACCCTGAAGCCAGTAGCACACTAAAATGCTCAATCTTCCATAAATATTACCCTTCCCCTGACCTTCCTTCATTTTCCATGCTGGATACCACTTCTGAATCTATTCATTTTGAATAGGCAGCAAAATCCTTCCCTGGAATAGACAACACAGATACACCTTGCCAGCTGTAGCAGTTCGTAATGTATATGTATTATTGAAATATTGGCAGTGGTCTCTGAAACCACAAACAGAATTAGTTGTACCCAGAGAAACATACTTTCTTTCAGTGGCCCGAGTAGCCAACAATTATGAAAAATATCCTTCTCCTTTCTATAATTTCAGAAGATAACGTAGTCTTTAGTGCACAAGTGACATACCACATGAATCAGCTCTTCATAAAGACTTCTTTTTTCCCATGGTACCTTACAACTATTCAGATGGGAGAGTTCACAAAGACAACAATTTCTTTTTTTTTTTATTAAGGGCATTTAATGCTTGCTAAAGGTTTCAATTTGGCTGCCTTCCATTACTAAAGTTTTCCTTCAGCTAAGCACAAACCTGAAACCCATCCCGCAGCCACCTTACTCACATGTGGAACCTTCTGACTGCTATAAGTGGTGTTTCCAGCCCACTGCCAGAAATGGTGGGGAGGTGGTGGCGAGGCTGGGACCAGGTCCCTGGCTCTGCTTTTCACTTCTCTCTCCAGCTCCTTGGGACATAGAAGGAGTGACAGCTGTGTTGACTGAGGTATGACCTTGCAGGGACTTGCAGGGTGATACTGTGGGAGGAGAACAGAGAAGGGTAATTTTCTTGCACCTCAGAAAATGGCATTTGCATTATTTTCTTCTGGCAGTCTCTGCATTCCACCTCAGGATGATCCATAGCTTGTAAGTTATTGCTAGTATCAGTGTGCTTACAACTGCAATGAAGAGCTGTCATACATACCAGTTCTTGAGTGCTTATGAGTTTATTCAGAAGTGTATTTACAATAATCAAATGACAGTGTGAGCAATATGCTGTGCACTCAAGGAGCAACCAGGTTGGGACAGCAGTGGAAGGAATGTGTTGGATAGAAGGAAACATCTTGAAATGAATAATAATGAGCATAAAACCCCAAAGTCAAAACTTTTGGAGATCTGGACTCTGCCAGTATTCCTCAGCTTTGAATTCTTCCTTTTTTTTCTTTCTAATAGGCCAGAATTTGATGGTGACTGCTTTGGTGAGACAACACTTTGTAGGAAAACCGACCTGATAACTGTCGGCTGCTGGAAGGTATCACTGACTAGCCTCTTGAAGCTGCACTCTCTGGCATCTTTAGGAGTATCTTTTCCCCCTATACTTTTTTTTTTGACAATTTAACTCTGTGAGTTTCCTCATTCTTGAATGTGCAGAGCCAGGAAGCAGAGACATGTATGTCCAAGTATGTGGGGCACTGCCTGACCTGTAGTGAGAACATTCACCTGTACATTTTTTTAGAGTGAGAAGCTGGATGGCTTCTGTAAATTCAGTTTGAACTTTTAGTGTTTTGCTCTCTAGGAAGTTCTTAGAATAAGTCTATCAATCATTCCATTTCATAGGAATAAACTGCCAGCATGGGTTTCTGTTCAGCCAATACTAAATTATATTCTGAGAATTTTAGAGGATGAGAGAAGCCATAAGCAAGAGAAAAGTATAAATGTTCTATGTACCTTTTTAAAAGAAGAAAAACAAGGGTTCTGGAATTCATAAACCAGTCAGCCCAATCACTTTTCCTGAAAATACACTGGAACAAGACTTAAAAACCCAAAATCTTTCTAACTATTCAGATGATAAGAGCATTGTAAAAGATAATGTAAGATTGCTCTCAGCAAATCCATCTGATTTCTTTCTCTGAAAGAATGCCTAGCCTGGGGAAAGGGGTAAGATATTGCTGAATTATCCTGATTTCAGCTTTTGGTTTTGTCACACATAATGTCCTTCTGGAAAAAAAAAATCCAGTGGAGTGTGCACAGCTAAAGAACTGCACTGGGCACCATATTTAACACATCAGGAGAGCATATTAAATTGAGTGGAGTGTGACAGGAAAATCTGAAATTTATAGAACACGATCTATGAAGAAAAGTTGTGGCAACTGATAAACCTACAGAGAAATCATCATGATAGTCTTTCCAATATGAGAAAGTTACGCAAAGGCTGGTGCTTATTGTTCTCCCTCCACTTGAGGGAATTCAAAAGAAACCAATTTAATTTTCAGCCAAGATGCATTAGGATGACTGGGAGGAAAACTTTCTAACCACAAGGGGAATTGAGTAATGATGCAGAGTTCATCAGAGAGTTTCCAGAGCAGGGCAGACAGATGTTCAGGGGGGTCTGGCACTAGTAATGATTCCAAGGCTGGGGAGGTCCTACCCAGGCCCAGGTTATTACCTGAGAACAGCAGCCCAGGAGGAAAGAGCAAAAGCTACTGCCAGGAGGCTAAGAATGAGCAGTGGTTTTATCAGATGGTGATAAATAGCTCTTTCTTAGAGATGGGGATGGTATTACTTTCTAAAAAAATAAAGTTCTTTCATCCTGAATTGATGGTGATATATACATTTTAATATATGTAGGAAAGCACAAGGTAAAGTGTTATAAGAACACAGCATGCTAGTGATGGTCTATCACAGACTCTGTTTATATATTGTGATAATAGTCCTAAAATCTTATTTTAAATATCAGTTACATTCTGATCTAATAAAAGATTAGGGTTTTCTAAAGTAACTTTTACTAGATTTACTTACATTTTTCGTTCACATACAAATTTTTGTAGGCCTCCTGAGAACTTACAATAATAGGACAGGAGAGAATGGTGCAGAATTCATTTTAATTTGCTTGTCTTGGAGTGCCCTTTGCTGTTTATATTACAAATTTCAATATATTTCTCAGAGGATCAGAGCAAGTATAAATATCTATACCAATTTAAAAGTGTACCATTTTTAGAACCTGTCATATATTTTCTGGTAAGGCATGCTATTCATCATCTTCTGAGGACCATTTTTCTTAGAAATATGTAAAAGCATATATACAGCTAATGTACAGCATCCCAAAAGCTGTAGCTGGGAACATAAATTAAGCTCAAAGTGCTAAATTTTAAATTTACCTTGCTTTTCAACAGCAGTTGGCTATCTGGATCTGAGGGTGCTTTCAAATGTGAATGAGATGAGTTTCACAAAGATCCAAAGAAGCTGATAGTTGTTATTGGGCTTGTGTCTATTATTTCATAATATCATCCTCCAGAGAAAATGCTGTTATTAAGATTATTACCCAGCTTCCTTCCAAAGCCTAAACTGAAAATCTGGTTATGTGTCTAAGGGCATTTAAAAGTTTATTCTCTTTCTTCCCCCACCTCTTTACCTTCTGTAACTTCTAGTACTGAAATGAGCAGCAGAATGACACTAGCATCATAATTTTTGGTGCATGGAGATTTTTACAGCTTTTAGTTACTCTCAGTGAGTCTTCATTCTGTGAAACATACCCAGACAATGTGTACTGAGGAACTACTCAGTTGTAGGATATCACTTTGGTGTGCTGTCACTTGGCTGTTCTCATTTCCACTTGCTCCTTGGCAGTGGAAAGTCTGCAGTCCCAGCTGAGCTGACTTTAAAAGTTTCTGTCAATAACAATGCGCAGAAGCACATGAAAGGAAATATAAATTACTGGTAATGGTGGCGCTCAGGAGTGCTGAACCTTTAGCTCATTTATTGAACAGTTAAATATTGCCACTTTTGTAAGCTAAGAAAAAAAAGGAAACCTCATTATATCCAAAACGTCTCATTTTGTCTTTCATAAAAGCATTTCTCTTTCACCCCCCATTCTCTCTGCCATAGAGGTCATCTGTGGTGCATCTGTTGAGATCCTCAGCAGCCAAAATGTATTAGAGCTGCCATGAAATTGATTAAATTGACTAAAAACGTGTCAAAAATGGCTGGCAGACCACTACTGCTGGGTTATTTTATGCTGTGCTACAGATTTCAAATGGTTAAGAAAACTAATTAGCCGTAAGGAAGCATACAATACCATTTTGTTCTGTAATTCTACCTGTCACTTTTTTATTTCCCCTTTCATTCTCATCTTTCTTCATAATTGGATACAAAAATACTAAGCTGTAACTACTTGTGCGAAGGAAGATGAGAGGCAGACCCTGAAGAGATCAGCATGTGCCTTAGGAGCTGTGAGTTGTGAAAACCCAAAACAAGTTGCAAAGTGATGATTCAGTAATGTACAGTGTGATAGATGGAATGGACTGGGAGGCCAGAAAGAGCTGAGCTGGGTGGCTGAACTGCTCCAGTGGTCACTGTGTTTTACAGACCAATGCTTGCACCTCTGTACTGGGCAGTGGCTGTTGAGGAAACAGCAGCAGCCATAAACTACTCAGCAATAGCCTATATTTAACAATGAAGATTTGAAGACAAGGACACCAGGTTATGTATTTTATTATTTTGCTTTACTGAGAACATGAAAAACAACAAAAAGCAGGTGGCCAGGGTGACTGATGTAACCTCTCCTTTGTCACAGATTGCATTCCAGCATTTTTAATAACTCATTTTCCCAAGGGTGATGAGGATGCTCTAAATATTCCATGATTATTTTTTTTTTTATAAAGACATGCAGAGCAGGCAGAAGAAGGCCTTATGTGCTTGTGTGATGCACTTCAAAATCCTCAAAGCACATGGATGAAGGCACTTGTTTATGGGCATCATTTCCAGATGCACTTTGCAATTGGTAATGTTTTCCTAGGAGCACAGAAGTATTGTGTGACAGTCTGTTGCTGTGGGTAACTCCTGCAGTATGTAATTGGTGGATTTTTCAAGGGAGGGATGGTGTCTCCTTATTTCTAATAGAAAAAAAAATATCAAACATTCTGTTTACAAATATTGATGATTAAAAGGAGTGTTTCCTGCCTTGGCCAAATATCATAGGGACATTTGGGAAATTTTTATTATGTCCCTGTACTTCTTTAGTCAAATACTTCAACTCTTTTTGGCTCTCATTTCTGTAATTTTGCTCCAGTAACTTGCACTGACTGCACTGTAAGGAAAAGAACCTTATCCTTCTTTGCACCCCTTTCCTCTGTATGCTATGGAACTTTGGGGTATCTTTCTGCATTTTCCATGACAACAGCATTGATGTTGCTTTTTCTTCTGACTTGCAATATCCCTGGATCATTTATGCTTTATTTAGGGTACTGAAGTTTTCCTTCCCATTCGTCCTTAAACTTTGCTTCTGCCAGAGAGGGACTCCATGGGACTGAAGGAGGAGATGCTTTCCCACCATCAGAGTGGAAACTGATTTATCCCAAATCCATCTTTGCCTTGTCTTCTGTGGTTAAGAGGAATGTCCAAATGGTAAGTCTGCTCTTTCAGTGATAAGATTTTCTTCATTGTCTTTTCTTACATTTAGAAGTGTCTAAACAAGTTAAAATGAATTAAAGGTAATAAAAATAGCCAATAATTTATGCCCACATCCAGATAGTCTGACTCTGCAATTGCTCATGTATTTTTTGGAGGTGATTCACTTCTAGAATTTCTTTGACCCCTTAACCAGAAGAGAGGGACAGACTGACATAGCTGTAGCTACAGCTCAAGGTCAGTGTAATTAATATTATTTCATATGCAGCTTTTAATTCGAAGAACTTGAGGGGCAGGATCCCAGTTTATCCAAAACTTATAACTCAAGTGTATGAAGCCAGGAGGCAGCTGCCAGAACTAAGGCTAAGAACACACTTTAGTGTTTTTCTGAACTGGGGAGCACTCTTATTCCCTCATAATATAATATTTTGCACAACCCAAACACGTAGGTCAAGAGGCCAGAAAATTAGCACCGAGTTATAACACTCCTGTAAGGGGGTTTGATGAAAATAAACCCTAAAACCATTCATATGTTTTAAATGGTTTCCCTTCCCTCCATTCATGCAGTGATACAGAACAGCTGGTTGTGAAACCTGGCTGCATATTTGTTAAACGGGAACAGATTACTAAATCAAATTTGTTGACCAATTTTCAAGTATGTGGCCTTGAGATGTTAAAAAAAAAAATAATAAAAAAAAGTGTGGGGGGTGTTGCATTGCCTGAAGAGAGAAGGGGTAACAGGCCAGTGATACGAACATTTCATGCTGGTGGGATTTGGAGGGGGGGGAGGGAATCTAATCGCTGACTTTCGCGTGAGTACCCAGCTAAAACCTCAGGGAATTTTATATAGTGCATGTTGTCAGTATTTTAATCATCCACAGCTGTCAAAACTCTTGTAACCCGCCTCTTCTATTTAAAATGTGTCTTCTAGGCATAAAATAATTAAAGGTGCAGGACCATAAGGTAGGCTCAGAGCCGCTGCAATGTGACAAAACTCCACATATGAAAGGCATTATTTCAGGAAGTTTTAAATATAAATTTTGTTTTGTCAGAAGGCTGCAGGGCACACATTTTCTATACTGTCAAGCTTGATAGTAACAATATTTATATTTCAAATAAAAAGATTAAATTGCAGTCTTATGTGTTTCTGGTTTTCACATAGTTTTTACCAGTGTATCATAGTGTTCCATATCAGTGTGTCATCGAAACTTTTTTTTTTGCTGACACCAGTTTTGCTTTATTGTAATATTAAGTCTTGTACTGTCAGTTCCTGAATTGAAATAATGAGGGCAGACAGTGGTTTAGTTGACTAGCCTACATCTTCCCTTTCCTTCCCCCCCAAAAGAAACCCTGAAAACAACACAGAATAAAAATGAATTCGTTCAGAAAGGGGATTGTAAAGACAGAGGTTTGGAGCCTACAGATATAAAATGGCTTTGTGTATGTGTGTGTGTGCACATGTGTGCTTGTGCAGCCTTGTGTTTGCTGTGTGTCACCCTTGTGCCCAAGACCCCTCCTTGCAGAGTGGCCTTCATGTGCCTACCAAGTGATGAGTACTTTGCAAAAGAATTAAAACTTAGTGGAGAATACAGATGGAAGATGAGGGGAGGGCAGCGTAATTTCTGAATATTTTGAACTTTATTTGTTTGTTTTTAATATTGAAAGGACTAACCCAAAAAAAAGAGTGTCTCAATCACTTTGAGCTGGCTGGCTGGCAAGGCTTTTGTGCCACTGGTGGGGTTTTTTTTTGTTAGTTTTGAACTTTCTGCTGGTGCCCATAGGCCCTTCTCGCTTCATTGTTCAGAGCCTGAGCCCCGGGTTGGGCCAGTGTCATCTGTGCAGCATCAGGGCTTGACAGAACAATGGGGAGAAATGGGAAGAGGTTCTGACTCAGGCTCGTGTTGGAATGGCCAGCTGGAGTCACTGGGGCTGGGTTTGCTCCTTTTTGGGTTGAAATCTGAATATTTCATCACAACCCTTTTGTGGAAGTTTGGAACTGGCAAAGTCTTTCTGTGCTAATTCCCCTGGTTTTACCTCTGTGTGATGGTGAGGATTTTTCCCCCAGTGCCTGACAGTGCTGGGTGATGTGTAACAACTTCTCTGACCATGATGTGTTTGGTGAACTGGGCTTATCAAAAAACTGATTCAAAATTTGACAAAAATTTTACAGAAATTCCTCCAGAATTACTATCATCTTAGGTGTGATATGGGATTCATCTTCTCTCCGTGTTTCTGCACACTGGCCCTTCTTTCTGTCACTTTAAGCCTTTGATCTGTCATTTTTAACATGAAAATTTAGTCATGATTTTACAATAATAAAATTTATTTTATTATTAAAATTTATTTTCTTACAATAAAATTATGTTTGAAGTTTTTCGTTTTGTTTTGGTTTTTTTTTACTTGCTACTGATATACCTCAATAAACATATTTTCTTTCATTCCATAACCAGCCAAGAAGTTTCTGGTCCATTGTAGAAATTAGCTGGAAATCTTCACAGATTGGATGAAGTACAGGATGTTAAAATGTCAGTGAAAATGTTGTGTTTGTTGAAGAGCAGACATGCCTTTTCCATGTATACATCCATGTCTCTGTACACTGAGCTCCTAAATGCAGGATTAATCAAGATAGGAACAATAGGGGAATATATTTAAACGTAAAATTATGTGCAAGTAGAAGACTTTTGTAGGGAAAAGGAGACAACAGGTGGTACTACCCATTCTGTACTCACAGTCTGATCTCAGTTAACATCCCCAGACACATTTTTTCCAGTTTGAACTGATGGATATACAAATACATATTGCAGCACACACATCTCAAATGAGGGAGCCCTATTCCAATGGAAACATCTGGTTTCATTACACCAGGTAACACCTGCATGAAATTACATCTGTGTGGAAAGTCCTTTAACAGAATTTAGTAATTAAAGTGAGGCAATCTAATCAAAGAAAGGCATAGAGAAGGTGATACATGAAGTTTTGTTCTCTGCCATGTATATAAACTGCATTAGTATATTGGGTCTTTCAAGAAACAGTTAACATCAACAGCTTGCAATTGAATAGATTTCATGTTAAAAACAGCCTTCCATGCTATATCCCCAATATATATTCTGATCTTCCAAACAGATCTCCAGGGTGCTGTTTGAATTTATTGCACTTAATAGCATATTTTTTGGAGTGTACAATGTGTGGGTCCGACCGAGTTTTACTGGGGTATTCTGCAGCTCAATTTCCTTTCAATATATAACTGTGTCCTCTTCAAATTTTGCTTTAATGCCTTGTGCAGACTTTGCTTTTTACCTTATCAACTGGTTTTTAAAATGTCAACGCTGACCTTGACTGGAGTTGATGCTCAAGAATCTCCCCCAGAGGAGGAACAAGGGCCTGGGGTCTCTCTGGTAGTTGGGAGTTTCTCTGTGTGTTGTCGCTGTGCTGTGTCTGAGCCTGGAACCACCTCAAAGCTGAGCTTCTGGATTCAATTCTTAGTTCTCTTGTGACCCTCAGGAAAGGAGATGGTTTCTCTTACCTGGTGTACAGGCATTTCTGGCTTTGTTTGCCTGGGATTTTACCATCTGGCAGTGTCACCTGGAAGGCATAAACAAAGCCATTGTTTCAGGGGTTCTATTAGGAGCTGTATATATATTTCTGCTCAGAAAGTATAGAATAAAGGATCTAGCAGATATCACCAAAAATGGCTGCTACTGTTAGAAACTGATAAAGGACAGCATGATTAACACTCCAAGATTTAGGATGAGATTTAGCAATTCTTTGTGGAGCTGACAGACATTTTTTCCCGTAATTTTTTTCTCTCTGAAAGCTCATTTTTTGGCCAGAGTAAAAAAAAAACCAATTGCATTCAAAATTTTCATCTTGGAAATGAATGCTCTTGCCAAGATTAATAAGTTTTCCGAAACTTCCCTGGAGAAAGAATAATCCTTGGAGCATAGCTTGAAGTCAAGGACTCATCTTGGGAGTCAGCTTTTTGGTAGAGCGTTTCCCTGCCTGCTTTTGGAACTGCATATTGTTAATCACCTGACCTTTGAACGAATGCAGCTGATTTGTTCAGGCACTTTGATCCACGTTAATCCAGATGTGCCTTTTTAAACCATGTTCCTCCTGTTGATTGATTGATGTTCTCAGAATCCCTTTCCGTGCACATGCCCTTGAAGGTGGGCCACGGAGCAGGGCAGGATTTGGGGGAGATGGGAGCTTGGGAGCCCAAAGGTCACCTTGCCAGCAGTCTCCTGTTTGGAAGGGGAGTGTTTTACACGGGTTGCTGATTGCTGCTGATGATCTCTTTTGCCACAAGTTGAGGACCAAACACATATCTTTGTGTAAGCTGTAGGTAGAGCCAGGAGCAGCCTATGACGTCTCTCTTGCAGGAATGTTTTCAACATGAGACTTCAGTCTGAGAATCAAATGAGTACATGGAACTGTGGCTCCAAAATACCCACAAAAGTCTTTGCCTCCTTCTCCAGCATCTATAAATACAGTTGAGATAGTGTTCCCTTGCTGTTTAAAAGGGCCAAAGAAAAAAAGATAAGAAAAACAAAGAAGGCAGTGGCAGTTAACTTTCTGCAGAGCTTTAGCCTACCCAAGATTTAAAGGATTGACATTTGCATTACATTTCTCCCCCACCCAGTCCTCCTCATTAGCTGGATATCTTTATTCTCTAAATATTTACCACCTAAACCAAATTTACAGTTTAATTTGCTGCATAAAATCATTTACTGACTGATAAAGCTCATTACTAAGGCCTAGCCCAAGCTGTAGCCTGCCACGACAGTTTTAATTCTTGTAGCAGCAGGCTACTGCAGGAGAAAAACAATCCTGTCACGTTAACGGCAGGGGTCTGAATTATTCAAATACACTAAATCCTCCCAGAACAGTTCCCCTGCTCATAATTTGTCTTTTCCCACCAACAATTAACTAGTAATATTCCAAGTTAACAATGCCAACTCTTTTGAAATCTCAAGGAAAATGGAAATATATACATGCAAGAAATGATTTTAGAGAAGAATACATTAAAAGAGCAATGCTGGGAGACTTCTAGGGAATATAATCAGTTAAATGGACCCACTGCTTTCTCTAGCCCAGAAGGAATTTGCTGGGTATTTGTGTGTGTACAGATGGGTTTGATGCTGAGTTCTGGTGTCAGGTGGCACAGATGCAAGGCTGCTTACACCTGCCAATGGCCCTTTCCATGGCACTCCTGATGGCTGATTTTTGTCAGTTCTGTTGAACTCAGAGAAGGAGTTTCCTCTTCCATCTCTCCTCTTCTGTCAGAGCTTTTGCTGTTGCCGTGATTATGAGTTATTGTAAATAATTGCAGTACTAAGTGTAACATACTGGGGCAAAACCATAGAAATGCTATGAAAACAGTGAAAAGAGAGACATGGGTGAAGGGTGGTGGTACGAATCATCTTGAAGAAGCTGAAGGTCTGAACCTGTCCCAGATAGGAGCATCAGAGTTTTCTTTCCAAGTCAGCCCACGGAATTTAGGCTGGCAGGTCTGCTTTGATTGTTGACCCAGTGGCCAGCTTGGTTTGCAGAACAGGGTCTTGGTGTTTTCATAATTTGTCTTTCTTACCAGCTCTGTTGGGTGATGGACCCTCTCCTGCTTCTGCAAATAGCCACTGAACAGAGAGGGGTTTGAGATCACTCCAGTCACAGTGAGGAGGAACTATAATTCCCTGCAGGGACAAACAGTTTCATTCCACAGAGGACAATCCAATTCAGGTTTATCCTTCTGTATGTGTGACAACCACAGCCCTTATATCACAATTAGTGATGGGCAGTAGGAAATTCTTTAACATTCTGGTGTCTCATGTAAATATTGCTTCTACATAGCACTTTACACTCTTTCAGAACTGTAAGTCCATATTTCCCTTGTCCCATTCATTTTCTCCCTTCAATTTCTGCGGCAGTTCCAGTGCAGAATAGCTTCTTGTGCAGGCCTTCAAAGGGAAAATGATGGCTCCAATTTGTGACCAAATAGCTTTGACATTGTCTGTAGGTTTGCTTGAGTTTATAAAAGACTTTGGTTTTCTTATTTAATCCTTTGATGTAGAAGCAGTCTGAAAAATCAGTAATTCTTTCTGGTGTGCCCTTAGTGACAATTTTAACTCTCCCATGAAATTCTCAGTTCTTAAACTCATAATGTGTCTTTTTATCCTTCCTACAGCACACAGAGTGCTTTAATGCTGTGAAATCTCAGATCTCTGTAAAAGTGCATAAAGATAGGAGGAAGTTAAAATATATAAAAAGAATATAGAAGATTGTGCATTATTTGCTACTCATCTATATCAGCATTTCACAAGATGTGGGCCACAGCTCCTCTGGCGATGATCTGCAAATCGACTGAAATTCCCTGTCATTCCCATTTAATTTAAAGGTTAAATCTATATTTCTTGTCCACTCCCTGGGTGGAGGTTGAGTGGGCAGTAGCACCTGCTGAATTGATATGTCTTTATTTGATCTGATATCTCTAGTGAGGAATGTATGTGCTGCAGGAGCAGAGGGCACTGTAGAAGGTCATGTATGTGCTTTCTGAGTAGCCACAATCTCTCCTATTCATACACCCACAACTGTGCAACTGGACTTTGGCTCTAAAACCTCTGTTGCTGAAGATAAAAGGGAATTATCAGTAGGAGTGAGGCTCCTACCCAGTTTGGACTGGCAATGTTAGGACTGATCTGTGATATCTGCTTTTGTGTGCTCTCCCTGGGCGCTGTACGTGCTGAGATTCACCCTGGTACCTGAGAGCAGTGGAGGGGACTCTGGTGGTGCTGATTTGCCCCCAGTGTTAGGTATCCACCCTTATTGGACACTTTCCCACTGTCAGTGTCCACTTGTGTTCTGCTGATGTGCTGCCATTGCAGCTGAAACCATCCTTTGTGGTTTAAACTCAGCTGTGATGAGTAATCCACTGCAAACTCTTTTTTTTCTCTTTTATAATGAAGGTAATTTTAAAGCATCACCCTTCTCTTATAGGAATTATCCACATCCATGGAAGATTACTTGTCATCCTCATCTATTTGTATTACTTCTTTGCTGTCTTTTTGATGGGTTTCTCGTCCTACCTTTCGGAAATACCTGTGATGGCACCTCTTTGTCCTTTGTTTTATGGTAAAGACAGAGTAGACCTTGGGCATCCTGAAACCAGATACCTTGTTCAACTGTCTCAAATCAAATTTTATCAAAGGCATTGTATGCAGAATTTCTGAGAGTACACTGGAGTAGCTTGCAGGATAAAGCCTTACTTCGAACTTCCCACCTCCTTAACTCCTCTTTCTGTAGAATCTCGATCATTTTCTCATATTTATTTCTGCTTCTGCTGTCCCAGACCTTAGGGCAGTCACCAGTCTGTTTAGTTTGTCCCTGGATGAAAAGAAGCATCTGGACCATGTGCATCTGAGCCCTTCACCTGTGCAGTGTCCGTGGCATCCCCTGTGTTTGGAACTGATGGGTCTGGTGCTCGCTGCTCTGAATCAATGGGGGCACAGCGAGTTCAGTGGAGCTGTTCTGGTTTCCACTGCCTTGAGACCTGCTACTGCAATCCCAGATCACTCATTTCCAGCTCCCTGTGACCGTCTGCCCCTGGTTGTCTCAGGCTGGAACAAAGCCGTGGGGAACTTGACCTGTGCTTGTTTATTCCAAACATGCCCACAACTGCAATAAACCCTCACTGCTCTGAACACACTGTCCCAGCTCCTCTCTGTGTCTGAGGCTTGGAGACTGAAGCTGGTTAATTGTGGCAAAGGTGGCTTTCTGGGACATCTAAGGGTTATGTCACTTTTCTAAAAATCTCTTTGATCTTGAATCAGAAGAAGGGGGTGGGTTTTTAACGTCATCTTAACTGTGTGGCTTTTACAAATTAAAATCCTACTTGAAATTGGTTATACAATATGCGCTTGTGTTTCTCTAAGACTGATGAGACCACCTTTGACTCTAAGCTGCTTTTTCTAGCAGATCATCAGGAAAGCTCTGGTAATGAACAGTCAGGAAAAGCTAGAGGGAGCTTTTGAAATAAGAACTCTGCTCTTCTCTGTATTTTGCGAGCCAAGGCTTTAATTTACAATAAGCACAATTAGGGCAGAAATGAAGCTGCTAGTGTGCCATCTCATGTCAGTAAGCAAAACAGTAGAAAGAAATACATATTTATTCTGTCTTTGTCACTGGAATCATCACAGTCATAGGTAATTAGTATCTAGAGTCCGAATCATATCCCACTGATTTGGCCAGAATCTTAGAAATTACTAACTTTTGATTAAACTGACTGTGTCTTATTAGCTTCTAGCACTATAAGCATTTTTTGACTCTCAGGACATTTTTCTCAATTGTTTGCACCTTATAAACCCATTTATGTAAGTTGTGAGCTGGGACCACGTGGCTGAGGGGCTTTAAATTAATGGAACCTTTCTGGTAGATCTGATAGACTTAACTACAGCAAATGCAAACCTACTGAATACTACTCTTGACATATTTCTGTGGGTATTCCTTTGAAGTAGTCTGTGGGCTTCAAAATATCTCTGAAATACAAGTGGGAAATCACTTGTCTAATTTATGGAATGAATTTTGCATTTTGTGAAATGGGTGAAATGTATAAAAGGTGTTTGTATCCAGTTCAAAAATCAGGCTTTGGATCTCTAGTACCTCATAACACAGGCACAAAACAGGCTATGTTGCCCAAATTATGTTTTTGCTGTCAGAATTTTATGGGAGAAAAATATTAATGATTTCTTATTTTCTAGAAAAATCTGTTAGATGTTTCAAATAGTTGGTCAAATTTATTAGAATTTCAAAAAAGGAAGAAAAATAAGCTTCCATTGAACAGTAATAATTATCACTGCCCCGACTATCTGGATTAAAACAGAGCAAAAGCGTTGGTGATATCGTTTTATGTAATAATTTTTTTGTGAAAGGAATGGGATTTCTTATTGTGTATGTTCAAATGATAGTAACACCAGTCTGTTCTAAGCATAATTGATGATCGTTGTTTGTGAGTAAGTTACTTGACAAAATATCTGCATACAGGAAAGACATTTAAATATCATAACCTTATTTTATTTGGTTTCCTTGTAGGTGTTCAATTCACAACCACTGAATATGTTTAATTTCTCTTAAGTACAATTCATAAGACAAAGATTACCATTTTTCAATGCAACCAGTTCTTTGGTAGAACCAGGTGTTGAGGAATAACTAAAAACAATTTTAAGAGACCATATTTTCTGTGAGATAAATTCTCCCAAATTCTGAAAAAATCCATCTTTACATCAGGACTTTGATTTAGGCACCCAGAATGACTAGCTGGTAATGGCAAATGTTATCAGGGTTAAAATAACCTAAGTTCATGAACCAGTGCCAGCCAGTATTTTCCCGAGTTTCTTTGCAAATGGGACTGTTTGTTTTAAAAAGCTGAGCAGGAACCATTTTGAAAATCTGCCTGGTACTTTGCTCCCTTTGCTAATGTGGGAAAGTAGACGACCTGGCTCTGCATCACTCCTGGTGCCAAAAACCTCCTGGTCTTCACTGCTTGGGAGCTGTAGGCACAAAGTGGTGTTGAGATAAATGCCCCAGAGCAAGTGCCATGATCTCATGTCTCTGCTGGTATGACATATCCTTGTTGGCTCCTGCAACCCTGTTTGACTCAAGGCTACTGTGTACACCTCATTTCTTTTATCTCAGTCTTTAAAAGGCTCATCTGATAAGGTCTGAGCAGCTTATGTGCACATCTGCTTTACTACACCTAAAGCTTAATTCTCTCTGTCCTAAATGGAACTTTTTCTGCCGTTTACTTCGAGAGCTACTTTGTGAGGAAGTTGGTCTTCTGTTCCTATTATTAAATACATGTGATTCTTTGGGGGCACATCACAGAGATTTGAGTTTTTCTTGCGTTGAATTCTGCTCTTGGATACAAATGCACAATTCCCAGAGTGATCTGCAGAGAATTAATCTGTCATTAGCAATATTGGGTGTAGTGCCTCTAATTCCCATGCACCACCCTGAAAATTTCCACCACCCCCACAAATGGAAAAGAAAAAGAGGACTATTCCATTTATTCTTTTTTATATGTAAATGAGACTTAAAATAATTGTTTGATAATGACATGGTTTTTTTGTTGTTGTTTGGAAATATCTCTTGACAATAATTTATCCTGCAATTATTGTTGCTTAGTCCTATCCTTATAATTAAGGCCAAGAAAGTGTTGTTCATCACCTCATTAAATGCTTTCTCTTTCAGGATGCCTGACTCCCTTTAACACAGCCAAGAGCTGATAAAGCCACTTGTATGCAGAGCTGGCTGCCTGCAGATCTTTGATCTTTTTTTTCCCCCTTCTTCAAGAATATGACTTTGTGAAGTAGTTGGTGCTGCAGTTTCAGTTTGTTGTTTTAAACAGTTCAGTTGCTATAAATACTCATTCACTTTGATTTTCAATTGCCCTTGTAAGACAATTGTTTT
This sequence comes from Vireo altiloquus, assembly GCA_013396875.1. Lineage (NCBI taxonomy): Eukaryota > Metazoa > Chordata > Aves > Passeriformes > Vireonidae > Vireo > Vireo altiloquus. The sequence goes on along the minus strand of VZRF01012741.1, from coordinate 1,733,074 downwards.
CTTGTTGGATTCCCACTGAATAGATAGCCCTCCTGCCTTTTTCTTTTTGTAAAATATGATTAAAATATAACCCTCTTTTTAAGCTTTTCCACAGCTTACTTCTTCCTGAAAAGGTGGAATTTCAGCCCTAACCAGTGCTAATGACTGAAGAATTCTTTACATTTGTGTTACGCATTTCTCTTGGTTTTAATGGTGGCAAAGGGAGTGAAGGAAATGTCCTGACTGAGGCCATGCAGGAAATCAGAAATATTTCTTGGACCTTTGTTAGAATTATTTGACAGAAATCTCACTTCATTCTGTTGTACTTTTCCTCCTTTATGCTTCTATGCTGCTTTTTTTTTTTTTTTTTGCATCGAATGTAGAGTGGTTCCAAAAAATCTATTTCTAGAACCTTTCTGTTGTCTGAGATATCAGTGGCCGTGCTCCTGCAGAGATTGTTCCCCCTGTGAACACCTTTGTGCACCCGGAATCTTGTCTCATCACTGAGGAGAGTGGTTGTGGAAACCTTAGCTAAGGGCTGAAGGATGGAAATTTTAGCTATTTTTAAAACTGAACTACCTTAAAGATCCTTATGACCTTCCATCCCCGTAACGAAGCTCTCAATTGTGTATCTAATATTGTAATTCACATCTCTCCAAACTCTGTCAGTTATATTTTCAATAGTATTATCCTTTCAGATAAATGATTTCTTTGCTCCGTCAGGGCTCAGGATGAGGAACAAAATAAAAACTTCATGAAACTGCAGCTAGGAGGAGAGAAGGATACATCCTTTTGCTGTTTCTTGCCATGCCTTGCTGTTCCTGGCGTGTTCACATTTCTTTTGTTTCATCCCTTGCATGGTGACTTTCATTCTGGAGCTCCTTATTTCTCCTCAGCTTCTCCCAGATGGAGCAAAGACCTTTACAAGTTTGAGGGACATACAAATGACATGACCTGAATTAGGAGGAGGCCTCATCCTCCCACAAGTGTGGATATCCCATTTGTGAGCAGAGGCAGGGAGGCTTTGAACACATGCCACAAAAGGTGTGTGTTTATATAACTGTGTGTGGGGAACAAAGTGCCCTCCTCTGGGACATTTCCTCATCCAGACACTTTAATAACAGAAGCTGAGATTACTCCTTCCACCTCTGCATCAGCTTATCCCATGGTAAGATAAAGTAACAGCCAGTGAATTAATAAGTCCATGGTGCTTTATATTAGGCAAGTGCCAGGACACTACACTGGCATTTATTGACTATTATTCAGTGCTTTGTATAGCTTTCATCTGCCTCATTAAAATTGCCTACCAATGACCAAGAATACAAAGGCAGCAGCACAGGTTTAGGACCATGAGTGATCCTTCAGTTTTCAAGGGGTTTCTCACCCACAAAAAGTCACTTTCTGGTTCCGGGATTTTGATAAATTAGGACCTAATAGCTGGGTGGAGAAGAGGGATTATTTCAGTAGTGATGAGTGCAGGTAGGGAAGCTCCTGAAACCGAAAGGAACTGCAGGCATTCCTGGCTAAACCACTTAACTGATTAAAATGACCCAGTGATTCATTTAAATAAGAGTTTACTTGCTCGGGCTTGAAGTTTCTAGTAATAGTTGATCTGGACTATTTGTTTAATCTAATGTAAGTGACTTTCAGTGTTAGCACAAACACCTATTTTTATACTTGAAAGATTGTTGTTTAAAATAAGTTTAAGTTAAAACCCATAACTTTCCTTTATCATTCTTATGCATTGTAATCCTTAGATAAAGAAGGCTTGGATGTTTCTTCTGCTTTAATAAAATGCAGAGTTGGTGGCAGGGAATAAAGTGAGATTGTGGTGAGTAGAAGAGGGACCACTTGTTTTGTGCTGAAGGAAGGGAGTGCCCTGGCACCAGCTGCCACTGATCCCATGAGAGGTTTGTGCTCACAGCCTCTGGTGATGGTCCCAGGACATGCTTTGCTGTTCAATTAAGAGCAACAACTTCTGCATTCATGCAGCAGCTGAAGATGTTCAAGGAGAAAAAGTCTACTGGGAATTATTGTTAAATGTGGAGTCACCACTTGGACCAGGAGACTTAAGCAGTTGGGCAGTGCTGGTTTGGTCCCATAGATGTCAGTGATCCACATGCTGCAAATTCTGCTCCTTCCAGTGTCCTCTGTCCCAGATATTCCCTGAGCTGTACAAATGAGAGGATCTTCCAAATCATTCACTGGAGAGCCTGCCTCATCTTTACCTCTTATAATGTGCAGCTGGCCAGCCTTGCTTTTATCACTAAATCCTCTTAAAAGACTCACTGGTGCTGCATGTCCGTGTGTTCAGTGGCTCACAAATCCTGCAGACCCCATGAGAGCAGCTTTAGAGTGGTAGCTACCTGGCAGCATAAATCTCTCAGACATTAGTTAAAATCCACTCCAGCCAGAGTGGTGAATTCCAGATGCTCAAGTGCACCTTGGCATGGGTGTATTGTGCACATGGAAATGGGACTGTGCTCCTAAGGATCCTGATTTTCTCAGCTCATATGGGCTACACCTGGACTCTCTTGACAGCACAGCCATGAAGGTTCACAGGAACAAATCTCAGCTGTCACTTTGCTGTTTGTTCCTGGAAATGTGTGAGGGATACTTTTGTTTCTTCCATGGGGAAACCTAAATGTTCTCCCAGGAATTAATCTATCACATGAACAATCAGTTGTTTGATTATTTTAAAAATTTCTTTTAACATCTTTGAATCAATAGGTACCTAATAGAAAAGAAGCAGAATGTTTTTCAGGGTTTGATTTTACTAGTTCAAACCAAGCTAAATATTAGAAGGAGAGTAAAATTTGAAGTATTGTCTTAAAATTTAAATTAAGGAGGTCAAGATCCTCAGACATTTGTTCTTCCTTATTCAGGTCACTGGGCAAAGGATTGTCCAACACTGTCACTTTTGCTCTGACTGGTTAAAGTAACACTCATTTTTGCTATTTTTATATCCTGCATTTGTTCATTTTTTGGTAAAAAAATCTCTGAAGTTAAAACTGGTGGAATAGTTCTGACATTTTTCATATTCATTTTCACTCAGGTAGTGCATTAAAAATGGTTTTTGTTTTGGCCTGTGCCTGTTGCACACTGTGAGCAGCTCAGGAGGTGTAACTGGAAAAGCCATTTCCAGCTGTTGAACAACATGGCACTTCCATATCCCATGTCTGTGAGGGCCAGGCTTTAGCAGGAAGCCATGAAAGCATTTTAACTCCTTTTCATACTAAAATCTGGGTTATATTAATGATTGAACACATATCTTGTATGTGGATTATGGTTTGTACTTGTCCAGACTGGTAGTTTTCCCTAGAAGTAAAAGTTGCTGCTATCGATGAGTCACTTAAAGAGTTGCTTTGTTCAGCAAATCTTCTGTGGGCCTGATTGAGATCTTGCCTAAATCAGTCATATTTAACATTTATAACCATATATAACACTGATGTCAGTCCTGACTCATCCCAGGAGAAGTGAGGATATGTCCTGATGCTGTGGTGACTACCTGAGAGATGAGCATGATGTATTTTCTAGGAATATTTCACTCTTGAGAAAAATGGCTTAAATTTCTTTTTCTGAACCATGTTGGGATCAGGATGAAGCTGTGTGCATTTTGCTGACCAAGATCTTCCTTTCCATATTCATCTGTAGTTTCATCTATGATATTTCAACATTTTGAGCAATTTTGATTTCAGTAAAATTGAGGGTTGCCTTTATCACTTTCAGTTTTATTTATTAACTTCATCCTGCATTCATTGAGGACAAGCAATGCTCCTGTTGACTTTCATGGTGCAGGGTAAAGACCTTGTACATGGCTGGAGCCATCAGATTTGGTTTTCGTTTCAGGTACATGCATGTCTTTGATTCTCAGGTTATCAGTTATGAGACATTTCAAAATGTCTCTTAATCAGGATTAGTACAGCCAGGGATATATTTGCCAAGGTTCTGTTTTGAAGCAAGTTTGCCTTATGGGTGAAGGCAAGGTTTAATCTTCATGGCAGTGTGTGACTTCCATGGAAAATGCTATGGTAACAAATATACATGGGTTGTAGGGATACTGATCTCTTATGAATCATTAGTGTGTCCCACCAGCTTATTTTATTTAAATCACTGAAGATTAATAAAAGACTTGTGGCTTTTAGTGCAATCACTGTGGACTGCATTGGAGCTAAAATTCTGGTAGCAGAATTCCTGAGCTAACTGCTTTCCACTCTCAAGTTAAATTTTAAAAACCATTACGATGATTAATCCTGGCTAATTATTATTGTCATGAACACTAAACCAAATGTGGGGCCTCCACATTGTCTCATGTCATGCTGCCTCATTGATTATTTTGTTCCCTCCTTGAAATATGTTCTGGGAAGAGTAGCAGACTATAGTCTTCATGAGACGTCCTCAAGTGCTCTGGGAGTTAAACATCAATTTCTATTTACATTTAATGAAACAAAAAAATTAAAACAGAAGGTCTAAAACCCAGAATAAAAATAATCATCTAAGATTCCAAAGTCTGGATCCCATGGTGCTTGTGGCTTACATGGTTTATGGCTTCTGGCATGTATGGGGGAGGAAAACAGGTGGAACACTTATTTCACCTTTCAGTGCTCAACCAGCATAGCCCATCTTCATCCCTCTGCTCTCAGAGCCATGCACCCTAATTATACTTCTCTGAAAAGAGTTCTGGGTGAGGCAGGCTGAACTCTGAGTTTGCTGTTGCTGCCTTGGTCAAATGAGGTGATACTGCAGTGGAGCACGAGCCATTCCTTCAGTGGCAGAGGTGTGAGAACAAATAAGGTTTCCTGTAAGGCATTATTCTAATGGACTAATTCTCTGTAGTCACTTGAGACAATATTCTTTTCTCATTTCCCTCCTTTTTTTTTTTTTTCCCCCTTCCCTGCCTCCTCCTCCTCTTCCTCCTACCTTTCTGGATGTCTTCTGACCCCTCCTCTGTAATTCTAAGTACATTATAGGTGTTTGGGGTCAGACATTGCTTCTGCTCATACTCAGGTCCCTCCATGGCACTTGTATCACCAATGCTGTGGATAGCTGGCTCAGGATCCTCTACAGCTTCACAGCACTGCTGACACATATGCCTGAGAGTTTTGCTGCCATTAAACTTGATTTAAAAGTTCAGTAGGGAAGGTGGTGGTGCACCATTCCCCCTGCTGTGTCTGGAGCAGGTAGTTCATTCTTGAGAGAGCCTTATGGCTGCAGGAGAGCTGCATCTCCTGTGGGTGTTGGTGTAATCACAAGGGCTAAAATTGTATATTAGGTGGTGGAATTTGATCTGCAGCATGCAGGGGCAGATTGTAAATGTGGCACACCAAGGAGTACTCCTGTCAGATTTACATGTCAATATTCCATTGCTTGGGAAATGTGTAGGACATGGATTGAAATACAGCCTCGGGGAAACTGCAGTTTTGTCCAAAGAAATGAAGAGGATATTAATTTCATATAATTGCACAGATCTTTAGGAGGTGCAACTCTGGAACAGGATCCAGTGTTTTCTTTGTCAGGTCCCGTCAGTGATGACAAATCAATCACAGTGCACAAACTTGAATTTCAGCTCATAGATCCAATCTCCATTGCACCTGTGCTGTTCCTTCAGCCCTCTAAATAGAACATGGCACACTAAGTTTATGGTTTTTAAGACAAGCATGAAACACAAGACACTTAAGTAAAAAATAAAATTCAAGTATAAAACTCTGGTTTATATTAATAATTTGTATGCATATACTCTCCAAATTAAACATTTACATGTCCTCTATGTCTTCTGTAAAATAGACAGCAGAGATATATACTGCTAGTCTTCCACAGAAAAAAAGGATGGAAATCCAACCCTGTTGCTTAACAGGTTGGCTAGTGCAGCAGAGTATCTTTATTTCTCTCCTACTAATGGGAGCAGCGATGGGAACCAGGGCAGTAAAGTGTGTTTCTTTGACTAAGTGAAGGATATAACCTCAACTTTCATATACGGATTATTATAGTGAAGCTGTTAGCTATCTGTCATTAACCAAATAGCTATTTAGCTGATCAGGGAAAAATAATTAAATCATCATGGTGTGAAAACATCTGAAAAAAAATATGCCTGAAACCTAAAATGTTTTCTTCTAGACAGCAGACACTGGGCAGGTATTATTTGGGAAGAGTAAATTGTTTTCTATATTGTTTTCATGAGAAAGTTGTTACTAATTCTTGCTACTCAGCTTTTTCATGGTTAGGACACTTTCCTCCAGACTGAGAAGCACATCCTTGAAGTGGAGTCTGTGGCTAAAAACCTGACATTTCAGCCCTCACTACAACGCTGGTGGCCATTCACAGAGGTTTGGATCTTACCACAGGCCCTTCCTGGGCCCAGCATCTCAACCAGGCAGTGTTCAAACCACATCATTTCACCCCGGGGTGGTACCAGGTTGCCCTAAGTGTCTATGTGGAGAGCTCCTGAATTTCCTGCCTTATTCCTCTCGTTCCCAGGAGCAGCACAGCCCTTGCCCTGTGATACAGGCTGTATGAAGAGGAGGAGGAGGCACCAGGCACATGGCTTTAAGAAATGGGTCTGCTGCCTCGCAGGGTGTTACCTGTTGTTGTTTAGTAAGTGTTCGCTTCTTTTCCACGCTAATCTCTCTCAAAATATTTAACTCAAAAACCTTGGAGGCTTCCAGAACAGAGAGAAACTGGCAGAGCCAGCTCAGGGCAGGCTTTGGAGCTGCAGCTGCTCCAAAAGCTGCTCTTTTCCTGGGAAGGGGGTGCACGGGAATACCCTGCTTTTGGGAAGACGTACAAGAGGATATTACTTCATTTCTCTCTGGAACAACTCCTCCTGAATTCAGTCCATTCCAGCCCCATGTGCTGTAGTCTCAAGGGAAGGAGCAAGTCCTATAAGTTACTCTTCATTTTTTGCAGTGGTTTTCTTTGCTCTCCCAGGGTTATGGGGCCTTGCTCTGGTTCCCAGTTGGGTTGTACATCCTGTTGAACCCAAAGTGAAAGCAGGAGCAGAGGGCCTGCCCAGCTCCCAGGCTGACCCTGCCCATGCCTCCTGTCAGCCCTCCTTGCCCAACACTGAAGCCTCAAGGCATTTGATCCTCTCCTGTCTGAGCCTTTGTCCTCCAGCACCCTCCTGCAGCAGTTCCTGTCCTTCCTGCTGCCCCCTCTGCACAGTCCAGCCACCAACAGCTTCAACTTCTCTCCTCCTGCCCTCCTACATCTCCTCATGTAATGACTTCAAAACCCTTCTCTTGCCTGATTCCTGCCTCTGGCTGTTGTCTCCTCTGTCTCCACATCTTTACATATGATTCAACTGTGTTTCAGTCCCATGATCGAGCAAAATGGACAGATGGGGGCACAGAAGTGCTCATGATGTAGCTTTGTTCTAATCTTAGGTTTTCCCTGTCTTTCCTCCTTTGTTTGTGGTTACCCCTTGCTGTGCTCCCGCGATTTCTAACACAAATGATAAATTAGGACAGTGGGGACTGTAAAAGATAAGGTAATAACAAAAATGAAATACCAGGCCAGGATTTTAGCTGGAGTAAATCAGCTGCTGATCTAAACCAGCTGGGGATTTGGCCCACTCTAAAATGAAACTGTAGGATACGAAGAATCCATATAATTATTCCCCAAAGAACACTTTTGTCATGATGCCAGACTGATGTTTCTATTCTTGTTTTTAAAATGATGTATTTTAGAAAGTGATTGTCTCACTATTGCCCACCTGTGGTCACAATATTGGTTCTTTCAAAAGTGAACATGCCAAGTCCTTCAGGCACTCAGTGGTGCCTCTTGAAATGGCTCCCTTCAGCACCTGGAGTTTCTCTTAAAAACTGCTAATCCAAAAAAGAAACATGGCCCATGTTCGTTTCCCTGCCCAGATCTCGGCAGCAGTAGAATGCTGCACCTCAGAGTCTCATGGTCAAATTCTGCCTTGAATTCCAGACTGTACTTTTGAGTTATTCGCCTTCCTGCAAACCCCCTTTGGTGCTGGATTGTTAAACCCAACCCTCTGCCAGGAAGGGCTTGTGGTCAGTGGAGGTTGTGGGGCCTGAGCAGGGTGTCCAGAGCCAGTGGGAAGGTGTCACCTGTGTCCTGCTCGTGGCTGGAGTGTTGTGCTGGGAAATTGTGTGGTTTTGTTTCCTGTGATGTGTCTATGTGCACCCAACATAGAACATTCAAGAAGGGACTCCTCTATCTTTCAAAATTTGGTGGAAGTCACCAGGTTGCCCACTTCCTTTTGCAGGAAAGAAGGGATTTATCATTGTATCCAATATCACCCAGTTCTTTCTCAGCTCCAGTTTGCTTCTGTGTTTGCTACCTTGCATGACCAGGCAAGGAGTGAACCTGAAAGCTTGAACTCTGGAGTGCTATGAGAGCTGGGCTTTCTAGATGGCAGTCTGGTCTCCTATTGCTCGTGATCTGTATCAAAGTGTAAACCGAGGAGATGGTCCTCACCAATCATTAACAGCACGGCTGGCTCAAAGGGCTAAGTCCAGTAATCATACTAAAAGAAAATAAATTAACAACTCTCACTGTAGGCTTGGTTCAGCCTCACCAGCCATGACATGTCCTTTCTTGCACACAGCAACAAAAATAGACCCAAGTACTGAAGGAGAAGAAAAAAAAAGAAATAAAAGAAAACCCAATTTGTTCCCTATTAAGCTGCTGAAAAGCTTAAACCCATTTCTATTCCAGTTAGTAGCTAAGTGAAAATGTAGCTGCTTTATATATTTCACTAGAATTAAACTTAAACCTACAGAATTAGGTTTATTAATTTCTGTCAGTGCTCAATGGGGAAATAAGAGTGCCCATTCATTAAGGATACACAATTACTGCAGACAAAAATGAAGCACAGTGCTATTAACCATAATAAAAATGTTGAACACTGTGGAAATTTTCATTAAATAGAATCTATTCCTTATATGACTCTACTTAATCCTTTCTGTCTTTTTTCCCCCTTTGTGTTCTCCAACTCATTTTATTTTATTACTTAGCTCTTATGTATGTTTCTTAATGTAATTATGATTAAATATTTTTAGTAGTAAACACTATTATTTCATTTAAAAAAATCTGTCCCCACACTTACTTCAGCGAAAAGTAGTCTTTGGAAAACAATACAAGCATTAAGTAGTTTCATTGTTATTATAGCTCATGAAGATAAAAAAGAAACCTAAAGAAAATAAAAAAGAAAACTGTATCAGCCCATCCACTAAAGGAGAGCTGACTTTGTGGAGCAGATCTATAGGTGGAGCACCTAGGTGGACCAGAATAAATCCATGGAAATCAACTGAAAATCGGGGCAGTGATTATGACTGAAAAAAATTAAATACTGAATAAATACAGAATGTGTTTAGGCTTTGCTAAAAACTTTTAAGTCAAAATAATTATTTATAAAGAATATAGTCTCAGATTTTCATAATCTTCGCATAACACTTTGAGGAATCACTGATCCTTCATGTAGACTTAGAATTCTTTATAGGAAACCATGTGTCATCTGAGGGACACAGCTTTAATTGCTTGAGAAGGATCATCAGTTAGTAACTATGATATGGATTAGCTGATGACTTCAGCTCATGAAACTCTATTGAAGCCAATGGGGTTATAATCATTTCCAATAAAAAAAAACTTATCTCCAGTTGAGTTAAAAATGAATGTGACAGTGCCTGGTTGAGTGGGTGATGTCTATTTCTTGCATAGAAGTAAATGAATAATAAATAACTATGCCCTGTTGATCAAAGATATTTATTTAACCTGAGGGCTACATTATTAAAGACGTCCTCAGGAATGTCAGAGGAGGTTTTGCTTATGTTCTTGTGCTCCAGGGTCTTGGGCAGTTCTCAGACTGTCAGCAGTGGACCCACAGCTCCATCAGGTCTGTAGGTTTGGGGAGGATGACCACAGAGAGACTTGGATCCCCAGTGTTCCTATTAGGCACAGGAGGTGCTGGATTTGAGGACTCAGACTAAACTTTTGCTTTGGATGGTAGGGATCATTACCACAACTCACTGACCCCAAACTAACTAATGCATTGTCATTAGTTTGGCTTAGCAGTGTGCTTCAGAGCCATGCTCCAGACTTTGAGGGGCTGCTCCCTGGAGAATCTGGGCCTTCTTTTTTTTTTTTTTTTTTTATCAGAGATCATTTAAAAGATAAGTCCTGATATAGCAAATTAAGGGCATAGACAAGAAACTGAGTGACCATACAGTAAATGAGCTATCTGGGGCAGGTTATCTCTCTCTGGACAGAAGGATGAACCTTCTGGGGCATGCCTGTGCTCTTCTGCTGGTGCTCACAGGTCCTGGTGAGGCACTGCAGCTGCCTCACTGAAGCTTTTGTTTGTGCTGCTCAGAGGATGCAATCAAATGAAAGATTTTTTGACCAACCAGCTGCTTTGTAGGGACAAGTGACTCTTGTGCTCACCCATAAGGTGGTCTGAATGTGGCCATTTGCACTTAGGAAGGGTTGTATCAAAAGGCTTTTCAGAGTTGGTCACATAGGTTATTTATAGATCTTTTTCTTGGATGACCTGATTGATGATATGCAGATGGTCAAGGGGGCATTAGATTATTCTAAAGCCTTATTGTGCCCAGAGCTGTTTGAAGTCTGGTTGCTTGTTTCTCTCTATTAATAGCACCTTTCAGTTTGGGTCTTGGTTGCAGGCCTGGATGTTCTGACAGCATCTGTTTCTTTATCCCATCTCACCAGAGAGCTGAATAGGACACTTGTTAGACTTTCTGGAATTTAAATACTGGAAAAGAAGGCACCCTGAGACAGAAAAGATGGGAAACCACCATGTCTGTCCACCTTCACCAGTTACAGAGCACAAACCCCTATTTCCATGATTTCTGTATTGCTGCAGTAGGACTCATTTCCACATTGGGATGTCCTCTGCAGTTGCAGCTCTGAACCAGAGAGAAATGGTCATGACCTTTCTAGTTCTTGGACTTAATAATGGAAGAAGTGAGGTGTGGAAACATGTAGATGGATTACAGCCAAAATAGACTGTTTTCTGGATAGACCTCAACTACTTAGCATTCAGTAAACAGCTTTAATACAGGACAGTAAAAACTGCCTATGCACTTATTACCTTGGTATGGTTAACTAGGCATAGTGTAACCACAGAAAAATGAGTACATTTTAGTAAACACACAAAATGGCTTCATTTTCAAAGTACAGTAGTTCCCCTAGGTATTCTAAAATCTATTCTTCTGTAGACAAATATTCATTTTCTTTCAGCATTAATTGTAGCATTGTTGCTGATAATGTTTCCTGCATTATACTCAGCTGCCTCATACTGTGGATAAGAGAAATCAGATTGAGAGCAAGAACAGAAAATTCTAAGATTGCAGCTGCATCTCCTGGGGAAATTATTGCCATTTCAAATGTCATTCAGCCTGATTCATTATTAAGGGGGAGTACAAGACACCTCCTGCTTGAAAACTGGTCTGCACAGAAATAGCAAGCTGGTTTTATTGTTGCTGTCCTGATGATGTAACCTTATCAAAATATGTGCAGGTTCTCTTTTGTCTCCACTCTAAGCATAACCTTTGGTATCCTGGGTAGTGGCTAAATTAATCTGCTCCCTCAGAACAATGCAATTTCAAACACAACAAACCCCTCCTGTTGTTAAAGAACATTTATCTGCTTTACTTTCATTTGCATTTTCCATAAATTGAGTAGCAGGAAGTGTGAAACACCTGAAGTTCAAAGTCTCTGGAATGCACAGATGTTGATTTTCATTATAGACTCCAAAGATTGGCTCCTAAGCAACACTGCAGAGATTTTTGTGTAACTTAACCACCTTCCCTTAGTGTGCTGGGACTCTGAGAACTCTCCAAAGAGCAATACAACAGATTCCTGGAGGACTGGGAATGACTAGTGTGCCAGAGTGAGAATTGAAGTTATTGTCAAGTAACCTTTTGATTATCTGGTGGGATATTTCCTTAGCCTGATTTGGTTTCTTTCTAAAGATAAAAGTTAAAAAACACCATAATGCTTTTGTTCTTTTACTACACTTCTACCCAAAGATGTGTGAGTGTGTTGGAGGCTCAAAGTGGTGGTTGCCCTTCTCTTTCTTAGGTATTTATAACTCACAGCAGTGTGTGCACTCTGTGCTCCCTCAGCTTCCCTTGTGCTGCCTGCCCAGATTTTCTCCTCTGACATAAACTAAGGAATGCCACTGCCCCCACACACATTCACTGGGGTTGGACCTCTGGGGGTTTCATCAGTTTTCCCTCCTGAGGTGTTCACAGAGCATCTTGTGACATTTCTGTCTACAGCCCTATTTATGAAGCAGATCTGTGCCTGGCTGAACCTGGGTGAGGCATTTTATACGTTGTGGTTTTTAGAGCAGTCTTGGTGTTGGGGTTTAGAAGACTATAAATTTATAAGACTGAAGCTTTTCTTTTGGGCACAGCATGGAAAGATGAGTGTTTGACCTGTGGCTTCATGTCTAAATAATAACATGTGATGTTTCCTGCAAGCACCATCCAGCACAGGTTTGGCATAAAATTTTCTTCCCTTCAGCAAAGGGAAAACAATGGTATAAAATTCCAGTCCTCCCTTTGCCATCTACACCAACACAATCAGCAAACTCCATCTTGGCTAAATGCATCTAAAGGTGTATATTATTGTTTATTGTCTACTAAGAGGAAAAATAGTCTTGTCATCCTGAAGCTTTGCCTCTTCTCTTTTCCTTGTAGTAGGAGACATTCAAATGGAAACTTTTGGTTTGCAGTTATAGGGGAAATAAAACAAATCACCAGTGATACCCATTTGTGCACCTCCATCTGAAGATTAAATTGTTTCTAATTGCCCAGCATATCATGTGTAGATTTAATGTGAATGCTGTGTTTGAATTGACTAATGCATTTGTAGAAGGGGGAGAAAAAGACAGAACTATAATCCCACTGGGGTACCATTAATGAATATTTCCCAATTTTCCATTCTTTTCTCTATTGGAGACTTCCAAAGGCCGATTTCAAGCAAGATGGAGACAAAGTTGCTTTGTCACTAACAGCAGTGTAAAACTCTCTACTTCACACCTCTTATGAAACTCATGTTTTCATGAGGAAATGAAAAATCCCTGCAAATGGTTCTGAAGGATTAGCAGAGGTGTGAAACCTCACCTTGCACAAGAAATATGTTTTGCTCACTTTGTCACTTCTGTGTGATTTCGTGATTGTGAGTATTGACTTTTCCTGTCAGGCATTCAGGCAGTAGATGCTGACAGATGTCTGTATCAATCATCGGAGCAGTCTTGAGGATATGACCCACGCACGGAGAGGAGATAGAGTCTTGTATTGAATTATAGCCAAGAAGCACTCAACAGAATTGTGGCCAGGTCAACTTTGCACTTCACTGATCCTCAGCAGGTCGTTCAAGCCAGTTTAAGTCTACCCAGAGGGTCAGCATCCCTGGAACCACTATAGCACACAAATATTAGTTTATTCTTCAACTCACAAAGCAAGGACAGTATTTCCTTTATTTGGTGTAGTGAATTTTAATAGACCCAAGCTCTATTAAAATTCATAAACACTGGTGGACAAATTTCTTTAGTTTGAAAAGGTGATAAAAATAGCGAGTGCAAGCAAGTTTGCAAACTTGTCCTTTGCTTTCAAAACCTTGTCGTGATGATCTTGGCTACCATGCAGTGCTGTGCTGTTAAATCATCCAACAGGGAGTGATGCAACACCAGACATGTGCAGAACCTGCTTGAGTGGCACACAAAATTGCTGCGCTAGTTCATGGGGATGAGTCAGAGGAGGAAGTTGCTGCAAGAGTATCGCACAAAGTATAAAGAATCTGAGGTAAAAAATGTGAAGAAGAGTGTTAGGGGTGAGGATGCTGGATCTTTATATACAGATAAAATAGTGCTGAAATGCTGATGAAGTGAACATCATTTCAGAGCACATGAAACCTACAATTTACATCAACTAAATGTGAAGAGGGAAAAGAACAAACACGAACCATTATGGAAACAAGTTCAGCCATATTTGTAAAGAAGCAAATCTTGTGATGGTGCGTGCACATATTTTAGTGCGTGCTCTGCAGTATGAGAACATTTACTTCTACTTGAAATTCTGTAATTTGCGTATTTGTTCCAAGCAATAACCAAAAAAGAGCTAGCTTACGATGTATTTGGCCATCTAGTTCTTCTCTGTTGATGATGGTCTGCAGTTGGAGGGGCTTCCTGCAGTAAGTGCAGAGGGTATCTAAGGCCAGCTCCTGCTGCAGCCAAATCTTAATTCAGGTCTTTTTGGTCAAAGTTGTTCAGAAAGGATTCAGTGAAGCTGAGGACTCTGTCTCACTCGATGGACTGATGGTGTGGTGTTGGCTGCTGAGGACCCAGTTCAGATGTGCCCTTGGTTGTTGGTGTTCCTGTTGTTGTTTCACTAATCTTAGAGATTGTGACCTGAACAAAAGTATAATTTGTTTCTCTTCTATCATTTCCTGCAGATCAAAATCACCTCCTCTTTGATTTTTTTTCCTAATTTCTCATGAGGCATTTACAAGTTCTTCTTTATTAAAGGAAACTGAGGACTGGTATATTCCAAGTTGGAGGGAATCAGTTACATTCTTTAGAGTGCTGGAGAGAAATATTGAAATTATCAGGAATACAAAAATCTCCTGGGAAGTTTTTTAGTAAAACAGGTTTATTTTATAAATGTAAAGCAGGATATTTAAGAGAGTCCTACAAAATGTTACACATTTTTTTAAATGTGACTGTAAGAAAACTCAGGCTGAGTTCAGTTTCTCCCTGAGAAGGAGGAGATCATGAAGCAAAGAGATTCCTGTATTTCTGGAAAAATGAGCAGCAATAATTTTCAAAGCATACTACCAGGTGTTCTGATAACTATCTGTGTCTGCAATACATGTGAATATTGAGTGAATACTCAATTTTCTTTAAAAAGTTGAAGACAGGAGACAAGCCAAATTTGTTTTTATAAGCACCTCAGGTATTGCCAGCAACCAGGGCAATTGTAAGAATTGTAATTATAACAGAAAGAGTCTTCCAATTTTTTTCACACCAGGCAAAAATAGACAAAAAGAAAAGAATTAACAGAATATTTTCAGAAAACTGAGATAAAAATAATAGAAACTTCTCCATTTGAGCTTTATTTTTTCAGTCAAGTAGGAGAATATGATGAATTTTTGTTTGCTGGTTGAAAAATCAGTGAAGAGGGACAGAAGAAGTTGGGTAATGTTCATGGACCAAAAAGTATGAGTTTTTCTTTCAAAGTTTAAAAAAAAGCTTCAGTGTAATAGACCTGAAAATAATCTGCTTTTGGGAACCAGGGTGTTTGTAGTACATCAGATAAAATAGCTCTCTTGGTTTTTTTTTCTGTGGTCTCATTGTTAAAAGCTTTAAAATTTATGTTGTTGTTTTGGCAAAAAATATGAAATTGATGAAAAATTATGGCTGACAATGCAAGTTGGAATGAATAACTACACATATATGTTGATTTTAGCCGTTGACTTTGAATAGCAATAAATCTAGAATTCTACCAGCTCAACTTATGGGAGGCTTTCAGCACAGTCAACCACAAAATGCAGTTGAACCACTCACAGAGCATAATTAGAGCAGATGCTGGTATAACATCCAACTGCTGTTCACGCTTTATTATGTTAAATCCTGCCTTTCCTGTTTATTTGGGTTTTTTTTTTTTTTCTTCCTTCCCTAATACTTACCAAGACAGCTTTTAGAAATTCCCCTCTAAAAGCCCGGAAGGATTTTGCTGTTTTATTCCAGGAGCAGCCCAGAACAGTTTTGTGAGAGTGTCTGTGTGTGATCTGTTCTGTACAGTGTACTTTTAAAAGAAAAGTGATGTTTTTGCTAGTAATGAGGCACATATAACTGGGCAGCATCAAGAACACTTATGATTGAATTCAGGTTGCACCAAAAAATTCAGATTTATTCCCAGCTTTTTGCCTGTGATTGGGCCTGACATTTTACTGGTTTGTCTGCTATACTCTGTCCTAAACTTCTATTTTTGATTGTAAATTAAGCTGTGCCAGGAGATGGAATCTCCTTCTCCAGTATCTTGTGAAGCAGAATGGGATCTTAGTCTTGGTTGAGAAATCAGGTCAGTATTGTGATCTAAATAAAAAATAAACAGAATGAACATAAGTTCAGGAGAGTCATAAATTCATCTTCCTGAATAAAACTGAGGTTTTTTTTAATTTTTTTTTCTTTTGGATTTATTGCAAATGGTTTGAAATGAAACCCTCCAGCTGAGAAAAGATCATTCAGCATTAGCTATTTAAAAACTTTCACTGAAATGGAGTGAAATAAGTTTGTTATTTATGAAGTTCATCTCACAAGTTCCCAATTTGGTGAAAACCGTTTTATTTTGCTTCACATTTGAAACCTGCAAATAGCTGAGTTAATTTAACTAAAATGAGCATTCTCAAGATGACCTGTAAAGGAGAAAAAAATCCAACACAACTGTACTTTAATCTAGAAACCATCAAAGCCTTCTTGACACATGTATTATTGTAGGGCTCAGAAAAAATAAACAGTTTATGTAGAAGATTAAGAGAGAGTTTGGATTTTGCTTTTGACATATCTTGTCTCCAAATCTTAGCTGAGGATTTATTAGAACGCTATCATGTCAAAGCTACCTCATTTATATGATAACACATCTGTAATGTTTTACAAGTGCAGCAGTCCTCGTTCAGAATGTTGCTCTTTAAGTCCTAAATTACAGTACCTGGAGAGGTATGCATAATTATAGTGCATGTTAGCAAATGATAGGATGCATTTTCCCCTAGGCTCTCTGCATTAATCATCAGCAGAGTGGGTGCAATAAAATCATAATTGCTTCTTCAAAAGTTATAATCTAACTTATACAACTTTAAGTTAGTTGTATGGCAATATGATATTGACTGTCACGGAGCAAGCCTCTTTCCTTCATTTCCTTGAAATTAAGGTAGTGTTGCTCGGTGGTGAACTGTAATTAGCATCAGTTTCATTTACAGATTTGAGTTTTAGATCCTGAGTGAGGGCACGATGGTGTAAGCTCCAAGCTTGATGAAACGATGCTGATTTACATGAGCTGAGGGCCTCTGGGCTGATCTCTGCTTATTTCTTGGGCTGCCTGCAGTCAGTTGGGTGGATGATTAACCACTTCTGTCTCCTTAACTAGTGATTGTAGCTGAAAAAAAGGCAGTCTTAAAGAAAGGAGTTATTTTACATGAGAATCCCTTTCTGTATCCTTCAGCCTGGCTATCGGTTTCACCAGAGGGAGGTTTTGCTGCAGAGGGGTGAGCTGGTCCCGTGCAGCTGTGCCAGGGGTGACACTCCCAGCAGCAGGGAGGATTTTGGGAGGTCTGGCACCTCCCTCTCTCCCACCTGCCTGCCCAGGTAACTTCCCTGGCATCAGCACTGGTGATGCTTTGACCTCACGGTGATTCACCTCAGAGATGTAAATCGGCAGGAAACTGGATCCTGCCCCTCTCCCTGCTGGCATAGTTTGGTGCTAGTTTGGTGCTTCCTGAATTCACTCATTTTCTTGTCAGATGAATGGCAATGACCCCGTGTGAGGCTGTATAATAAGTGTAGGATGGAACCAGTTAAAGATACTCACATTAGCTGTCATAAAGCCAAGCCTACAATCAGAGATCAAAGCAAACCTTTAATTATTTAGGAAACATCACTGATGTAATCAATACACCTTACAAAAACAATTGTTTAACTCTAATTCATTGCCTCTTAGGCTGATACATATGCACACACAGGGGCATGACATGCTTATGTACACACACACGTGTGTATATATATTTATATACACACATATAGACACACACATACACAAAATGAAGCTTCTGTTCTTTGAAGTTTGGCCAACTTTTTGGTGTGGTTGCAGCAGCCCTGTGTAAAGGCATGTCCACAGGGCCTATCTGAGACCCAAGGGACTCAGAAGGGTAATGGATGTGATAACAAAGCAAGTTTTTTCAGTTTTGCACAATCCTATTCCTTAAAATCGGGTCTGAAAATTAAGATCTAAACCTACTTGTTGAAGGCTGGATCCTGCAAACAAGGCATTCTGGCCCCAGTCCAGTAAAGCACTTAAATATATGTTTTAACATTAGGTGCATGTCTTGTTATGGTGTGACTTCAAAGGGACTTCTTTTGCTTAAAATTAAGCACATGCTTAAACACGAGGTTGTATATTTGAATGAGCCATATCCAAATGGCTGAGCTACTTGCTGGAGAGTTCAGCACCTTGTTTCTTCACTGAGCAAACATAATCACAGAGAAAAGAAACAAACAAAACAGAAGCCACCACCTTTTCTAAATAAACGCTTCCACTGTTGGTTTGTACCTAATTTGCACAGAAACATAGAAGCTCACACTTCTTCCCAGAGCTTTAAACTCATGGTGCTCACCGTGGTGGTGTTGCAGCGTCGAGGTCAGTGGACGAACTCCTGCTCGCCGCTGCTCTCAGAGCTGGCAGTCTCCTGTGGAATGCTCCATTTCTATCCTTCTCCTTTGCTGGCAACGGAGAAAAATCGAGGCTGTGGCCATTTCCCCCAACATCCAGAGAGCAGTGGGTGTGTAAAGGTATCCCCAAGTCATAACTCACGTGTGAGTTATGCTCAGCCCCCATCAGCTGCCATCCAGTTTTGCCCTTCTGTGATTCCGGTTTTATGAGCGCGGCAATTACATGTTTAATACTTGATTTGCATGAGATTAAGCTGCACACTTGTGAAATGCAAACTGGTGCTAAACAACCTTAAAAGGGCTTAGGAGCATCCAAAAATAATGTGTTTCGCAGCAACTGAAATATTTGCTGAAGTGCAGAAAATGGGAAGAGTTCCTCTCCACGCATCACTGTCTTGTTCAGTATTTGAAGAAAACTGTCCTTAAAGATACAAGGCTCTCCCCCTTTTATGCCAGAAATAAAAAATATAATAAATAGAGAGTAATATCATACCAATCAAGGTATCTTCACTTACTTTTCTAAGGCTTTTAAGTCTCCTGCAGCTCTGAATTTTGTTTCTCTCTCCGACTTGCTGGTGTTAATAACCAGTGCTGTTAAGCAACAAAATTTCTGAGAGTTAAAAATAGTCTTTCATTAGCTAAAATGTACCATGCAGTGGTGCATTTAAATGCCATTTGCGGTTTGGGGGAAAATAATCTTAAAAAAAAAAAAAAAATCCAGATCTATCATCCTGACACACGTTCAGTGGAGCGTTGTTTCTTTAGGCTCAACNATCCTCTGAAAAACTGGTTAGAATATTTTAAAATGCACCCCAAGTCACAGCAAGCTGCTGTGTATCAGGTCACGCTGCCTCCTCCAAAATCATGCTTATCTTTAAATTTTCTTTTCATAAACATTTGGCAAATATAACATCAATTTAAGCTGTAATGACCACATTTAATTTTCATTTTAAATTTATTCTGTTACTATATATTGGTATCCTGGTTGATGCCAAGTCAGCCAGCCACAGGTCTGTTTTTCATTTATTCATTGAACTTCTTTAGGTTAGACATGTTCAAGAGCCCTGGTTTAATGCATAACCCTAATTATAACTTAGAATTAAGCTACTGCTGACTGCAGCATTTTAGGCCGAAGAATCAAAGAATGTATCTAATGAAAAAAACACAACTCCACCCCTCACTAGTACCTTATCTTTATACATTTTTTT